>OZ005762.1:3042713-3642713 GCA_963930825.1 Silvanus unidentatus
CTATTCAACACGTACCTACCTACAAAAATGCGATTTCTATATTCTACTATGCGAATGGAGAGTGTGAAGGCAGGCAAAGTTATTTATTGCAACACTTTTTTGTATTCGAGAGAAAAAAAAGTTTAAAAGGTCGGAAGAGGGTCGGAGGTGCGCTTTCCACGTTAAAGGGTTGACTTACGCATTGTGTTTGTTCGCAATTTTGTTCAAGTTGCTGGATTTTGTGGGATTTACGTGCCCTTTTATAAAGAAAATGTTAAAAAGTGTGTGGCAAAAGGCGCGCAATCTTAGTAAATTTTAAATCACAATTGAACACCAGCAGTAATGAATTGCAAATCGGTGAGTTGTTTAAAAAACAAGCCCCGATTTAATTGCCAGACCATATAAAATGTAATTTATGACAAGCGCACGCTGGGTACTTGGTGGAGATGATTTAGAGCGTCATGGACCGCGCCCTGGTTGCTTTTTTCAAGGGCCTTCCATGGAAATCTCATCAACGCAACTATTACACCACCACCGCCCCCATTACTCAGCATTTTTAGTATTATGAATAAAGAATGTTGTTGCTTTAGATACACACATGCTTCCCCTTTTGGGCCCCCTTAATAGGTGTCAGAGTTGTTGATGTGCCGACGCGCTTTTTTTATGATACCCACCAATAAAGTTAAAGAGAGAACCGCAATTTCATAAAAGAAAGGTTAATCTTCCAATATTATAAGTTTTCCCGCGTATGCAGCTGTTACCGTCAACTTTCCATTTTTCCAGTGAAAGTTGCTAGAAAACTTTCATCATCTAATAAACGAAATGTGTAATTGGGATTTTCGCGTTTTTTTGCTCTAGACATTTTGTGGGTCCGAAAAATTATTCCGCATTTTATCGCATAGTTTGTATCGTCCCGAAATCTGCTCTTGTCACCAAGTGCTTTAGTTGCCCGGATGATTTATACATTGTATGTGTATGGCCGAACATATACAAAACTTTTATATACAACTCGACTAATATTGCTTATATAAAGTCATATTTCAGGACAGATATTTAACGGGGACACATCGACAACTTTACTACCTTCTTCTATAGTGTAAAAATGAGGCAAACTTTTTCCACCCTAAGCATAGAAAAAAATATCATAAGCAGCACACGGATACTAATAGTAAGGAAAGTTTGACATAACAACATAACGTATAGATCGCATCCCCTTCATAATAAACCACCGTTTTTGATTTATTCCCTCTATTTCGCATTTATATACGGAGAATTTACGTAAATCATTCCAAATGCTGTGCTTTAAGGTCAGATTTTTCAGATCAACCTTTTGTAAACTCTACTATTTTAATGTGCACAAAACAAGCGCGTTAAATAAAATAAAAAGGCCAAAAGAGCACCACTTAATCAAATTTAACGAAAATCCCCCATAAAAACGAGCACCTAAATCAATTGTCCGCGGAAATTAGAACAATTCTCATTTGATGTCCATTAAATAAACTGAAAGAGTGGAAAAAAACGTATACATTCTCCCCATCTACATTATTAGTATTCCGTCAGTAAAGTTTAATTTTCGTCTGTTTTATAGAGGAATGCGTTGTATTTATACAATGGGGCCTCATCATTTTACCACAGCAGTATGTTTACAACTGTCACAAATTCAAAAATAAACACAACCGTTTTTAGACTAATTACAAACAAATATTTACATATGCTGATAGAAGTTATATGGCCACTTGTATTACTTTTAATTATGATCTTCTTTTTGTTGCACAATGAGTAATTAATGTAGAAAAAAAAGGAATCAAAAGCGAGCATTCCTTTATATGCGCGTCTTTGTGGATTAAAATGAGCACAAAAAACGCTCCGACTTGGGGACCTTATTAAAGTTGCTGGCAGAAATATTTTGCCAATGTCACAGAGAGACTGTTTCTAGATACTTAACGAAATATACATAAGAAGATTGCAGCGAAAGAGAGAGTATTATGCACACACAAAGCTCATGCGAACATAACAAAGTCGAGTATTTTGCTGTGTGTTACTCTAGACGTATAGGATTCTTTTTTGGTTTTCTATGTTTCCTTGTTGTTGGAAATGTTTTCTTATAACCGCATAGAAACGAATTATGAAAATTCAATAATACCAGTCGCAGAATGGTTTTTATGCAACGTTATTTATCGCATTCTGGGCCAAGAATTTCGTTTCACCTCGTCTAGTTTGTATGCAACTGGCTTCGAAAATCGATTTAGCTAGTCACAACAATTAGTGAAACATGCTACCCACAACTTGAACTTCCATTAACATAGTTATGATCGTGAACTGTGCTTAATAAACTTCGTCTATTCACATTGTGTGTGTTTCCTAACGTTTCCTTTAAGACCATTGATTAATAAATTAAGATAGATTTTGTGGCCAACTGCTTTCGCATACTACTTGCCTGAATTAACTTGCCATTTCATAAAACATCCAGTGTATATTAAATTATATGGGGGATTTACAAGTTTTAAGAAAACTTGACTGGATCCCAAGGGAAGTTTGTCCAAGTTCTAAACGAGACTTTTTATCAGAAGAAAAAGTGCAGATTCTTTTGGAGAAATAACTGAAAAGACGGGCACTCCTTTTATCTTCTAATTAAAAGTGGAATCGCGTGCTTTTTGGAGTTTCGCTTTTTTTTCGTTCAACACATTATAAACAAATTAAACTGTATAATAATCACAATGTACAGCAAACTGCAATAAATTTTCAGATAACATAAAAATAAACATATTTATCCAAAAACAAAATAGATTTCATTCGCTTTGTTTATTTGCTGTTAAAATATCGTTATTGCATTTTGAACATTTGTATAACGCGATTTACGTCGACAAAGTAATAATGCAGTTTATTGTTAAAAACATTGTTGGAAGATATTTTTTTTCCATTTTTTTCTCACCACAAATTCCTTCCTGAAAAAAGCCCCCTTGAAATTTGTTTGCACCTTGATGACCGGTGCGCTTTTCTCTCCTGGTCTTAGAAAACTTGATACAACAAAGGGCACACTGTGCAACTTCATATCGTGATTTCGGTTTTATACTCACCTCAAACGCTGTACAAATAGATTGCGAACGCACACAGTTCCCAAAGTCTTTCAATCCACTCTCTATTCAGAGATAGAAAAACAGATCGGGCGCTCGCTGTGCGAACACTTGTTAGGTAGCGCTTTTTTCCTGGCCACAGTAGTGGAATGAGAGGAGTCTGTGCTCTTTTGATTGCTGATACCGAATTCCAGACACGGAACAGAAACAAGAAACTTCAATTGGAAACATAGCGAAAGAGCAATACCAATTTAATATCGTACCTATGCTAAAGCGTGTTTTGTCTCTTTTTCAGACATCTTAAAATTCCTCTTTATAATAAATGAAATGGAGTTGCCGGCAATTGTGCGACATTGAAAACTAATTCACTAATAATAAAAGTTCTATGATCACTGACGCATGGACGAATTGACAAAGAGTTTTTCCTGATGGGAGGAAATGCTAACGATATAGACAAGATGAAAATGAAGAATTGTCTAATGTTGAAAATTCCGTCCAGTTTGTGAATAAAGTTCTACATTGAATTTTGTTATCAAAGACATAGTCAAGTTTCCAACACAGAGTTTCACACACTCGGAATAACAAAATTATTATAAAATTTCCACCGAAAGAAGTTCGTTTATTGGACAATTGAGTTTGGATTGTATTATGTATGAATTCACCGCCTTCAAAATGATATTTGGGCTCCAAATTCTCTATATATAAGATTTTAATAATATTATGTTAGTCAACAAACATGGAGAAGAAAAAATAAAAAATTAAGTTTTACTTCTTTTCACAAAGTTCAATTCGAAAGCAAATAATGTTGAATAGCTGAATGCTTTTCAACCGGAAAACTTGTATAATAAGAGTGCATTAAGATGGAAATCTTATAAAAAAACTTTGCAAAGGGGATGAGTGGGTGGCAAGATGTTCTTTCAATTCCATATTTGACTACCTATTTAAAAATATAATTAAAATGTATTTCACTGCAAGAACTGAAATGGTGCCAGTTTTCCCCATTCACAAAATGAAACAGACAAAAAAGCTTCTCTGGTCGAGTGCTTTTTTGCTCTTAATCACTAGACTGTGTCGAGTTTTGAATTTTAATTAGATGCAAAATTTAATATTTCATATGCATCTTGCTAATTTTGAATTTTCTGCACTTTCAGACCCTCTTTGAATGTGATCGGAAAAGAAGGAAAGCTCGCGATTGCCTGAAAAAGCCCGACTCACCATAGAGTTCCTCTGGCAAACTTCGAAGTCTGAAACTGTCGGCAACAGATGACGTAAGCGTTCACATTTCAGCAATTTCTTTTCAGTTTTTTTTCATGAATAAAACCTCATTAAACTGTCACACACACTGAATCAATCTGCAACCCCATAAATACCCTGAACACTCTTATGTGGGGGTTTTAAGAAGGAAACGCATCCCTTGAAAGCTTCTTTACGATACACCTTACTCCTTTCTTTATGGGGACTGAAACGTATGTATATTAAGTGAATTTATCGTGTTGGGCCCATGCAATAAATTCAAGTATTTGTAGGTCGCTGGAGGTTAGATTTTGGGTGTTATCGGAGAGTGGAGGTGAGTATACAGAGTGTGACAGCTCGACCCAAAATTAGCCAAAAAAATGTCAAAAAATGGTAAGCAGCCACTTTTATCAAAACGTCATGTTTAGAGGTTGCCAAATTTTTTGATATTTTACAAAAAAAATTGTCTACGGCGGTCCAAGTATGTTTGCCAAATTTGGTCATTCCTACTCATCATTTCGAAGATTTAAAAAAATGAAATTTTTTGACCAACTTCGATGCCCTTCGGTTTCCAAATTCTTTTTGGTTCCATGTCGCTGTTCCACCCTGTACATATGTAGATTGTAAAATTGTGGTACGTTATAGAGGGTGGGATTTTCCGGGACGCGAGCAAATTTCAGGTGGCACAGCTGCTAATGACGTTGGGTCTCTAGCCACATCCTGAATATATTCTAGAAATGGTCGTTTCGATACTATCTACGAGTGCCTCTTTCCACTGTGTGCGGTATGGTGGCACTATTTGTGAATTGGGTTGGGTGGTACTTCCGCTATTATACCATATATCTCTGCATAGGTGTGAAATTTAATCTTGCCAAACCGCACACTCGTCCATATCTTAAACTAGCGTCGATTCGCCAAATGGATATACCAATTCCGCATAGATAATAAAATAGAATTTGAAAAAATTTTCCTCCCAGACGAGAGAGCAACTATTTTTCACCCCTAAAAACGATAACATCGCTTATAAACAGGAAATTAGAAACTCGTTTATCAGATACATGGAGATTTTGTTACATACAAAACAAATTTCCGCAATAATTGTCCCATTGAAAATTTGTTTATAAAATATATAGAAAATGCGGAATGTAAAAGAGACTGTACATCAAGTACAACCATCCGGCGCGCTTTTTCCACTTTGTTTGATTTCGTGTTCTTAAAACGAATATTTCTATTCCAAGAAGTTATTTCTTTCACCCACAGGAATTTTAATTAATGCATTGCAGCAGAAAAAGGATGGGGAACATTTTATGGTGAATTAAAAAATCCACAATAGAGAAAATTTTCTTTGGCAGTGGAAAATTTTGCTTTTTATACCCCCAAAAACATATAATCTAACATTAATAATAAACGATCGATCGGGGATAATGAGTTTACGATACAGTCGCTTGTAAACAATAACCCTAATCCCATTATCTAACAGTTTGTGGTGTTGTATCGTCCTTTTCCCCGCATAGTCTTTGTTTAGTTTGGAAAAAGGCACATGAATATTCATCAAGTTCACTTATTAACCGGTATATCTGTATCATTGGTGGTTGGATGTAAGTAAGTCCTTAGACTTCCACTCTCACCCCATATCCGGCGAGTGACTTAATTAATTTCACGTTGGTACGTGCCTATTGTACCTTAACGAGTATTAAAGAGGCCGTGACTTTGCATTTACACTGCAAAAATTGATTCGGAATAAAGATGTAATTAAATACAAATTGCAAGTTGTGTGTATGGGGATGAAGAGAGGAACGTCATTTCCCCCAAAAAGCCCATTTTATTTTCACTTTAAAACGAAACATTGTATACACCTTACCTTATATATAAAAATATTATACATATATCCAGAGCGTATCGTGAAAAATGTCTCATAGTAAAATATTTTGTTAGAGGTTTTGCTTTCAAATATATTGGAAATGTAGCAAAACTGGATCATATTTTCATATGAAATAGCTTGCCATCCACATGCACATACAAATATATTATACTGGAACACACAATGAAATAAGAAGAGAGGAAAAACCCGTGCGCTTTGTCACAAATGTTACACGTTTATAGGAAAATTTCGTATTTTTTTCTTCTATCTCATCATCGATTAGAAATGTAAAACATGAACGTGTCACGCGACCAGAAAACAATCACTTCATTCATATGGATGGTTTTTAACGAACAAAAAGAGACAACAGAGCGAGTGGCTCTTAAAAACTTTGCTCAAATGTAGAGGAAAAAAGTTCAACATTAAAAAGCTTTAAGAAAATCTCCGGCAAAAATAAAAACTGCTTTAATACTGTTCAAATGAAAAGTGCTTTTATAATGTATAATAAAAAAGAATACGACAGCGTGGTGGGAGCGGGAATAATAAAATTAAATATATGGTGGCGTGTGCGAGCTTTCAACTTGTCGCAACCATGTGAGCTTTATTCTTTTTGTTGTTAATTTAACTTTTTTTATGCCAAGCAGTGGTTTACGATCATTTTGCATATAGAAAAGCCCAGCTCTCAAGTGGATGAAGAAAACCGTCGTCTTACAACTCTATTTTGGGTACAAAGCTAACGAGTCAGCAAAGTTCTCTGCAAGTGATTCAGAGATTGAGAATGCACTGAGGCATACATCGACAATAATCTCAAGCTCTAGTCCAACTACACATCAGTTCATTACGATAAAACGCTCTTTTAATAGTCCGACTGTATTTTTATGATAATTTAATCATTAAGTGCATTCGTATGGAAAATTTTCCGAAAACTAATAAAAATGTCTAAACAAAATTCAGCGCTTTTTATTCAAATACTTTTACGTTGATTAAACGTTATGAATGTACAAACAGGAGGCGAAGACGGTTTTTGAGTAAATTTAAATTACACAAATCATCGAAGAGCATCAGAGTGTAGGTACGTTTTCTTTTTTTTAGTAAAAATAAATATGAAGAGCTTGGGAAATTAATTTCCACAGTAGGTATATGCGCTAAAGAAAAATCAGTGTCATTTTCCATTGGAGAACGAATAGAACGGGGGACTAAGGAAATTTATATTATGTCGAGAGAGAGGAGCTATAATTAATATTCTTCCCTCGAGGTGGATGCGTCCATCCGTCAGTGTTGGGTCAGAGGGTGGATTAATGAAGAAGAACGTCGCCGATAATCCGGCATGTATCTTCATTCAGACGGACAATTAGTTTTTTTTCGGTATCAAATAACAATAAAGAATTATTGAGAAGATTTGAATGTGTGGACAAAAGTGCGCATCCAGTATTGTCTGTAATGGACGAAATTACCCACAAAACGTGATTTTGAACACTAATAGAAGGCTTAGTGGAACAGCATGTTTTCTTTATGAGGCACGTATCTGAAAGCGTCAGGGGAGACCTGAAAAGGTGCTCGGATATCCTCTATATATGCCGGTTTGGTAGTGCGACATAAAGCTTTTTCCAAATCAATTATTTTAAATGGAATTTATTGCATTTGCAAACTTAAATAAGGAAATTGGAGCACGATACCAATTCTTGACAATTGATCTGTATGTGCGATCAAAATTGTTCATTTACCTTTTTGATTTATGTTTATGTCACGTAAAGTGTAAACAGTAATAATTCATTTTTTCTGCAAACTTTTTGATAAAAACTCAAATTGCCATTATGATTAATGAATTCTTCTATATTAATAAATATATACGCGAAGAAAACAATTTCTAATTACTTTTAAAGTTGTTTTCTTGATTTTTCGCTTTTTATATCGTGTCGTAAAACCATGGTTTTTTTTGCTGTAATTTTTATAACTCTTTTATTAATTGCAAAATTGTAGCGCCATCATTTTTAATGATCTCTTACAAAAATAAACGTTGTGTAAGAAATAAAAAAATATGAGAAAATAAATTCTGGTTAAATGTACAGACCGCACACAACTTTATGACAATCCATAAAAATTGCACGAAAAGGCGAGTAGTTAAAAATTTTTCCCATAACAGTGTTAAAAAATTTCCTACTTACTTAAGAGTGTGTAATGAATCATTATACAATTTTAATCGGCTAATTTGTGTTTAAGGGGTGAGATTTTTTCCACACTCACCGACAAAAATTATTGTCTTGTGTAAATAAAGAATTGCTTTCATAAAATATTATTAATTACACAACACGAAAGTGCCTTCTTAGGATATTTTAAAAACAGTTTTAAATTACAAGCGAAAAGCGTCGAGGGCAATAATTCTGTACCAGAAAAAAAGCACAGCAAACGACGAAAACCGCACTAAAGTATCGATTTCGACCGCAAAAAGTTGCTAATGTATATGGGTTTATAAATGTGCTGTATTTGAAAATATATTGAGTGAGAATAGATTTTTGGTCCATTGATTTTGTACGAAATTCAATGTTTGGTCTAGCTGATACTATAGGGGTCAGCCGAGTGAAAAGTAAACCTCCTCGGTCACGAAACATATACTCGAAAAGGGCCACCATATACATAGAAAGTTTTATTTGTAAACTGTACAATTGCAATGTAATGAACGGAAACATTTCCGTATGAGTGAAAAAAAATCCACCTTGCTGGAAAGATCCTCGATTGATCCGTTCTTCTATCAACTTTATGCCCAAATTACATAGGTGGATTTCATTTTTCCATTATAATAATAACATGGCCTGGAAAATTGTGCTTTTTTTCCTCCTGTAGGCGGATTTATGGAGGGCTTATCTTAAACAGTTACATTTTACAGACTATGAATTACACAACAAGTTGAAAATATTGAATTTTACAATTCCCATCGTCTGGTTTTAACATCTTTATAATAGGACGGGGTATTAAACAGTTTCCAGAACTAATAAAAAGTGCAATAAAACAACAGCCACGAGAAGAACCGTTTTACAGCTACGTAATATGTAGAATATTGGCAAAAATAAAAAGTTGTGCAATAAAAATGCTGCTTTTTTTTTATTAGACGTAAACATGATAAATTATGAAGGAATGCCAGTGGATGGTGTTCGATTAGGGCACGTTTGGAAAAAGGAGCCCGATTTCTATTATTCCCATCGATAAATCACAAATCTATGTAGTGAAGGGCTTGTTTATCGACTAAACACAAATACATTTAATGTTGATCCGTACAAAGTTCAGCTAATAAATCAACAGCAATCATTTTTCAGATACCATTCAATAGAATTTCAGGTGTACCTATACACAAATGTCTTTTCTTTCGCGTGTGGTGTTTTTTTTTGGGAAAACTCGTAAAACCTAATCTTAAACTATAGATACGTTTCCTATATACATATAAATAAAATTTTGTTTGGTTTGAAAGTCGATTTAGATGGAGCTTATAAAGTTTCCATTTTTCCCCTCCAAATATATGTAGGAGAACGACATACAAGAGTTATTTTTTTCTCCCAAAGAAAAGTAGTAAAATATTGTGAAAACTTTTCCACTGGAATACGAACTCGCTTGGCCAAGTTCTAACATTGTCTCAAGTGTAAAAGATTGTCTTTGGTGTGTTCAGTTCAAAAGATCGCCTTTAAAGATATTTTTGTTCATATTTCAGGAACAGACTTCTTTTACAGCTAAAATGTCCCCGGGGGTATGGATTTTCAGTACTTTTACTTTAAACACTTAAATACATTTGAAAATGTTGCAGCATTATTTGTTTGGTACACAAGAAGAAATTAGTCGCGTGAAAATGGACACGTTTTCAATTTTTGTTGGTCATCAGAAGATGAAAAGTGTGCGATGTCGAATTCATATCCGGACCACGATTATTATACCTGCAGCGCACAGCTGGAGGCGTCGTTCCATACAAGAAATATTTTCAATATTGTCCTTTTATACATACACCCTTTAAAAGTTGTCACAAACAAAAAATTGATTACCGGTTATGTTTCAATGTGATGGCATATTGCATCTCTTCCAATACTTTTACTACTCTATAATTTCCACATTGCTAACTGCGGAGGCAACAGCGTCTCCGGATGCCTGTAAAAAAGCATTCCGGTCAACATGTGTGACATTTGGTGTAAAGGTCGAACTTATATTTTGCGAAAGGGTCCAACCATCAATATTACACTTTCATAAATTCTCCTCGTCGTTCTGTGCGCGCTTTCCATCCAATTTCGGTGGTGATGGAAAAAAAGCGCCAACGATCGGCCTGTTTTAATAGAAACTTTATTTTACCAAACAATTACCGTTTCATTTCGTAATAAAGAACAAAGTTGAGCGAATGTGTTTCTGGGTTTTATTTCGAGTAATTTAAAAAGTTTTTTTTAAGAAATATCATGATAGGTGCGGTATTATATGGAAAGTTTCGGCGAATATTTGAAATCTCATAAAAAATGTTATTTCTTTGTGGAGAGATAAGCTCTTAGCTATCAAAGGCCTCTGATGGTGGTTTATTTCCAGTTTATGTTGATTGAATTTATGTGTCTTTTTACATTTATTGCCTAATCCTTCAGGAAGCATCGTTAAACTGGAATCATTACTAAATCCTTGTACCTGACTCTCATTAATTTCGTATGGATTCATTTTTATGAGTCGGGAAAACCGCGCATAAACATTTTTTCTTTCACTGCTAAGCAGTTGTGAAACCTTAGTAGAGTTTTAATTAATCGAACAATTGTACGTATTGTTATGGATTAAATTGAATCCTTAAAAGTAATCTAGGGAAGATTTGCGTCGTATTTCTTCGCAACCGACCAAAATTGTAGCCTATTAACACTTGTAACTAGGACACTAATGACAAAATTTAAAATACATTACTGGGTAGAGCAAAGAGCCTCTAAACACTTCCTTAAAGAATGGAGAGAGCAGAAACGAGGAGAGAGAGTGCCCCTTGGGTGGAAAACTTCCATTATGTCAGCCTAGATTAAATTTTCCCCGACAAGAAAAAAAATAAGAAAAAAATTAAAAGTTCGCTAAAGATAAATTCCAGTTAATTAAAATGATCGTATACAGTGTGGATTTTCTTCAGTGTTAGTAAAATTAACAATATTGTATTTATTCATTAATCCATTTTGGGCGAAAGTTAAGGTATATATGTTCATCTTATCGCATTGCGAGCGCATCCCTTGAGGAGGAAAATGTAGCAAAGTGGGTGGAAATATGGGTCTGAAATGAGCGAAACCTTTTATTATATTCACAGCACCACAAAAGCAATAATAACATCATCGCTCCCACAGAATATTATTATATTTATCTGCTACTATAGAGAGTAACTGTGGAAATGATGGCTTAATTAAAAGCGCCGCGCTGGATGCTCTCCCCGCCGCACTCTCCGCGCTTAATTCGGATAAGTATCATAATAATTCGTTTAAAGTACACAAATTCTAGGACCTTCCGCAACAACAATTAATTATTAAACCATTAAAGAAGTGAATAACATGAAGAAACGGTATACCTAGAGACTTGTTTATGATATTATTCCTGTTTTCGTATAACACATTTCAACAAAACATGACGACGTCCAAAAGGAAAAAATTGTTTTATGAAATGTAATATACTTGTATATACGTAATATAAAGTAGATTATACGTTTCTCTTCCTTTTCCCAACCATACACACATATATAAGTAACATCAAAGGGCAATAAAAATGCCACATTTTAAATGGAGCTCATCATTTTCCATTTTAAGTAACCGTATATCAGAATATCCTTGTCACATAGCCTTAAATCCTGCCAGAAATCCTGAAGAGATTGAACTTATATTTGAAATTCATGTCTTATTCATGTAAGAATTTGTTAGGTACGTGTTTGCCAACAATATAAACAAGATACAATACATTTTTCAATAAATTTCACATTAAATTGCACTTTTACTCGATATTGCATTAATTAAATTTGTTCTCTAGTTGAGAATTTTATTTATACGTTTTGGTGAAATGAATTCTCGTTTTCAGAAAGGACCATAAATAAAAACTGCACTAGTACAATTTTGTATTACATTCCTATATTGTAGTAATATGCTTATATGACGTCGATGCAACAACGAAAATTCAATTTATTCACTGCATGCAAATGCAATTTCTGTGATTTACGATTTGTGGCCGTTCAAGTAGAAGTTATAAGGTCGTCATAATCAATTGCCTGCTTACATAAAATATTCTTAACATTTCCTAACAAAACCTTATTATTATAAGCAGGAATTACACAAAGACACAGCAACTATTTCAATAAACTCCTAACTGTTGCTTATTATTAAAATTGTTTGCCAAACTTTTTTCTTCGCAAACACAGAAAATTACTTTCAATATTTCATTTTACATTCTGTTTCCACCCACACAAATGGTAAATTCGTCTCTAATATAAATCTGCATAATTTATCAGTTCCTGGGCGATTATAAACATTTACTATTCATATTAATACAGTTTAACTAACGAGTTTAATAACTAAAGCAACTAAACTGTATATATGGCATGTGGGGGCGGCTTTAACTGATATGATAATCGCACTATCACTACAAACCACACCTCTTTTCCCATGGGACCAACAAGATCATCGTGTGCTCATTAAAATGCCGTTTGATTGCTGCTTCTGTGAAATTCCGTACATGGCACAAAAATCGATTCTTTCTGATTATGAGAACGGTTTAATAAGTTTCGCTTTTGTACAAGTAATGTGCTTCATTAATCGCCAACATGTCCCATAGGTCATTTGAGGGAATTATGGGGCCCATTAGAGCAATTTAGCCTTAACGCAAAATCGAATCAACGACCTGTAACGTCGACTCTGCTGTTTAACTGTGTGGAAGGGATGCTGTGGCTTTTGTTGCTTGCCTGTTTACTGAGACTGCATCCGCAACTTTCCATCAAACAGCATGTCTGCATTAAGCCCGGCCCTGGATCAGGCTTATTACAAGTGCATTGGAGCTTTTGCGCACTGAAAGTGCGATTAAATCGACAAAGAGAATAAAAATTCTGCTGATGGCGAAATGTGCCCCTTAAATAATAAATAAAGCTGTAAAAAGTAAATATTCGCTAATAAAATTCCTTTTATATAAATAAGGAATTGCACATTAAAATAAATCCACGATATTATCTTTATATTTTTCGGTTTTCGAAAGCGATATAAAATTGAACGGAATTGCATCATAACAAGTAAACGTGCTAGTTTATAGTTAAGGGGTGCATTGTCGTCAAAATCCGGAACATGAAATAAATTACGGAAAAAACCATTTAAATTTTCCTGGTGAATCCGCAAAATTATTGACCAAACAGTAAATTGTTTCATTTAAAATTCCTGCAAGCAAAGAACGATCCATTTGAAGAGCGCGTCTCTCCACGTGACCAGCATCCCACCAGTTTCAAGACATTAATATATGACAGTATAGAGAAGAAGCGAAAATATTTTCCGCTTGTCTAAATAGCATTGCATGTTTGGCCAAAGTAAATACACCCGTTTAGATGGTCGATATACACAAATCCCATACATTCGCCAGTTTATTCGATCTCTCTCCGCCCGCCGCTCTTCTCGTTGCAGCCACCCGGATGATATTTGACCGAGAAAGTGTATCAGACTTGATATAAATTTGGCCGTGCGCACTTTATTGATGGTGCTATGTTTGTTGTTGTGTAGAAAAGTAAGTTTTCGTGCAAAGTCAAACGGGAGTTTAGCAGGAACACGCCAGTTTCAGTGGTTACGACGGCCACTATCGAGACCCCTTCGAATCCATAACAGTAAATATCAACGACGCTTTAGATCGTTTAGTGCTGCAAGTAAGGAACTTGGAACTTTTCCTTGTCCAAGAATCGTAAATTCAGTTGGAAGAGAAAAGAGGAGGAGATTTTGAATAATTGTAGAAATTTATGAAATTCAAGCTTGTTTATTTACCCACACAATAAAATAACATCATGTTGAAGGTGGTGTGTGTTGTTTTTTTTATAGTAAATTGAACTCATGTTGATGATGAACCAGCCACAATAACATACGCAAAGAGCTTCCAATATCAGCACACTGCACACGCTGTCGAACACTAACAAGCTTCATCAATTTTAGTCACAAAATTGTTTATTTTCTTTTGTATATATAACTATAGACAAAATGTATATAACTGTTTGTATATGCGGAATAAAAAAGGGCATTTTAATTGAAATTCGAGCTTAATCAATTTGTTTATTACCTGGAAAAAGTTTCTTCATTATAGAATCTGTGGATATTATGACAGTTAATTCCTCTCTCATAGTTGTAGAATTAGTTTCCAGACTGAGACAGGTATTTTGCATATAGTTGCAATATTAATTTTCCAAAGTGAAATGACAATGTTCCAGTTAATTAAGGATAAAACATCAACAATAAGTTAAGTTGATGACATTAATTAGGGCGGAAAACAAGCGTTAAAGCCCCCAGAACTTAACCGAAAAGCTCCCACTACCATCATACATGATATCCGGTTGTAGTTTGTTACACAATTCACTTGATCCACCCTGTAGGTATATTTGAATGAGCTTTCGGTGGCGGTGGTGGCTAACCCGAAACTATCATCATTACACACATACTGTATAAGGTGTGAGAGATGGCATGTGTAATTGTATTTTCCTAAACCAAACTGTCTGCCAACAGTGAATTTAGTTTTGCTAACTAATTTTCAAGTTTTTCCGGTAAAGAAAATATGATTCCCTTTACAGGAATCATGTGTGTAATTCACTTTTATCGTCAATTTTCTTGGTGAATTTATTATAGTCGACAGGTAACAACAGCAGTTTGAGACGCAAAATGTTCGGATGAATATAAAATAACGATTTAGTATTAAACTCATGTTCAATTTAACGCAAAAATTGTGCTGTTGTATGATTAAAGTCTACCTCGCGGCGTCAGATGTTCATTAAACAAACCAACTGAAAAGAACCCGGATACAGGCATTGTTTGTTCAATTTCTGTTTTCATTATTAATGTTGCTTCTCGCACATTAATGGACCCATGATGTGATGCTGTTTGTTGTATGTTGCTTTTAGTAAACATTACATAATTATTGGAAAGATTTTTTGCACCAGCAAATATTTAAATAGAAAAGCGACTTTTCAGTCCGAAACTCCTTTGTTTATTGTTCGGATTTGTTTTCATTATAATATTATTAGGAGCAAAGTTTTTTCGGCATAAACTTTTTAATGAGAACCGCACGTCGAAGTTGAGAGATGCCCGCAAAATTTTTTAATCATGTATATAGTATCGATTGAGCGTATTTTTGTCTAAGTGCCACAAAACTTACGGCCAACAATTCGAGTAAAACAAAACAGATTAAGGCCATATTACAGTGATATAATACCATCGGACCTTACACACATAAATTGTCCTCTTTATTGCATATACAAGTGCTAAGAAACTTGCGTAATAAATCATCGGTTATAATGGCTGTGTAATTTAATTACAATTAGATACACAACTTGAGAGTCAAGTTTTGAAGCGCCCAAGGAAATGAATTAAGGCGACAATTTCAATCCTTCTCGGTTCCCTTTTTGTGTATGTATTATATATGTGGAATAACAGCAAATATTACACTGAATCCCAACCAGAAATATGCAAAAATAGAGAAAAAAATGCTATGGTAGGTAATAAAGAAAATCTACATATCTGCAGATTCATTGACTATATACTAGTTAGTGTGCACTTGAATTATGAATGAGCAGTTAGTGTCGTATACGTGGCTTATTATGAGAGTATAAAGACAATTACACGGCTGAGAGGAAGGAACTTAATAATTCATCCCATGTCCTGAGCATTGTGTCTAAGTATAGGTACTTAAAGTAGCAAGTATGATGACAAAGTTGCCTTTAAATCGTTTTTATCAAAATTATTTCGCATAAGGGTGACTTATTATAATACACTGTGTGCTATGGGTGCACGAATACAATAAACTTTCCTCCACTCGGAGACTGTGAAGAGGGTTGTGATTTGTTGAATGAACAACTAAGTTGTGTGTTGTTCGAAACTCATATGTAAGCATAACATAATTCCCTTACAAAATGTTTAAATAGCTGATGATAATCTCAATTTAATTAATTATCATTGTGACGATTTCAATTTAATTAAATCGATTTTTCCTGTTTTGTGCTGTTTATACGAATAAAGAAACATATCTTGTTTGTTAAGAAAGAAATCGGATCTTGTATTATGCACATAAAAGCGGAAAGCGCACATTGTCCTGAAAGAATAAGGGAGAGTGTGTGTTTTTTGGCCAAATGCTGCTACTGAGTATTATTGAATGTTCTAATCCGCATCGAGCTTGCGGTTTAATGGAATTAAGAGTAAATGAATTGACTTTGCCTCGAAGATTTAATGATTCCATTCTAACTCATTGGCCTCACACTAATTGCTAATATCGTCTTGTCCTGCTAATTGATAATTAGTGGCGGTTTTTGCCTACAATGAACGAAATTTGAGACGAATTGACTGGGAAATATTATCGGTGCATTAGTTACAATCGAAAATCAATAAAGCAATTTTGGATAAATTCTGAAAAATTACATTAAACATTCCTGGAATTCCAAAACTAAATCACTGACCTAACGGTGGAAGACACAGTTGCGATGGTGAAAAAAAATAATAAAAAAAAACCATCATTATCCTTTGCTGAAAACTATAAATTGTCCGGATTGTGCGGTTATTAATTGTAAAATATCGAATAATAAATGAAAACAATCAGAGGACGGCGCTTCTGAATTCATCAATCAAATTCCGATGCACGAAATCCGCATAAATCCCAGTTTGAAGTGAGATTGAACAACTTTGACAGGTCGTCGAATTTTTTTAAACAATTTCAATTATGTCAGCGCCTTTCTCCATTTTCTAGTAAAATGTGCTTATAAGGGGGGTTGTAGAGAGTGAGGCGAGAGTGTCCTGTGGAGAAAATGCAATGAATGCGAGAGGTTATAGGCGATCAATGACAATGCGCACGTTCAACATCCCCAATGGAGAAAAACATAATGGATTGAGGTTCTCTCCCGATGAGTGGAGAACTAAAAGCGTTCCGTTTCCATTCTTTCCACTCGTCCAAATTTAATTCAGTGCCTGTGCAACTTTTTTATTGTCGTGTATAGGGGTAGTTTGACAAGGAGTTTCGCCCCATTCAATTAGCGCTCCGTATGGTAATTAAGGCCGAATCGAAGGACATTTCTTATCCGAATGCGAACATTCCAATGGTGCGCAAAACTTTTCCGCAAAACTTTCCGCATTTTTCCCCCACAGCAAAGAAATGTAATTTTATAGGAAAAATTGCAACTTTGATCTTTGCCACAAGCTTGGAGTAAAAAGTAGGTAGATGTAAGTTTGGTGAGGATTTCCACTGTATATATGTACTATAAAACAAGTTTACCATACAATGGAATTCAATTAAACAAGCAACTCTGTCGAACATGGCAACTTGGAAAATAATTCGCCGTGTAATTTGGAGAATTCCAAAAGACTTGCCATATCGTTCCTCTCCCTGTCCATATCCTCGTGCTCTTTCTCCATGTCATCTATAAACATGCACGAAAAATTCATTAAATAATAAAAAAACTCGCAAAATAGTCTCGAGCGCAAGGATTGAATAGATGGTTACACCAAAAAGATGGAATTACTAATATGTACCGTTGCTTCAACTAACTTTTAATTGGATGATGCTGGAATTATTGCTGGAGCAGAATTTACAAACTCCCGTATTTTATTCAAAAACAATATGTTCCACGAAGCGAGAGCCATTGCCTTACATGTGCATCAGTTTTAATTAATTGCGCTCCAGCTTTTTCTCCACACGCGGATAGGTCAAGGGTGAATGTGGGCCATCTGTTGCTTTATAGCGTGCGTTCATTTTTATTTCATCCCCCCAAACACAGTGTTCCTCTCTCACTTGATATTCGCTGCTAGCGCAAAATACTACAAAGAATCGAAATGACATTCAAATTCATTCCGCCAAAGTGTGTCCCCAGACTACCATCTCTGCTGTGTGTCTGGATATCGTGGCTCTCAAGCGACTCATATCTGGTGCCTTAATCGTGTTTCAAGTGGAATAAGAATAGTGTGGGGGGATGGACCTGTAAATGCGGCCGCAAACTCCATCGCCGTGCGTTGCGCCTCTCGCTTCCTCCACTTGTGCACTCTTCTTGACTGCTGACGCGTTCTCTTCTACCAACCAAGCAATTGTCAAATGTAATTTCACGGATCCACTACCACCAAATATTTAGGCCATTATAACAAGTATGCGTCTGCACATATGCCGGGATTATAGAATGGGACGCGTTTTCAGGAATTTTCTATTAATTTTTTCACTTATGATATTACAAGTGCGATTGCAATAGTACTTTTGGCGCACATTTCCGGTCCTGTCTTGGTTCAACTTTGGAGATTGATGAATATGTGGCCTCAAGGGCGTACGGATGGATTGCTACTACAATATAAACAGACAAAAATTTCGTAACATATTAAATGAAAATATCTATTGGCAATTCAATTATTAATTTCCATCCTGTCAGACACTAATTTATTTTAGTCGGCATAATTATTGATGGAAAAGTTTTTAATCAAACTGGGCGCGGTGTGTATTATAGTGGAAATTTTCCAATTACTCTCGGGTATCAATTAAAAAAGCAAATAGGAGGAATTTGTCAGGGTTGTGGAATAGTGCGGATTTCGATCCCTCGGGAAGATGATGGTAGAGAAAAGTAGAGCAGACAGAAGACACAGTTAAGGAGATTCGGAAAAGGGATTTCATATTCCATTATTGATTATGAAATCAGGTTGGGAAATACGCAATTCGCTAAGTATATTAAGTTTGAATCGTTTCAGAAAAAAGAAAATGCTGTAAAAAATTTTGGAGCATTCTCTAAAACAGTCTTAAATATTTACTAGGCTGCATTTCCCATTATCACACACAGACGAAGAGAAATCTTGAAGAGGAACCTGAAAAAAGGATTAAATATTCCATTAATATGCTTTGAAAGTCAAGTTTTTGGAATCAGAAATTCTCTTGTCATATTAGTTTTGAACGTTTGATGTAGAAAATTCATTAATTTTCCAAGTCCAAAGTTCTTCCTCTTTTGCTTTTACCGAAAGTTGAATGAAAATGCCAAAAGACTCCTTATATTCGTACAACAGGAATTGATTCACACAACACACACAGTGTGTTAAAACCCCCCTTTGAAAACGCTTTCTCTTATTCACAAAGGCGTTATATTTTATCATTCTCTGCATATATACGTGTATGTATTTCTAGATTACATGTGTATGTGCCAACTTAGGTGACATCCTCTTAAATATCCTAGCTTTAAGTAGAGAAATTTAACACAGATTTGCGTTTCCTTTCAAGTTTATGCTCAAAAGCACAGCATATGTTAGGGGCACAACCTGTTTAAGATATATACACTTCAAAGAAAATTCTGTTTTTCCTTCCAAACACACAACTGGGTGCGTGTGTTAACACACACAGCATCATCACCCCATCAGAAGCAGCAGGAGAAAAACCGCTTCATTTGCCACTTTGCGCTTTTCATAACAACAATAATTACCCACGTTTTTCTTCCGCAAATTTTCTAATTAACGACTTTATTAAAAGTTTTCAATTAAAATTTTCCACCTTATTTACAGTATTTGAATTTCCAATCTGATATCATTGGGGAAAAAAATATTGTGACACAATCTCAATTTTTCTCTCCGTTTAATTAACTTTCGGCCAGTGAACATGGTTCTCGTTTTTCTTCCCAATTGAACGATACAAATGGACTTTTTCAGGTGTATTATACAGTCCCATTGTGATTGAACTATATAGAGAAAAAAATTAATTCTTGTCCAACACAGGAGAACAATTGTGTAGAAGGTTGGAAAAAATTCACTGCCACTCTACCACTTATTGTTTCGATGAACAATAACACACATAGAAAAATGGAAACACACACACACCGAGGCTGGATATGAAAGTGTGTTGAGTGTGCTTGAAATATGAAAGTCGACAATTGTGCTGAAGTAGAAAAACTTAAAAGTCCATAACTTGAAAGTTAGTACATTTCTCCTCTACTCCCCCTTTTGTTTTCCATCTGCAGACAAACAAGTAGAGAATAAAATTTCTGCGTATTATAAAGTTAAGAAACATCGACGGTTGTGTATGTTAACATAATCAACAGTTAGTCTAAGAAAACAATAAAAAAGCGGCACTGAATTCCGTGCTCTTTTATGCCATCAAACATAAAACTTATTTGAAATTCATCATGCGTATTGCTTGCTTCGGGAGAGGGTAGTATAGGGACGACTTGCGACTTGACAGCGAAATAAAGCTGAAAGAAATTGGAAATAGGAATGTGTGCGACTCAAATAAACTTCAAACCAACACAAAGTTCTCGGACATCGGAATAAATGCGGCCAATTAGGGGCATTTTTTCAATTAAACATCTTTGACATTTTCCACACAAGTGGAAATAAAAACAAGGTGGATGTTATAGTTCGGTTTGATGAGGGTGGGACAGTTTCAATTTAGCAATGAGAAAAAGGAAACGTAAATTAATTGTTGATTTATAGCACGATTGCAATTTAGTTTGAATTAGAGTTAGGTACATAAAATTTTCATCAACTAATAATAATAAGCAGAATGCAACAACTTTCGAATATGGAACAATTTACAATAAATTCAATTTTATATAACATGGAAACAGTTAATAATAAACTAATGAATTAGGCGTGCAATTCGGGAAACGTTTACAATTTATATTAAGAAGTCCTTCATAATAATTCGCCTGTGACATTCACAGTTCATTGAAAACTCAACTTGGAGCCAAGTATTTTAGTAAATGAGCCCTCGTAATTACTGATAATTTGAGGTTGGGAACTAAGAAACTCCATTCTACCGTAGTATATCTTAAGTTTGACTTGCCAAAAAGTTCTGTTCAACTACTAATTTTCATTTTATTACAAGCGCCGTTCGCGTTTCTGCGAAATCGTTTAATTTCAATTAATTTCCAAACGTTATTCGTTGCATTTGAAAATGGAATTGAAATGCTGCAATATTTTCCATTCACTTGTCCAGCAACATCTTTCTATTTTTCCCTATGCACTCATTTTCTTCTAAGGACCCGTTTGTCGTTAAAAGCACAGAGAGAAAAAAACTCATAAAATTCCATGTTATTTGAGGGAGAAAGGATCCATTTAAATAAAAAACATTACACCAGTTCGTTTCCAATTTTATTATCTTTTAATTCGCTGATTCTTTTATACTATACATGCTCCTCCAACAGTATTAGGGGGTAAAACTTTTCAATGGGAAACGCCAGAGCGGAGTATGTTTTTTTATTTTTTTTACACTGATTCTTTTAAACACTCCATCAAGATTTTTACGTTGATTGTAAAAAACCAATGAAGGAAAAGTTGAGGGCGCACACCCGCGCGCTCTTTGTACATAATAGGATTTGCCTCTTATTCTCTTAGTTTTTTTTCTCTGCTAATTAATTTTGTCGGTTGATGTGAAAACCGTCAATAATTAATTACATTCCATATAATTGCAATATGCACACTTTCACATTGAATGTAACAACTTTGTAATAAATCACTGCGTTAAGATTAGCGCATCGTTCAATAAATCATTTGCGTAAATGAAAATTCAACTAGTTCCTTCAAGAAAATGGTACATACACAACAAATTTAATAATATGTAATCTAGATAGTGTTTAGGGGGGGCTTTAAAGTTTGTTATGGCACGCAACTCGAATCCTTTCTCTTCTAACACGACCATAAATCTATCGGTCGCAAAGTCGTAAGCTGTTCAATCAGAATACAAGCGTCGTTTGTATATGTGTGCTCGTCCAAAGGGCAATGCTTTCGGATATTGGCTTATATGGAAGCTATTTGTTGGGAAATCTTGATGAAATCGAGAAACAAACCCCCCCGAATGCATGTATACGAGTTGCCCTAACGTAATTTACGGGCTTTGGATCGTAAAAACACAACGAATTTTCATTAAATTGCATTTGTATGTTATTTATTTACATACAGTCAACAAATACCGACTGAACATGAAACGATTACACTTGAAATGAGGGTGGATTCGTGCAAGACAGTGCAAAGCATTTTACGGGGAAAACATGACGGATAATATCGCAATTTTCAACAATAAATTTCGACATTTTTAAATCGACAAAAATTTCTCTCTTGATTAAAATCAATTTCCCACATGACACTTGAAAAATATGTGTTCTAGTTGCAAAACTACTTTACGACGGCTATTGAGAGGGTCCAGTGGTTTTCTCAATATCTTCGCACCACTTTGTAGTTTTATACCGTTGCGAATCGTGCATGAGTCCCGAAACTCCAACACAGACAGCTGTCTTATCTCCCCGAATGAAGCTTTAACCATATCCGTGCTGGGCAACTTAATTATCGAATTACATTGAACGTGTGCCTCTGTTTATTATTCGCCTCCCAACTAATCGCTTTTGTTGGAAATTGAAAAACACATTTCATATGCGCGCCTCTCACTCTGTCTCCCAGTGGGTCGATTTGTTTTTCTGATGGTTGGGCATTTTTCTTGTCCCCGTGTATGAATGGAAAAACGGGGGGACGGTTTATGTCCGCTTTTCGGACAGTCGATCCATCAGTTGAACGTGGTTGATTAGTTGGGTTGAGAAACTGGAAGCCCGAACCAAAGATATCCGACTCTAATAGACAGACACACACATGGCTGGAAGGCTATATAAGTTGACCACGTTATAGCACGTAGATTGGCTCAAAGGGATCTAACGGTTGGGGGATTATAGGGATGGAAATTGTAACATGTAACGGGCTCTCATATATCAAAAGCAAAAAAGATCGCACATATAAGAAACTGGGGGATAATATTTCATTTTATGTGTGTGGAACCAAAAGCGGCCACATCAATTCTTCGGGTACCTATACAACGAGTAAATCTATTTAGGAACGAGCTCGCTTTGACAATCTTTCGTCGTTGGGATTAAGAATGGTGAAATAATAACACATCCGGGGATCTGTAAATGATGTATTGACGTCGAAGCGCTTAATATGTCATTAAAGTGGAGAAGCGAAAGGGTTTAATTAACAAGACGGATATTTTGTATTCTTTGTTTGCATTAAAAGGCCCCATGTTGAGTTCGATAATGGAAAATTGTGATCATATTTCACGAAACACTTGGTATTATTTTTAAGAGGTGGAAGTGTAATTGAGGGATCTTTCCGAATTGCCCAGAAGGGGACAATAATTCGCTGGATGGAAGGAATGGATAATGGCTTGCATTTCACTAGATGGTACACTAGAGGAACCATTGATCCACATTTCACCGACGTTAACAGACATTGATTGATTCGCACTAATGTAATGAAACTTTTATGCGAAATTGAATCAAAGTGGAAATGGCAAAAGAGAACAGAGTCATCACGGTAGAAAATTGTAAGGGAGAAATTCGGCTTCTTGTTTTTTATTATTTATGGATGTCGTAAATTTGATTTGCTCGTATTACTAGCACCCCATTACCATAAACAGTGTAACTGCCCTATAAAGTGCATATTATAGGGTGTGATGTGCGCTATGGTCTAATTAGAAAGTTCATAAAGTGGCTGATTAGCAAGTGGAAAAAAGTTCTCAACTTTCAAACTGTGAAAATGTTCTTTTTTTATCGATTCGCATTGTTCCAGCGACATTAAAATGTAGAACGTGGCTTACATGTATAAAATCATATTTTTAATGTGCGCACAATTTTGAAATTATTTTTTTCCAGACAAAAAAACACATCATGCACTGACAGGATAATATAATGTTAGGAATGTGGCGGGAATTTTTTTCATTCTATTGAGAGCCGGTCGATATTTTAACAATATTTATTAGCATTTTCGGGTTTACATTTTGGGTAACAAATATGTATTACATATTATGACAACAATACAATTTTATATCCGTTTTACATTCAGATTTGCTACAGTCGGTTTTTAGTTTAGTTACGTAAGATTCTACTACAATCTTTTAAATATAGCGGTTTATAAATATTTTTCTTGCTTTTTTTCAGAGTTTTTTGTCCAAATGATTGTACAATTCGTTTTTTAAATTTGATATTGATTTGATAAAAAGGAAAAACAGTAGAAAACAATTTCTTTTAACATGTATATTTATTTAGATTAAAGATAATAACATCGAAGAAACTTTGATTATTCCATTTTTCTTTTATATCTTATAGGAATTATACTTTTGATCTGCTCGAAACCAAAGAAACCAAAGATTATTTACACACGTTATTGGAATACTAATACATTTACATTATTTTTTTTAATTCTAGATAAAATGTTTTTTACACATTTCGTATAAATATTGTTCTGCACTTTGTTTTTTATATACACTTTTCACAAATTATCACAATTTCATACCCTTAAGACTCTTCAACAGTGAGAAAAAACCATAAAGATGCTTAGATTTCATTTTATCGTTGAGAAGAAATTATTTTGTAAGACAGTTAAACTGATTTGTAAACTGAAAAAGTTATTTACACTCTTTTTTGTGCTTATTTACATCGATATTTGATTGTATTTTTCATATTTCCTTTCATTTTTTCATCTCATACACTTTATGCAATGATTTCGCTTCTTTGTTACCGTAGAATGATGAATAGTAGGAAGACTGCATTAATTACTGGATGAGCTGCGATTCCAAGTGAATCTGTAAAAGAGAGAAAAAAAAATGAAAAACTCAAGTGTGGGGAAAATCGTCGGGTAAAAATGCTGGCAATGATGATGATGGTATTGTGAATGTGCATTTAGAGTGGAAAAATCCACAAACTTATTCCTCTCAGGTAAAATGCTCAAATGCCAGTTAGTCCCATGTGAATGGACACGTCACTGACCACCAAATATATACGATTCTCCTGTGATATTCGAAAAGTTTCTTAAATTCTTTGCCAACCCTCCAACTCTCGGTAACTAGAAACCATTTGCATACTAACTTAATTGAATGGCCCAAAGAGGGTTCTTCGATGCTTTAATTTCAGGCTCTATACACACTTTTACAGGGTGGAACAGTTTTTAATTGACGCAAAAAAATTGTACAACTAACTTAACATGCCGATTCACCCTGTACAGTGCCATTCGCTTTTATTTTACTTATAAACCGTAAAATTCATCGTGTTATTGTAATTTATTCCAAGCATGTGGTTCGAAGAGATGAAAAGTCTTTCCTTCATTTCATAATCATGTATTTAATATCACAAGCACGTGGTTTTACTTTAATACGGAATTTCCATAGCTTAGATTCCTTTTGCATATACACATACAGACAGTTCTGCAATTCTCTAGATCGCATTTTCCCGCTTCCATTCTAGATTTTTTTCCCCCTACAACTGTAATAACTTGCTCTCATTTCACTATTTAGAATATTATTTTTACAAGTACAGAGAGCAATACACAGTTTTATCTCGATTGTGCATAACATAAAATGAAATTGTTATTTTTCCTAGCCACAAGATTGTCTCACTGGCGCGTCGTATAATTTCTATATTAAATTTTTAATTCAAACAAGTTGAGAAATGTAATTATTCCGCTTTCTTGTGGGTTTTCCGGACACGTATACGGAAAAATATATACTTGTATTGGTACACACACCCATCATATCGTCCAAAGGCGGCAAAGGCGTATTGGTTTCCGTTCTCCGGGGAAATCAGGTGCAATTTTTGTCTTTAGAGAACGATTCATACCGAATACATAATATAATTGATAAATATTCATTCAGTTATAGAGAGAAAAAAATCTAGACTTTATTTATTATTAATGAAGTTGTTTTTCTTTTGGGTAGAAATAATAAATTGCCACACTTTTTCTGCATATAAGAGAGCAAAAAGTTGTACTCATATCAACATTTTCATAAGAATAAACACTTGTTTATGTCGTTTAAGTATTTTCTTTTGCGTCGGTTTTGGAGATGTAAGATAAACAACGCTCTCTGAATAAGTAAAATTGCGCCCAGTCTGCAAACTCCACAGATAATGATTATAAAGTACCGCTTTTTATGTGCTCTTAACAGCTTCGCTTTGTCCTTAAAATGTCCATGGATGTTAGGGGGACTTTCACTATCGATCCACCCACCCAGGACGACGAAAATTGATCGACACTCGAAATCGTGATTTTTAACCGTGCCTCATTTAACAGCCGCGATTTATTCACGCCATCATGTAATTTATATATAGGAAAATTATGCGCGGATTTTCCAGTATTTACACATTGCGACGCGCCAATTAGGAAAATGTAATGAAATTTTTGTCATCTGGGTACACATATTAGAAAAATTACAAATAAATATTATTTCATCAATAATTGACGTGAGGTTTCCTGTTTTAATATTGAATCGGTGTGAACTGATAAAATAATTGAGCCCTCGGGTCCATTTCATTTTTAATGTTTGCCTCATATTGGCTTTTTTTAATAATAAAAATTGCTAGCCGAAAAATATAGAGCGCACAAACTTTTATTGTCTATAAAATCGTTTATAGCATGACTGAAAATATTACCATAAAACACTGGAAAACAGCGTCAAATATATGGGACAGATGGGGGGCATTGTTTCATTAGTGTGTTGATGTCCTCACCTGATGCAGAATCACGGGAGCCCATCACTGATGAGGGTCGCGGCTTTGGTCGATCCTCATCGAAAACCGTCTCCACTTTTCTCGTATACAAATTGAAGAGAGTCGCAACACATTGTAAACGTGCCTTGCCGCCCTCGAATGTGTTCCCATCAATTTCCAGCTCCACATTGGAAATTGTACGAACGGGTTGTTTGCGTATTTTCGTTGTCAGTGTGAGGTTTGAGGCCGAAATCGGTTCCAGGACGTTCTTAGATGAGGAGTTGATCTAAAAAAATGTGCCATTTTGATTAGTTTTTGAGCAAATTGTTTGGTTAATCGCTTGAATGTGTATAATTTTCATGTAAAATGAGTATATATTGTGTGGGGGTAATTTCCGTGTTTCTGCGGGGCATTCAACATACAATATTAAAGTTTTCGAATAGGATGTGTGCGGAAAAGTGCATTTGTGGCTGGAATTAATTTTAGCATGTTGAAATTTTTCATTTTCCATTAAACAAACTGAAAATTGAATTTATCTTGATGCATTCTATAGAGGGTTGTAAGAAAACTTTTTGAAAAATGCCCCACCCCGCATTGTCCTCAATATTAATTTGTGTTTTAGCAATTTTTCATTTCCCATTAAACAAGGTAAAATTGAATAACACCGATCCTCGCAAAAACTTTCTACAATTAATTGCATTTAAACTCAATTAAAAAACTTTTATACTGTTGAAAGGAAGATCTCCCCTGTACCCCCTCCCACCGCAACTAAACAATAAATGACTTATAAAAAAATAAATAAATAACCAACTTGTGCACTGTGTACACTTTTAATTATTTTGCGCAAGTAAATATTGATTTTCTTGGTGTTTTTCTCATTTTTCCATTCGCTCCTATCGCAGATAATGATACTTGCGAGGCAATGTCTCGACTACCCGCTACATCCCCTATTAAAAACAACATCAACACTGTAAATAACTTAAGTTAATAACGCTCCATGAGTGGGAAATAAAAAGGGTTAGTGGGGTGCACCGCATCATCAATTGTTGATGTGGTTTCTCTTCATCATGGCAACCGTGTCTATGAGTGTTGGAGGGATGAAAAACGCTTGCGGTGACAATAATGAAGTCACGTATACGAAACGAACGCGATTCCTGCATCTGACACGTTAAGAAAACGCGTCTTTCTCCCAACATGGAACAAGATTCACACACATAATATCAAAATTAAAGTCACGCCTCTGTATGCACAGTTGTAAATTGAAAATTATTCGACCCCTATATGCTTTTACTTTTCACTTGACGCCCAAATACAAAGCGCGGGATGTGCGGGGGGGACAGCAGCAGCGGAGAGGGATGGTATGCCACAATTGGGATTTACTGGCTGAAAGAGAGGCAAAAACACACTGCAGGATAATTTATATGATGGGAAAATGTTTCTGAAAAGAGTCTTGCGAGCAAATAAATTTATATTAAATAATATAAGGGGGGTAAGTTAACGAGGACTCAAACGTGGAAAACTTTTACCGTATAATACAAGGTTAGAAACCGGTACGCGATTGTAGAATTAGGATAAAACGTGAATTGGTAACCGCATAAATTTGCATTGGATTTTATCATTACCGGTGCTGCTCTCGCACCTTACATATTTCCATATAGATTTAATATTATTATTAGGCATTAAGTTTGATGAAGAAAACTCTTTCCGGTCTGGGTCCAGCAAAGATTAAATCTGTATTAAGATAGATGGACGCCGAGTGGAAAACGTGAAAAATCACCGGTCTACAGGGACGTATTTTATCACCCGATGTAAATGTAAACATCACAGTTCCACTACAAGGTTAATGAAAGCGATCCTCATATATAGGAGTGTATTCGCTTGTTATCCGCTGAAGTAGCTCATGTCCTCGCAAAATTACATCCGGCACAAGCATGTATTTATTATTGGCTATTGTCGGGCACACAAACTACAGCAGTGTCCACCAGCATCCAGCATCCCACCACTGTTTTATTGTGTTGAGATGAAATATTTTTTCACTCTACGCTTGTATCAAGTGAAAAGTGCCAACAGCACCTACCCAATTTATCACTTCAAGTGGTACACACCGAACAAAAATAACAACACTAACAAACATTTCATTAATTATGAAGTGGAAGTTGAGTTTTCACCGTTGTGTGAGAGGGGGCCGCCGTATTATATGCAAACACACCCCAGCATACATACAGAAATCCACCACACTTTATCATTTTGTTGTTTATTCTGGTGTTATTAAATTCAGATTTATGGCAGCAATTGCATTTGTCATTTTAATTGTTGCATACTTGCTTAAATTCAAGTAGGCCGTAATTAATTAACAAATTAAATTAATGGTCAGAGTGTGTTGTCTGTCGCTGGTCGCCCATCAACATTGTTTGATGTGGTTTATAGAAACTTATCCCACTGTATTACAATTAAAACGATGTTGTTAAGCGTTATGGGGAGAAATGTTGCGTTTGGAATCCCGTTTATGATGGGATTTACCTATTATATAGTGCAATTTCGGTTTTTGTTCTGGATTATTGGCAAATGTTAATTACAAATTCGTATATCATGTATGATAATGATGTAATCAAATCCCACCTTTTTTCCATTTAGATACCATGTAATGTTGATGGCTGGATAGGATGGTGGCGATGTGCAGTTGCCTTTGATGGTGGAGCCCAATTCCACTAGTTCTTTCTCAATGGAAATGGTGGGATCGTCCGATGGTACATCTGGAAAAACAGATTAACTAATTTAGCCATAAATAGTGGCCTAAAACAATTCCCTGCCCTTTTAACCATTTAACACTGATAGCATCGTGCCAGTATACATCTTTGTTAGATGCGATAAATTTCTATAAAAGGTCCATAAGAGGGAAAAACACATAAATTAGCTTAATTTTTGTAAACAAACACTTTTTCCTAAGGAGGTGATGGTTTTGTTGGCATGGAAAACTTTCCTATATGTTAAGTTGGCACTTTAGAAGAGACGAGAGTTATCGGTGTCAGATGGTTTTTTTTTCAGTTATTGACCCTGTATTTCAGCTGGCGTGTGATGCACAAACAACACGTACCACCATCACACCATCCAAAATGCGTCATCATGAATATTGATGGCCTACAAATAATGATATGCATAATAAATGGAAACATTCGTTTTTTCTACACTCATCGATATAATAATTAATTCACCGCTCATAAATTATTAAATGACAAATATTAAAATAATCAAAATGGAAATGTAATTTTGGGCAAATGTGATGAGATTTTTTTTTATGTCCATCCATCAAGGTTAGTTCTGGACGAGGAGTTCGGGCATCAATGTAACACATCGTATAAAAAAGCACATAAAATAAGCGAAATTAACTCGTTCAATCCCTTGGAAAAAGGGTAATTAAAAAAAAAATGCAGATCGATGGGTCAAGCGTGTGAGATTTGTCCAGTGCGCTCCTTCACGTCTCCTCCGCCTTATTTACATTCCGGTGATTCTTCTGGCAATATCACGGAAATCCGGAAAGGAGATGTTATCCTATAAGCTTGTCTGACCTGCGGTTTACTCAACGTTTACTTTGAGGTTTGCTGGTGTGGCCGTGCCGCTTCTGGTCCTGTTTGTACAGCAACATTATCATGTTCTTCGGCTTGAGTAAACATTTAACATACGGACATTCTCCCTCCGCCTAGAGGGCTGTTTGTATGGTGAATTATTATTAATTTTCCAAGGGCAGAAAAACGTACGATTTTTCTCTTGTGTGCCATATAATAAATTGCAACTGTATGGCAAGTTGGCAAATAAATCATTAGATTTTTCTTATGGACCCCACTTAGTCGCCACACTTACATCCAACTGATTAAATCGCATAGATCTTGCGAATGGCACGCGGACAGCGGGGATGAAGCGGGGGCCGTTTTTAAGTGACTAGCTTTCCAACATTTTTTTATGTATTATTGATGTTGGCAGGTAAATGGAGTGTCGTTCGTATAAATTTCCATCGTCACTTCTTTATACAACTTTATGAATTACAAATCGACACTTTTCCCGTTCGTCTCGCAATCAAAATTACGCTTTATTATTTGCTCATTTTGTTCGTTTTTTTGGGTAAGTTATCAATTTTTGATGAGTTTCGTATAGCGCGGCGCGCTTCCCTCTATTTTTTCTTTGTCAAAGAAAATATTTCCAATTCAAGGTACATATATTGCGTTTTTGGGAGGCCTGAAAACTGTCACTTGCACATCCCCCGCAACATTCTTCTCCCCTGGTGTGCCCACTTTCTATATGTGAAAAGAACATTGATTTATAGGAACGGCGCCACTGTAACTCATCTCGCCTCTCGTAATATAGTTTCCCCAGTGAATATTTTATGATAATTTCCCGAGAAAACGCTCCATTGGTAAAGAGAAAAGAGGAGAAATGCTGTGAGACGAACAAGAGTATGTGTGAATTCACCGGATATACGTTTTCTATTATACATTTTAAATTTATATTTATTTTCTTTTTATTTCTCGTAAAATATTGTAACTGCATCTCTATATATTTGCAGTTGGAATGTGTGAAAGAAATACTTAAAAGTTTGCCTGACTTTGTGCCGGGCGAATTTCGTTAGTGTGATTGCGGTCGATGAATAATTCAACTTTGGACAAGTACAAACTTTGTATATTGAAGAACGCCAAGACCAAGAGAGCAAAAAAAAACTAAAACAATTTCTTATTTTAACTTTAATAAACTAGTTGGTAAACAATTTTAAACGTAAACGCAAGATAAAAGTAAATAAAACAAAGAGAGTAAAAAATCAGTATACTAACTTAAAAATTCCCATTGGCTCACTTATACTTCAAGTAGTTCAGTGTAGAAAGTGGCCCTCAAAGACATGTTTAGACAAACTAAAAACTCTTGTTGCCTTAATAGAATCAAGTAATCTTAGCTAAAGAAACTTTGGTTTCAGAAAGGCGGGTTTTATCTGATGCTGTTAACAAAAGTTGGTAATTTGAATTTTAAAACTCCAACTGCATATCCACCTTCACAAAATGGTTATTAATTACATCGAGAGTGGAAAAACAATCAGTATACGCCTATGTACATATAGGAAAGTTTTCCTTGTGTCCATAAATTACTCTTGGTCTCTCTTTTTTAATCTAGAATTCGTATGCGGTCACATATGGTCCAATTGACCCTATAACTTCTACCTCGTTGGCCACAACTATAAATCAGAAAAATGCTAGAAGCTAGCAGCATGCATGAATTAAACGCTCGTTTTTTCCACCTATAAACTTTGTCATTTTTCCAGTGTGGCGGGGAAAAATTGCGATTTGAACACATACCGATTACGAACATGCTGCTGGTGATGGAATGGGTGTAGAAATGGGGCGCGTCCGACGACACCTCGCACTTGTATTTGCCGCTGGTCTCAGGCTGGACGTTCCTTAACACCGTCTCGTGGGGGTTGCTCTTGCTGATCTGTGGAACAATGAAAAATCGCGTAATTTATACATTTTTTTATTCAGAGATAGAAGAGACTTACATCGACATCGACTCCTGGTACCGGAAAGCTCATCATGCTTGGCATCTCTTTGGGAATGTACCTGAAGAATTCACTCTTCCCTTTATACCATTTCATCGTGAACAGATCGTCCCCTTCCAAATCATATTTACACTGTAGTGTAACTGTATCCATAATTCTCACTGCCGTCGGTACATTCACAGTCACATCCTTTAAAGCTTTTGATCCCACTGCAAGAGAAAACAGAGAAAAACCGCGTCACATTAATATGTATTGTTCTGGTTTTCGTGTGGAAAGTTTGTGCGCCTCTCTCCTTAAATCTAATATTTATGATGATATTTCTTAAAAGCGCGTCCGAATGTTTAAATTTATCGTCGCTTAAGTTGTGTTTAAATGAAAGTTAAAGTCCTGCAACCCGAATGTAAATGCGACACAAGGATTAAAGTTGGAATAACCAGCAGACAGACAGCAGAATATATCGATGTCTTTTTATATTCAAAAGCAAACAAGAAAATGTGGAAGAGAATAAAAAGCGCGAAACTTCACATTCTCCCGAAGAGAGAAAAGTATATATTGGTGAAACTAATCTCAAGTTGGTACGCCGCCGGAATTCTTTGATAGCTTCCATACAACAACAGCATCAGTGAGACGATGATTTCTACCGATCTATAAAACTAGGAAGGATGTTTTTTACGATTTCGAGTGGAGGGCGATAACAATTAGCAATAAATGCTAAATGAATTAAGTAATAATGCGAGTGTAGAACATACACATATTATTGCGATGGTAAGAGAGTGTCTGTTTTAATGGGCAAACAGTTAAAACGTATTCCCAGGTCGAGTGTTCCAACATTATCCTTTGTAATGTGGCAGGGGATAGTAGAGCAAACGTTTTAGAAATTGCCCTTTCCTGCGGCCTGATTACGTCTCCGGGATTCTCAGCATCACTACACTTTCTTACTCCTCTCTATACACTCTCACATAATAGTTACTTTGGATGTTTACACGGAATTACCCCCCAAGACCGTAAATTATGGCACATATTTCAACAATCTTTTCCTCAATCATTTGTTGTGTATATATAGAAAATTTAAATTAAAATGTAAATCAGACAAGAGAGAAAAAAGCAATTAAAAGTGTGCTTTAATTGACATCTCGCACAAGACCACAACGTGGTGAAAAGTTTTTTTCCCTTTTCTATGTGTTATGCATCCGAGAAAGTCTTCACCGAGAAACCATGTTCGAACAAGTCCAATATTGTTGATGCTGTTGTAGAGGTTTATTTAGGTTCCAAAATAAGACAGCTGTCCAATTTCCAACAAACTTGAAACATTGTCTAGTGCAAACCCTTATATTGATGTGCGTAAAACTCCACCATTGCTAGCAATACGGTTTATAGTGTGCTGAAAATGGTATCGTCGTCCCATTTGCCTGTTGTGTAGGTTTTCTTAAATGGGCCCATGCAATAATCCCTTTTGTGGATTAAGCTAGTGAAACAATTTAAATGCACATGAATTTTTTACCCTGCCACTGTTACTGTTGGGGGCTGTTTTGTTTATATTAAAAATACTCATCTCTTTACCGGCAAACAAATTAAAATGTTTTACATGAGCGTTGATATTCTAGGCCTTGATTACTGCGACTGGGCACAAAAAAACGAGCAAGGGTTTCAGGTCCATCAAGATATACATGAAAGACGAGGGGTGGTAGAAAAACGGAGACCTCCCCCGAAATCCGACCGGATCAACGAAATCGAATGTAAGAGAAAAGCGTTTTGTCCCATTAATTTCAAGTTTTATCTATAAAATGTTTTCAGTTTCCGTGCAACCCGGCGGATTGAAGGGGATATCCTTGTTTTTGTGCTCATTTTCATACGGTTTTTTCCACTTCTTTGGCCACATTTACATCTGCACGTATAGAAGGAATGTATGTGGAAACCGAACAAAACAGCGCAAGTTACAGTTAATTAAATTTCGTCCGCCCACTCCCCCCGCAGCAAGAGAGCGTTTTGGCTAATTAGCGAAAATAATTGTACTTAAGTTAAGGAAATTACATAAATTATTAACGTAACCATTTTTGTTTGAACTTCTTGAGTGTACAAAAAGCCCCTAACACATTTAGAACAATTCAAGCAAGAGCTATTACCTAAAATGAGCTCAGCAATTTTCCTGCACATTGTTACGCATTTCTCAAAATGGGAACACGAATGTTTTAAGGGAAAATATTGCGGTATGTTGGTTAGAATATATGCCTGATGTGTTGTTATTTACGTTGTGTTTGTGGGTGTAGTTTTTCTATGTAATAATACAATGTTAGGTAGAAAAGCTAGTCGAGAATAAATCTGCTGTTCTATACCACAATGCACATACGTGTGTATATACAGCGCAGTTTGCTATTGTAAATAAGGGAGGAGGATTATGTGGAAACCGTCCGCCCCCATATAATAGAAAACAATCTCTTATTGATGAAAATCACTTATTCATGTCAATATTTGTATTCGAAAAGAATGTTTCGAATGCCTGACCGAGCTTCGAGTAAATCGCTTGGAAAAAAATACCAAACGATCAAGAGAAGAAAATCATATGATGGGGATTATTATGATGGATTTCTGTCTCAAATTTAAACATTTCCTAAAGACGGTTAATTTGGCAAAACTGAGAATATCAAAGTATTTCAAGAGAATCTTTCAGGAAATAACAAACCTGAAACTGTGTAAATAAGTAAACACAACAACAACAACAGGAAAAGCAAAATATTTGCTCGATGATCAATTTTAAACACCGTTTCTGTTAAATGTGAATTTTACACGATTTTAAAACTGTTTCCACAAATAAATAGAAATTTTGTTATCATTTCAGTGAAATAATTTCAGAGATGAAGATATTCCTGCTGCATCACGCTTTAAGGAAGTTTCAGCAGGAATAAATGTTTGTGTGTGGTGTGTCTGAATCAAGATTTATCACTTGTGAAAGTATATTACCCAGATGGCCATTATTACATGACCAAACATTATGTTTCAGTTGAGGCAAGTCATCGGGAAATTATTGGAGTTTCGAGCAATAAATTTATGAAATTTACTATGTAACTTTCTTGTAAACTTTACCAGTTAACTTTTATATATACTTAAAGTACACAAAACTGTCGCCTGTGTGCTCTAATAATGTAATTTCCAAAACAACTTTCTATATCGGAATGTATTCTCTCTCTTGATTATTGGGTAATTGACTTTTAATCCGGACCAACGCTAAAATGTACCTAGTTTTTCGTCCCAAAAATAATCTCTTCAACATTTGTTGCACGGGAATTATACAAGAGCGGTGGAACAGATGTTACTGTTTCGCGTAACTTGGCATGTTACACCGTACCGGATGTTGCATGTCCGTTTATCTAACTGACCAAATAAAAACATTAAAGATTTAATGAAGACTGAAACATTCGCCGTTAATACCCGCAACAGGGAAAAGACTCACTTTTCCACATCGATCATTCAACCTTTTTTTCTAATAAAATGAATTTATCATCTTATTTTGCACCTGTCACACATTTGCCTGATTTATAGCACGTTACATTCATGCGTAGAAATTAAATACTCGCGCTTGGAAATTGATTGTTTTTCCAGAAAATGCAAATAAACTCTACCGGTTTATAAGAGAGTATTTATTTAACGAAATTTCCTCACTCGTGTGATGGAATGAATCAGATTTTCAGGTGTTAACGTTTCCCTCTGCGCTGTAATAATACACGTTTCCAGATATTTATATATATAAATGTATGTGTATCTTCCTGCTCCATCAGCTGAAACTGACGACTGAGATTCCCCGGGGGTTATGGAACTCTAGTGGGTGTCAGTTACTGCGAGAGTCTCCGAAAACTTGTCAGATTATAAATACGCTCACATATCATTAGTGATGGCCGTTGACAAGTATTTCGCCAACCACTTTTATACTTCCGTTTCAGGAGACTATTTTCGATTTTCATTCATTCACCGTTGGCTTATTTATAGGCAGAGACGCAGCTGGGCCCATTCATGAAACTATTTTATCCCGGTAATAAGCAACAAAACAAATTGCTATGCAAGAGTTTTCAGCAATGTTCCCGAATAAACTCCTAATGGGCATTTAAAGTTTTAATAATCGCTAGATTTTATGATTAAAGGCGGAATTCGCAGGTAACAAGTCGACTTTCAATTAATTCTGGAATATTTTCGCCAAATACAAGTACGAGTGCATGTCGTATACACAATACTAAAGCTGTTAATTAGTTTGCTAACAATCGCTCCTTAGCATTTAAATTGAGTTTTCCAATTTGGAAATAAAAGATGAGTCTCGTTTTCATTACGTCATGCTAATGCCATTTTAATTGTACAAACTTTTCTACCTTATATAGAAATAATTTTATTATTTATATAGCATTTAAAGCATATAGTTCTGTTGACATGTTGAACTTGTAACAATAATTAATGTTTTTAGTTGTGCATAAAAGTTTTCTAATTTAAAATTTCTAGTTAAATTTCACTCCACTTTCCTATATATTAATTATTTTCCTACGGAAGTTGCGGTCCCAAACACAAATATCGGTTTATATTACATTCGGAACTGTGTGATGGCGGCTTTTTTTTCAAGTCTCTATATACCCAGTTGAATTTATGGCCGCTCCGAGACGATCTGCAAAAAATTGCAAAACAATTTCATTCTATTTGATGGATTTCGGCAAACATCGAAACTGGCCCATTTTTATTCCAGAGAAATTTAATTTTTGCACACATAAATCAGTAAAAACGTGATCGACAGTTTGGTGTTTCAAAGTGTTAAACGATGATGAATCGGGTTTAATGATAAACATCGAGTCTTTTAACGAGTTAATAAACACTCAAGAGATATGTCATAGTGGAAAAATGTGTGACTTGTCGACAAGTGACAAGACTAAGAGCCGTACATCCCTCGCACTTGTATAACCCATAAAACCCATATCAAAACTTCGGCATTTGGAAAATGACGAATATATACGTTGACAGAGCCAACAACGGCGAAAATCAATCAATAGTAAAATTGTTGACAAAAATTCCCATTTGAATTCGTCCAAACAACTGTGCAATGAAAATCGGCTTTTTCCATCTTGGGCGAATTGAATAATATTTAATTTTGACCCAAGATCGGCCAGTGTAAATATTTGAAGTTAATCTGTGTTGAGGGAATTAAACTATCAAAGAAGGTACACACATGGGGAAGAGAGAGAGAGTGGTAAATAGAGGAGCCGTTAGTGAGGGTAAAAGTTTTTCAAATTAGGAAACGAAATCAGTCAAGTGGGGAATCACATCTCCTGAACATTACTGCAAACAATAGAAATCGAAATTGGATCACTAAAAACAAAGACATTGATTAATGGAAGTGGACGGTTTTCTGCTATAAAGTGCACACACACACACATACACATCCCACACCAACCCCTTCTCTAAAGCCAAAGTGATTGATTGTAAAACAATGGATCATGCAGTGGTATGGGGGATGATGTTTTGGGTGACACGGAAATTCTTTGAAGAAACCCAGAACATATTGTCTGTGAGCGCTTGAGAAGTTATCTTGCTTATTTATAATCATGTTGTTTAATAAATCTTCTCCACTCGTACTTGTCACTTCTATACAGAAAAAAAAACCAATAGACATTTTTACTAGTTTTATTTAATCATGAAAAATCCCATCAAATTCACTTATTTCTGCACAGGAATGTGCAAGAGTTTTTATAAGCAATAGAAAAATTTCACGCATATTTCAACAGTATTTTTTTTTCTGATTGCCGCCAAATCCTAGTATGTAATCGTCGTTTATTTAATTATGAAAAATTCCATCATAACGAAAACATCAAAAATATCCGTGTTCCCATTTATTGGAAATTTGTTGGCAAAAACTAATTTCCATTGTAACAACTGTTGCAATTACAGTAAATTGTGCAATATCAGTTATTTTCACCGCTGAAATAATCACCGTTATTGGCCCTTAAACAAATTAATGCAGAATAACATTTGAAAAATGTTTAATAACAGTTTTTATGCAAGACGGTTTCAATCGAGTTGCAAAAAAAATCGTGCTGGAATCCCCATTAATCCTGTCGAATGAGCGAAATGGCCATTATGTTTAAGCAGTGTAAAATATCGAATGGATTGTCTGTGTGCGGCCCCATACATTTAATGTAAGGCGAAAATGTTGGTCAACGTTGGACTGCTGATAAAGGGTTGAACGAGTCCCAGTGCGGACCTTAGCCGCAATCGGGTTGTTATCTTGGAACAGACGCCACAGCTGCTTATTGTAGCCCCTGCCGGTTGACCATTGTTCAACAGATCGACAAGTTAACGAGCTTAGTCCCACCACTGTATATAACAGCGAGAGAGCTAGCCGCTTTCTAATTATTGAACTTATAATATGAACGCGCACTTTGGGATCCAACGTCGAAATTCGCTTAATCAGACCTATTTAATATCCTCCCACTCGTTTTACGAAGTCGACTCCTATTTTTATTCAAATTTCCATATAATAAAACACGATGTCCTAATAATCTATAATGTATATTTGGTGGCCGGCTTTCAGAGACATCATAATAGCGCTTTTTTCCTCTCTCTTCTGAAAATCCCTTCAACATAAAAGTTTATTGTGTTGACCCTAAAAAGATAATATATCTTTATCTTGCCACACTTTGATGAGAAACGATAGTCGATATCGATTCCAACATTGTCCCAAATCCATTATAGAATTGCGTTCTACATCAAAATAATCTAAATGACAATTTCTTAATTATTTTTCAACTTTTGCAATCTTATTTAACCCCTGATGTAATCAAGTTGGGAAACTGTTAAAAAACAACACATAGTTAATAATAATTATGTGTCGTAATATGTAATTATTATAAGCAAGTTTCATTTATCTCTTAGGGTTCAAGTTGGATCTTTTCGTGTGTACTATATTAATGGCGTGCTTTAAAACACCCCGTTTTGCTTTAATTACATTTTACTACGTTTATTACTTTGACAAAGTGTATACGAGGGGATGGGGATCGTAAATAAAATATTCTTCAACCATCACACACATATAAGATTCAATATTTATGGAAAGTGTGTTAAAGGAGCGATAAATTCGATGCTATGTGAGGGGTGAAAGTTCCATATATGCGAAACAGAATTTCGCATTTACGTCAATCAACTGCCGGCAATTGTGTACTTTTAATTATCAACTCGCAAAATATTTATGGTAAAACGGGTCCATTTATAAAAACTGTTTTATTTAAATAAATAATCAAACCCGGTTATTATTGTAATAATCAGTTTAATTTATTCCCAATTTTATAAAACAAGGGAGGGAATTTTTTCAGCCATAAATCGATTAATAATGCACACAGCGACTAGTAATCAGTGCTGGAGATGATTAGATTGTTAAGTAGAATGTACAACATTTTCGGTTAAAGAAACAACAACGTTTTAGATTCGTAAATAATTTATGATAAAGAAGGCATAAAAGCGCGCAAAAGAGCGCGTTCATGCGGAAAAGATAATTATAATAATGTTTGGGGGTAACAAAAGGGGAGACGAGTTTTTGGTTGTATTTAGTTGCCTTGGAAAAGTGAAAAAACAAGGCAAGTGGAAAAAGGAGTGAATACACAAGGAAAACATCACGAAGGTGACTATGGTGGTGGGTGCACACAGCAGTCGAAAGAAAATTGGGAAAAGTAGCTGTCGCTATTTAGGGTGATGGAGCGTCGAAGCGTAAAAGGTGACGCCCGGGACTGTCTATGCATAACTAAGGCACGAGGCGCCGCGACGCGCTCTCCCATCCACCACCGGCACATCAATTTTAAAGAACAGGTGAAGAATTGATTTAGCATCTCTTGAGCGATCCGAAAATTGCCCAATAGAAGCACTTCGAAAGCACTATCATACCTGCAAGCTCTCCTATTACACTAATTGATTGTAGAAATCACGTAAACAATCGAAATCTAAAACTGTGCGCTTATCTTAATGAAAGCTACTGAATTGTAAAAAGATTCAGTCAAGGATAAACATTTTACATTGCTCCAAGTTGGGGATGTGGATTTTGTTCGACTTTTTTTCTAAAACAAAGCAAACTTCCACCAAATTACTACATTAAATTCAATTTGATAAAGAAAACGTAATTTCTCCTCTATTTCAAGTTTGTTTACAATTTTTTATTTGACACTAATGGCAAAACAGACTAAAGAACCGTTCGGTGCATGTTGGGTAATTAAATGAAGCTTTTATGAGAGCGAATGAAATTTTTTTGTCATCTAATTGTCCCCATAAAACCATGTTACAAATAACGTAATGAAAAATTTACACTCCTTAAATAAATTCCTCATCAAAAATAAGGGAAAGATTGACGGTCTGTTCTAATAGCAGTTAGAGGGTGGCAATAAAAATGCTCGATTCATATCTGATGAAAAATATAGACTTGTTCTAGTACGATCATTTAAACAGTTATCTCAGTGTGTATTTTATGATGGATTAAATCCACTACCGCCTTTATATGATGATCCCGACGGAAAATTTCATTCTCAGGATGGGAGAGATGCGCTACGTCCCATTGGACTGTTAAAGCTTCCAGTCGATAATTCACTCACTCACATCGAAGACTTAACAAAAGCGGACGAGGCTAGGAGAAGTGGGTTCTCCGCATATGATAAGATCGTGTGTGTCAGTGGAATGCTAGGCAATCATTCTAATCTTTAGTTTCACATCTACTTTATTAGCCAACATCAAATCAAGGCTAAAGTGTGAGTGTAAGCAATTTTATGTCACCAACCAAGACGGGAACAAAGACGCTCTAAGTAAACATCATTAAGTCACTTCCGATTTTATGACTTGTGCGCTGTTTTTCAGGTCAAGCACTGAAATAATGTCACCTGACTGTCTTTTTCCAAGTGAATTAAATGGCATTTGAAGGGAAATGATTGGGACGCGGTGTTTTCAAGCTTAAAAACAACGCTCAATGCACTTGTCAATTGCAATAATAGTTTTGGTTTCTGGGTAATTCCATTTATGTTTCCTGTTTTTCCAATATTTGTACTTTTTGCGGTGGGTATATTGTTTATGTCCCACAGGACTAGAATAAAATGCTACAACAACAACAACTGACCATCCCGAAAAAGGCGATTATAATTTTTTAAGTGCGCTTCTTTAGAATTTTCCATTGGCGAAACTTTTACATTTCCATAATAATGAGACACGCGAGTTTGTTTTTCAGAATCGGCAAAGACACAAACAAAATATTTAAATGAATGACGGGTGTATTTGCAAGGTGGATGGGGTTGTGCAAAAAAAGGGATGGCATCACTTTGAAAATTACATTTTTTCATGGTGTGCGCTTGAAATTCGCTTCTTCTCTCTTTCGGATTGCGTTTGTGTAGCAATAAAACTGTGTAACAAACAAAGCAATTTAATGGCACCTTAATGTAGTTCGAAACGAAAAGTAGAAAGAAGAGAATATTATTATATTGTATTTTAGTCGGAAACATTTTCTGGCGCCACCAACTTTTCTGGTATTTTTTCACTTGTGTGTGCATTAGAAATCGTAAAGTTGCGATTGAATTAAGAGTTAAAGAGTGAGAGAAAAACTAGCAAAGGTCCTTAATTGGTTTTGGGGCCAAGTTTCGAGGTCGGGGTTGGCATGTAAATGACCGCCTTCGTCGGTATAACTAAACCATTTTGCGTTTAGAGCAATGTTGATACAGTCCTATAAAAATATTTGTACGATTACTTTGGAATAATGTTACATTATGTTATGTTTTCCACTGACCCTTTGTATTAGATTTATATTTTCATTTTGTTTACTTGCCCCACGCCTTACCTACATTTTATATGCTTACAGTAAATATATGAAACTTTTCGGTACTTGTGTTTATTTGTTTTCCGCTTTCCGATGGGAAATCCTACAGTCCGCGGATGAAAATGTGCGGCACAAATTTTCTAATATCGATTTCGTATACATTTTAATTAAATCAATTTTGAATGGGGAAAAATCGTTCAACGAAATACTTGAGTTTACATAATTTTCTAATTTAAATTGAACCCCCTCATATCAGTGATATTAAATAAACGGAATCAATTGAATTTTGCTATTCATCGATTCAGCACTGATTGCAAATTTACACTTTGGAGACATGGAGAGTCGACAAATATTGCTTTAACCCATTCCACTTATTCATGTACACATATAATTAAGGTTCTAGGCCGTATTAAATGCACTGAAAAACGATGTAAAACATTTCACAGTGTTAAGAGAGGTCGGACACATTTTAATTAATGCGGTGCTACAGCAGCACAGAGAGAAGAGAGGATGCTGTGCTGGCAACGAAGAATTTTAACTAAATGTGGGATGTACTGAGTTTAAATTAATTAAAACTATCAAAGTGCTACAAGTGTCGAAGTTTGTGTAATTAAACGTATATTGACACTTCCGAGGGGGCTTGTGGGACGCTCCCAGCCGATCCTATTCTCTCTCTCCGCACTTTCTCACAAGACGGCGATCTAGAGGGGCCCGGATACCGATTTTAGGGTCCCACAGGAAACTTGTTCCTATTATCCTAGTATTTATTGAATCAAATGCGAATTAATGTCCTCCAAATTCCAATTAACCTTCTCTATTCAACACTTGGAATTGGAATTTAAAAATAGTTCAATTTAAGGAATTGAATAACTTAATTCCAACGCACTGCGGAAAAAAAGTACATTATTTGTGGAATTTACTTGATCTTCACGTCGGGTTTAACCTTTGTGGAATTAAAAAAATAGTTTGAAAAAACCGCGTTCAATTTAAGCAATTAAACAACGCACTGTGAAAAAAATAGGAAATTTCTTTGAATTAACTTGACTTGCACGTAGCCAAGTTGGTAAGAGAATAAAATAGTTAATTATACGTGACGGAGATTCGGTTAAATGATTAATTACCAACCCCAATGTAGGTTTATGCTTGCAGGGTGGTTTGGTCAAAAAACCTACAATCCAAATGGGAACGAGAGGAAAAAAATACAACACCCAATGCTGCACTAAATACAACAACACTTTTGCATTTTAAATAAACCCGAGTACATATTACAAATAATTTATACAATTGTTGTGTGTTTTTTCTCTGTGAGGGGGTTGTGTAATTGTGACAATTTAAATTTTCGGCTGAATTAAACACCGTTAAATTCGTGTTACTATTAAGTTGTGTTGGCGCGGGCGAAATTTGTAAGCAAATCCAGGGCTATATTCGTAAACAAATAAATTGTAATGAAAACACAATGAAGTGGCGAGACTCCACTCTGTGCCTTATGTAATTCTACACACAATATTATTATACGCAAATAACATGGTGGTGGAATTTAGATGTCATCCACCGAAATTCATACAAGGCATTCATCTCGCTGCACTGTCGGGTTGTTTTCTATTTGAGTTGCGGTTTTCATTTCAAATACAGTAAATGGCATCACTTTGATCGCAATTCTAGTGCAATACACTAATTAGTACTAGAAAAAAGATGGATTTTTCTGAGCTTGTTGTATTGAATATAAAACAGTTCTCATTTGGAATAAAATTTGCATATTTTATGTGGTAGCGATTTTTTTCTATATGCACTCACATTATTGACAATATAAATTCTTTATTGACATCACATAATGGCCTGTATATTTATTGAAAAATGTTTGCAGCTTATTACTTTATTATATAAAACTGTCTTCAATATACTGAAAGACATGTTCGGATAATAAAGTTTATTATGTTTGGGGAAAATATGCAAGCATGTACAATGTGGTTCGTTATTTCGGTATTAGTTTATTTAAATGTCGATGGGCGTTTTCTCCTTTCTGTGGCCACACAAAGGAGAGATTCCACCCTTAAATAGGTTTATCAATTACACGAATCTAATTTTTTTGCTTTCAAGCAAAAAAGAACGCTGAAATGAGCCACTTTTTTCTACAAGTGTGCACCTCATCCATAAAGGGCGAAATAATTCAAGTGAACGTAAAAAATTGTCTCGATTCCTTTTGTTATACACAATAATTTTATCAATGATTGTGTAGAGAGGGAAAATTGCCCATCTTTTTCCATTGTTGGTGTAGGGCGCTTTTGTTTTTATTTCCTCGAATGCTTCATTATAAAAATTAGATAAAATATTTGTTTAAAACGAGATTAATTAGAAAGTTTCGCAAGGGGGAATAATACACTTCCTCTCAAAGGAAAACAATATTATCCCTTTATATATGCTTATTATAATTTTTATATAACGAGAGAGAAAAAATCTCTCTTCTAAATCAATAACACACGAAAAATGATATTCCTGTTTTTTATTTTCTATATAAAATAAAATAGGCATGTCAATTGAACGAAATCCCCATTTTTTACACGGTACTCCTACGTGCCTCGAAATTATTAAAATAAAAGCCGCCGGTATTCAATCAATAATGCACATTCAACTTTTCCATATCCAGAAAACTTGGAAATACCAGTTTGTTTACTTGTTACTCCAATTAAAGGACTTAATTAAATGCATTTAGGATTAAATGCATTTCCACAACTCTGTGTATTACGCAAATTATTACATTTTCAATGTAATCAATGCACGGTACGTTAATTTTCTTGTTTCCATCAGATTTGCATACATTGCATATTAATGTATCGCCCATCAATTATTATTATTGTTCAATAAATTGATTGACGCCCATATTGGGATTCTTTTGCATCAGCACTAATTCCACTACCCAAATCAATAGGCAAAAAACAGAATCCGAGACGTCTCCAAGACAGTTAAAAGTAAAACTTGCTTTTATCCATCCTATAAAACTAAAAATTGTCACATTGTTTGTAGTTACAATGTACGAAATTTTCCAACAATAAAATATTTTATGGTTGCAAAAGCTTTGGCGCGTTATTAAAATAAAAGTGCCACTTTATTGCATTATAATGTAGACATGGTAGGATTTTTTTCAACAAATCAAATTTTCCAAATCTAATTACTGGCAGCGTATAGAAGAAAACCGCTGCATGCTTTTATTGTTAAACCGTAAACTAAAAACATGTGCGGAAGGGATATTAAAATTTAATAGAAAATAAATGGTGTCAAATATGGGGGCTCGTCTATTATACTTCCCTATACCTACACGTCCCCGCATTATTTTAATACAGAATAGAATGACACATTAAATCACACCATGGGGTAATTTTGTTTATAGCGAAAGCTAATAAAATACCATTAGTAATGGAGATATATTATAAACTTGGCATTGGATGAAATTTATTAGCAAGGATAAAAATTTATTTTTTTATTTAGAACAGCGAGAGAGGGTTAACGCCACTCCGATTTACCCCCTTGTATATATTCTTTTAATCGAATTTTATTATGTATGCAAAAGGCAGCACTGGATAATTCAATTCAAATGTAATTAACTTAAAAGGCCGAATTAAGGCAATAATATTGTTATTGTTGTAGATTCGAATTTCAAAGTGTTTGGCTCTCAAAACGATCAAACACATTCAGCCACATCACAAAGTAATTCTCTTCATTCGCAATTGAAATGCGATCATAACACGAATATATTATTTAAATAGTTTTAATGCGATTCCCTACCCGGGAAAGTTGTTAATAAAAAATGCAAACTCAAATATGAACTCGCGAACAATCATTAATTAATTAGCCGTGCGCTTTTTCTCTTGTTATATTATGAACATAATCATTTTCCAAGTGGCTATTTGTGTAGCAGTGCTCGTTTAATGAAAAAAAAGGCACTGAATGGGACGGGGGGTGGTCGCCCATGCACACAATAACTCCTTATTTCACTCGTTATTACAACCCCGAAAATGAAAAATATTCCTACTTAATTTTTTGCCTCGACAAACGGCGAAAACAAAAGGGCTGCTTTCCACCAACTGACATATTGCTGTTACGTCATAAATTTCCCCTAGATTGTCATATTATTTTATTGTTGCTGTGTGTATCTGATGAAAAAGAAGGAAGATATGTAAATTTTAAAAATGTTATATCCCAAGACCTAAGCTCGGATTATATGTATTTATTATCTAAAAAAGATCTTCATCAGAAATTCATATGGAGAGGAGAAAAAAATAATGTTTAGAGGGTCGAACTAAGTTAATGGGTAAAAAATTGTTGAATCATCTTTTAAACCCGTATCCAAATGTTGTGTGACGAAATAATTAGATGAAAACGCATATGGCTATATGCTACCCTTAAATAATAAACTTGATTGACACACCAATATTCCCAACCCCCTTGAATTTTATTTTTCAATTCAATTAAATTTCTGCTAATTTAATTAGAAAATAATTACCACCGAACAGGCAAGCAAATTGATTATGGGACCATTAATTTAAAAACACCCCCTCCCTTTAAAATGGACATTCAATCCCAATACACAGGTTGATTCCCATTAAGTTGTAGTCTGATGGGAAATTTTAATGAAAATCTGTTTAAGGCCTTATACGTATTTTATTAGCATTATTGTTTTGGGGGCGCATTAATTCACGCTCGTATTGCTTTCAATTGTATCGCACTAGTGCAGAACTATTTACATCCGCTGCCTCTAATCCATATTCAAAACAATCACACATAATTAAATTTATTGATATAGAAGAGAGAGAAAATTTTTTTGTTTCAACTAACCGATCACAGCGACGAGGAGGAAAGCTCGCAATTCGGCCCTCATTTTCCTATCGACACTTTAAGCACGCACTCAAACTTCACTTATTATCCAATATCGCTCCAACAACAGTACGAAAAGTGGATAATCTTATCAATTGGGACACGATCACGTTTGTTGTCCCGCATTTCACATAATCAAATCAAAGACGGGCAACTTTCGCTCGCAAACTTTTTTCGCACTTGATCTAGACGATGCTTAGTGAGTGTTTCTGTTGATTTTTTACATGCAAACACGATTATTTATGTGCCTGTAGTTCCGGTATGTCTTTTTTCTCTTTCAATACAATTACAATGCATGTATATGTGACGTCCTGTTGTTTGGAAGTGCGCGCGGAAACTGGAGAGAGGGACATGATTACGTGAGGCTGCGCCGCGCCGCTCCCGATAGACGCAAAATCGACGCCACTCCCACTCAACAGCGATACTCTCAAATCTCCGATGTGTCTGTCCACTTTTTTGAATATTGTCGTTTCATTTACAGGGAATGGATCCTGAAATGCATCGCGATCGATATGTCGACTATCGATGGAATTGAAGAGTCGAGAAATCTCATTTTTCTCGCTCGCTTATATTAATTTACAAGCCAATTTACGTCCCACTCGGTCTCTCCACATTTAATATCCTCCACAATTATTTTATTATCCCCTGTCTTTTTTCTGACTCATATTTCTTATGATATTAACACAGGGACGGTCGCTGTAATCGTTTACATGCCATATTAAACACAAGTGAAATATTTATGACGCCAAACATAATTAATTCATTAAATAATTTACAAGGAAAAGTTAAAAAGGTCGTACCCCCCGCGCTTGCTGTACTCCCAAATCCCACATATCTGTGTGAGGCTTGAATATTTTATGAGTCTTTAATGATTGTTTTTACAAAATTGAAAAATGCGTAACATGAAATTTTTTGCTTCTATTAATATTTTAATTAAAAACCGTACTTGTTGCTCTAATGTTTATTCCATTGGAAAATGTTATTTTAAATATAATATTTCCACAATAATAAAGAGTGCAACAGCGGCAGGATGTGCATTTTACTCGCACATAAAATTAAACTGAATCATCTATGGAATAAAAATAATAACACACAGATGCGGGGAAAGTGCGCTATTTAAATTAAATAATTGAACAGGGACCGCATAAAAAAAGCAGATAAAAACACAGATGCGTGTGTGTTTGATAAATTTGTTGACAGATAAAGTTGGATAACAGTCAACACAATTAATTTCCAATATCGCATTTCACTTTGTCTCAATTTATCAGGAAATTGAAGACACCCTCTCGAAACTGTCCCAAATCCCCGTACATCGGAATTCTTTTAAGGGGCTGGATAAATACACTCCATAAATGTGCACATCGAATGTGGTGGAGGGCACGAAACTCGCTGGTAAGCTGTAAACAATGCCTTATCAGTTGTAAAGGCAAAACTTTGTTGTTGCATGTTGTAGAAGACAGTGTGGGGACTTATCCTCCTATCTTCTATTACCCCAAAATACAAACTGTTTGTACGTTTTAGTTATTGGTAAATGCCTAAAGGAAATTTGATAAAGAACTTGTTAATTTATTAAGTTCATATTCAGTCTGTGTGTGTGGAGAAAATGATAATTTTGTTGTTGACGTCATTGCGCGTAATAAACATGTCTAAACCAGAATTGTTATTGTTACCACAAAAGGGAGAGTTTTTTCCGCTGATGCTTTGTTAACAGATAGTTAATTATTAATTAACTCAATAAGAAGAGAAACGCGCACGAGAAAGAGCTAGAGAGGAAAAAATACTAACATCCTACACGAATTTCCATCATAACCTCGAGTGTAGGTCTGAAAAACATTCCATTCTTACAAGTTGAAGAGAGAATTTCCCGCGAGGGATACATAATTCATATATTATAAACATGAGAAACTGTGCTTGTTCTTCTTTAAGTAAAAGCCTTTTCACTTGGAGATTGCAGAGAGGCAGGTAGAAAACTGACAACGGGTTGGATGATTATTCCACTTGCTGTCAGCAATAAAGTTATCTAGGAATAGGAAGTTCAGTTTCATTAAACACCCAAACACCTTCTTTCCCCGTCTCTCCTGCTGGGCATTTTTTCTCTTCCAACTTCCTGGCAAACTGTGAAATAGTTTTGTTTGCAGATCTCTGGGTGTAGTTTTGTTGTGTTTAGCAAACGGGGCTAGTTTAAGCTAAAACCAGCAACTTACTTGTTGTATCTTAATTTACAATTAACGTTTACAGAAACAACATGACTTCATTGGTTGTAAATTAATGACAAAACACAATTTCCACAATTAGCCGTTGTAAACATGAAGTAGATGCGGGATTTATTGCAGTTTCTCTCTTCCCTTGCGGTATATGCAACGTAGATCTGCCCTTTTTCTGTCTTAAACTAGTCTTTAATGTCGAATCCAAATTGAATTTCGGCAAACTGTAATTCAGTATGCGTGCTCCTTAACTAATACGTTGTATTAAGCGTATATAAGACTTGATTCAGCTTGATCCCCAGATTTAGCTGGAAACACAGTTACACAGTTCCATATCTGATTTTTAGTTACCCTTCCGTTTATTTTTATAAGCTTAATTAAAATGCTCTCTTTTTAATTTATCGTCGACTTACAGGTGGCATGTCTATTTGCGTACAAATCATAACACACATCTTGTCGACTTTATGATAAACGGCCATGATGGACGATTAAAAATAAGTCTGAGGTCCATGACTTCGGGTGCGTGGCCCGAAAATGGTGGCAGATATCTGTAAGCAGAGGTTTTCAGCTTGTCTGCGGCTAACTGCTTGTATGATTTAAAGGCCGCAATCAATTCCAGTGTAGAGCACGGTTCATGACGTGACGCAAATGCTACTGTTCTCAGGGGAGCCAATCAGCCTGCTAGCAGCTTTGCCAATTTCATTTCACATAAATACAGAGAGTTCACAACCTCCCCCTTTTGCACACAGAGAAACAGAAAAACCCATCACAATTCCACAATTAAGAATTTTCTTTTAGCTCCCCGCTCGCCAACACAGAGTTGGAAGCAATATCTCGAGATCATAATTTTTCATTGTGTGTGTTTAACAGAATGGAATTGTATTAGCAGTGATCATGAGAGGGATAGTTTTCCAGCATTTTGACTTACTGTTACCAGATTGGATTGTTTGGGAAGAAAAAAAAATAAAGCTGAAACAGGAAAGTGTAAATAGAAATTGTATGCTTGTGGTTGGATATTGTTTTTTTTTTGCAAAAATCAGATATTTGATTTTATGTGGGAATGATTGAACGTCAATAGCAGTTCTAATGGTGTTTTCATCATAAACGAAAAACATTGAAAAAAGGATTATATAATTAACGAAAAATTCACAAGCATATCTCTCTATTTATATGTTTTTATCGACAGTTTATTTGAATATTGTGTGTATATATTTTTGGTTAAATTTTACGTAAATAAATCATAGCTAAACAAATTCCATTAAATTTAATCAATTATTTATAATCGTTATTCAAATAAGCCCGTATTTGTCGGCTGGAAAAAAACTGTTTTCCATTATACCACACACTTTTTACCAAGCGCTCTTATAAAGTAACTGTTTTGACTAGACGGAGATTTGTTTTTTCTTCCCCACCTCAGAAAAAAACGTGTCAATTCCAATGTGGAAAATTTAATTAAAACTATCGACTGGTCCCATAACACATTTAATTAACGGAAAAAACCGCAATCCCCTCACCTAATTGTACAATTTCGGTCCTTTCTTGGCAACAATTATGATTATTAAAGTTTCCCGCCCACCGAGACTCTGCCACTAACTAATTTTAAAATCTAATTACACCATGAATGTATGGAAAATAAGATTTTCTCGACAACACTCTGTGTATTGTAAATGAGTGAAACTTGACAATTCTCCATGCAAATTACACAACAAAACAATTTAAATTATATAACTGTGCCAACAATAAAATGGTGTATTGTGTAAAGGTGGTGGGCACCGCCACCACCACCACATTGACTCCTGCATGGGGACGGTTAATTTTATACAGCGCGTTAACTTTCCTTCCTCCAAGACTTGCAACTCGTTTTTTCTTCTTTATACAGTGTAAAATTTCACACCGAAACTTTGTGTACAGTTTTATTGGAACAATACATATAATAACACAATGTAACAACATTAAATTTATTGCATTTGTTTACATTTAGTTTTGTAATGTGGAAAACTTATGTGGATATTGAGTTTTCAAAAATGAAACGTAAGAATTAAACAACGTGTGTGATTAATGGGGAAGGTATTGAATTTTTTGCAGCGGGATGACATGACGTTTTGTTTTCATGTTCGTGTATGATGGTATTCCGATCCTCTTGAATAATGCAATAGAATGATAAAGAGAGGAGTAACATGAGGGGTGAGAGTACACACATTTGGGGGGTGTGAGAGTGAGACGGTTGTGTAGCAACACCGCAAATCTGTTGTTAATACCTTACCACCATATCACATTTCCATGTCACTCTCTACACACGCAGTTTGGGTGCCTTTTGGCCTTATTAGCAATGCACCGAAATGGCGCGCATTCTTGACGCAGCAAACTAAATGCACTTGAGTGCATCAAGTTAATTTGCATAAAAGCATAGATTAGTCGCGCACTTTGGTCCTCTAATCGCTTGTCTTCTGTGCCCATAAAACTTGTAATTAACTCGTAATTTCGTAACGATCCTCTTATGTCCTGTGTAAAAGGTAAAATATATTGTTAACAAAAAGCTATTGTGAACTGTTGACAAATTTATGTGGCTACATACGAGAATAACAATTTGAAAAGAAATTCATGTATACGTTTTTCAAGTTGTACAAAGTTTAAGAATGATTTTATGTTTGTGTATACATAGGAATGTCGCTGGATTTAAGGAGAGAAGGATGAGGGAATGCCATTAACCAGGTACTACTGTCTCTGGAATATTTAGTAAAGGACGAAACAGTTTCCATTGACATCTTTGTGGATACCGTTATCAAGTGTATTACGCTGAAAAGCACTGGTTATATAATAATAAAAGCGAACACAGTTAGTAGTCGCTCGACTGCTTTTAATGGTCCTCTTGCCACAATGACTAGTTGCTACCACACTAACTAGAAAATAGACGAGAGGTTTATCTCTGTGCGAAGGGAAAAGACTGCCAGTCACTTTCATGTGCGCTTTCCGCTAATCTAATCACGGTCCTCATTTCCATGCTCCTATATATGATAACGTATAGGAGAATGGCACGTTTTATGCGTTGTTTTATGACAAAACAGAAATTGAATATCAATTAGTAAATTGTTGCGCACAAATTGAATTTTATGTTTTCAATTCGTTTTTTGCATTTAAATCGTTCGTCTTGTGAGAGTGTTTCGAAGAGCGTTTCTCGCTTTTTTCATCGCCGCTCTCTCGCTAAATTTAATTGATGCAAGAAAACACAATAAAATCTCACGATTAATAGTTTTGATCAAGTTTTCGTGAAATTCGTATAATCGTGGATTACAATAAAATTACCATTTTGATTTCGTATTTGCATATTCTTAAAAGCTCTCTGGCCAAATTCAAAGTTTTCGTCTTCCATTCACTGCTGCTGTTGTATTATAAAATGGGTGGGTGATTGCAAGTGCACTGTGTAGAGTGGTTTTGTGGGAGTTCTGGAAGAGTTACACCATAAAATGTGAAAGATTTATAAAATTCATTAATATTTATCAAGACATTATAAAGTTGTAAATGTCCCATTCTCCATTTGTTTTGTTCGCATTTTTCGGAATGCGGACCTGCCGGAATTATCGACTTTGACGATGATGAACTCCCACTTTGCGGTGGAAACGTATGCAAGTTGAAACAATGTTAAGTTTATTACAAGTTATAATGTGAAAACAAATGACATCCTGAAGCAATACCGCTGTGTCGGACGGAAAATCAATGAATGAAGATGAATTTCTGAAAGCGAACTCTCTCTATGTGCGCCTTTCCTTCCCACTCGCATTTCCCTTATAAACGTGAAATTAAATTGGAGGCAAATTATTAGATTAAAAGATAATTAAATTCTTATTCAATCTTTTTAGGCAAGTTATTTTCGTATTATACTATTTCGGATCGATTGCACATCATCATTTTGAATAAAATCCGATTAAATATAGTTCTCTATGTTGAAAAGTGTAAGGTATCCGCACACACAAAACAGTTCCATTTCTTACTGTTTATTTTCCATTTTCTTTAACAAACACACAACACACAAGTTTCGTTCGACTGGATTCGAACTTTTTTTCCTTCCCCTATCTAGTATTAAAAGTAAACAGTAAAACTACTTTTTATTTTACAATAAAGAAAATAAAATTCGAAATGAGATTCCATTTAACGAATGGAGAACTGTGTTAAGTGCTAACGATTATGGCTCCCATATACATGAATAAAATTCCAGCTTTTTTACAACCGATATAACACCAAGTCCAACAGGAAATTAACTGTCGACTATTCGCTTTTATTTCTGCACCACCGAAATGCATTCCGGATTAGCTTTACACAACTGAAAAGAAATTGGGCAACGAAAGATCGTATGATGACTTTAGAAATTCTATATTCGACTGTGTATTACACGTACTTTACTGTTATCCTATCTATTTGGGACAGTACTAGTATATTGAAAGGCTGAGGACAGTAATCCGGAGGGATGCTGTCGTCGGCTAGGATCAACACAAACCCTATCTACCGAAAACCGAATCTAACACACGGCAAATGTATGCGATTACCTCGCACACATAATATTATATCAAAACAAATAGAGAGGAAAAAATTACCAGGGCAGCAGCAGCAGCAACAACTTGCCACTCTCTAGAGTCTAAACATTAATCAATGTAGACAAATTTTCATTTAAGCAAAATTTAATTGATATACCAACATTTATACAAGTCAAGTTAATTACATTTAAGGGTCAGAGATATAATATATAGTTGATTTTATATTCAAGTTATGTTACCAGAGAGTGGAATTTCGCTGAGAAATTCGTGTATATTATTTTATATAAATGTGTGTATGGAGTGTACGGTGAAATGTGGCAAGACAAATGTTTCACTACTGAAAATGGTTTTCAGTTTAGTCAGTCTGGCGCTCCATCTCAAGGGATGATGATTCACAAGCCAATGAACAAAAGCGCGCACAAGCTTTTCCCTAGTCCTTTTTTAGTTTAAAGATAAATATAATACTAAAATATATATCATTAAGTTATTTATTGTTTTGTCAAGCTTGAAAAGCGATTCCGATTGGATGATCAAGCTCTAATGGAGTGTAATGCCGCCGTCTCTAAACACACAGTTGCGATATTAAGTTAATTTTCCACATTTTGTCTTTGTGATAATATCATTATCCCGCCACTAATGAACAAATAACTTCTTTCCGCCACTAATGAGAGACACACACCATACGCGAATTTGGCATTGTTAAACTTGGCGGCAATAATAATAACATGGGAATATTGTGCGTAGTTTAAAGTTTCTATTCAAAATTCGATCCCAATAATGGGCTAATTACATTTATTAACACGGCAGCGATGTTTGTTGCTTAATTAGTTGCGTTCGTAGCGACCATTTGCCATTTGGGTAAGAAAATTATGCAGGTTGAAGGAGTGACCGCATCGAATGCGCGCCATCTGCTCGATTCCATTTCAGGGTTGCACATAAAACGGCAGAGGGTGGCTTAGTAATTCACTTCTCCTCAACTTTATACTCAGTGAATTTGACCCTAATATTGGTGCTCTTCTCTCCTTTTGTTGTACATTCTCTTCCTCAACATTCATTAGAAACGACTTTAGATGATTGACATATTCCCTCATCTCCGGCATTAATTTTTTTAATAAAAAACCCGAAAACCCCGGCAGTATCGTTTATTAGTTTGAGCGCATTTCTAGATGGCGCCGGTTTAGCGGAGATTTTGATGAGAGAAAAAAGCGCAAAGACGGACTCTTTAATTTTTCACGCAAACAGTTTACATGCGACACTTCATTCAAGACTAATTAACGAACAGTCGGTGCTGACATTTTAAATGTATTCTTGTAACACCTGCTTGAATACACAAAATTAATTACAGTTCACAAGAGCGCCACACACATACATTTACAACACAGAGTGGAGGAGAGAGTTAGTTACATATTATATAGTTGCAGTTTGTAGGGAAAAGTTTCGAGGGGTGTTTGTGCTCGACTAAAAGTTGCTAATAATTAATGCGTTTTTTATTCGCTAATGCGAAAATTTAGCACTTTAGAGGGCAAGGGGGCGGAAAGAGAGAGCATTAAAAGTGTGGGGATGAAACTGATTCGAATTGTAAGGAAACAATATGATACTGATATCGTACCTAGCTACTTAATTAACTTATTGTATATAACCATCAACATGGACGTAGTCATTTCAGTTCTGAAGCGAAAATTGTAATTAACTAACAGATTAATTGGAAGAGTGAGTGGCGATCTTCTCTCTCACACACTTTTGTAAATTGTGTTATTATAGTATAATTTGATTATTTAATAAAGGGTTCGTTGAGTGAAGGAAAAGTTTATTTATCAGGATATTTTCCGAATTGATATGAAAGTAGAGAAACTATACACTGAACTAGGTAATTAGAAACTTAATCAAACTTTCCAAGTACCATAATTTTGTATATTATTACAAGCCAAGCTTGGAAATGTTATGTTTTGTGTATTTTACATGTTTATATGCGCGTTTTATTATCATCTACATGGATTCATGCAAGATGTCATTGTATTATTGTTATTATAAACTTTAATTGTGTTGTAAAATCTAGAGAACTTGACGTATTAGTGCGGCTGAAAAACGACACAGTTCACATTTTATTTATTTAATAAATATTCTTAAGGTAAAAAAAACGGTGCAGCGCTTTGATCATTTTTCTCCCTTCTTACAACACTGGGGAATTTAACAACGATTTAATTTTCCAGTAGAATTATATAATATTTGCATATTTCCCAAAAGGCTTTCCAACTCCCACCTTTACATATATATTTGATGCGTTTTATTTGAATTTGAAATTGTATACGAAGCGAATAAAGGGAAACGCCCATTGTAGAATTATTTTCAATATTTTTTAAGCACCTTGAACTCGACACAATAGTTTTCTAAGCAAATCATTGCGAAATGGCAAGAAATAGTGATATTGGAGTGTAGAGCAAAAAAAAAACGAACGCAATACGTAAGTCGATTTGGCCCCAAGAGTACCATACATTACACCCATCTCCAATATACTAAGGGAAATTCAGACGTTGGAGAATTTATTACATTTTCTATAAGCAAAAAAGCGCATACACTGCAAACTTGAGAGTCTCGACAAGAAGAAATGCCACTAAACAAAGTTAATCATTGTAAAATTGTATAATTCTAGTGTGTCAAGTAAAATACAAATGTTTAAGACTTGCAAACCGCACACAAACTGCGCTCATAAACTGTAAGGAAAGTAATAAGTAAAACAGGAAAATAGACCGCCAATGCACATAGGAAAGTTTCTGGCCGCTTTAATTTGGGGTTGACAGACGTTGTTTTGTTATTTTCCACAAACACTAGTTTTCCGGTATAGAGAGGGATGAGGTGGTGAGGAAATACTTTGGTGGTCCATTTGTAAAAGTGAGCAAACGTCATTTTGGGTTCGGGTGATAAATTACTCTGGCACACAAGTCTATGGTATGATGAAGTGTGGGTTAAAGGTCGCCTTGGGACACAAAAGTGTCCATATACGTGTGTGTTGATGAAGGTTGTCACTTGTCACCACAGCCGAAAAGTAAAACAGCATTTTTACAACGAGTGACAAGCGAAATTGTAGGACGACGATTCGATTGTCTTGAATAAGAGAGTGTCTAATTAAACGACAGCGAAATGAAAATGTGCACCGTCTAAAGATATAAAATGAATGATGTCTGAGAGCTTTTTAGCGTAGTGTTGCATTTAAGTTGAAATTCATTGCAATGCGCTCTTTCCTGTTAGTGCAAAAGAAACAAACATTTTACTGGGCAAGCGGTAATAATCGTAAAGTTGTTAAATATTTAAGATATATACACATACAGGAAACGGGCGTTTATTAACCATAACTAGACAACAAAAACGTCTTCTTTTTAAAAAGGAAATAATTTTCGTATATTTTCAAGAGAGTGATTTTACTTGTTTTAATAAATTCTAGTCTGTAAAGATAATTTTCTACTTTACGTAAATAGGGCTCGGTTTTCCTGTGGAATCCAATAGTCAAAAATGCCGATATCGGATCCCGCTATGGAAAAATTGTTTTTCGATATAAGGTGATGTCGTCTATACTTCAATCCCATTTCTCTACTTTAAGTTTCACTGATAACTTCTTACATATAAGGTTGGGTGCTGTAAAAGCCGATTGCCAACTTTAACCATACAACATTCATATGGGACGAACGTAATGAGATTACATTTCGAACTTATTTCCCATGATATAGAATGATACAAGACTTTGAAGTAGTCATTTTATCAATTTAATATACCAGCGTATATGTTGGAAATTATACAAAACAGCCTTACCTACACAGACTCGATAAAATTAATGCACTATTGTGCGAATGTAAATGACGAAATTAACGTGTGTTAATTAATAATTTCGCCCTCGAACTTTCAGAGAGCACGTCAAACTTTAATTTGATAGCGTTAATTTTTTCCTCTCTTCTCACTCTCGGTAAGAGAATAGAGAAAAGAATACAGTAAATATTTAACAAAATTTCATTAACTCGCGAAAGTTAATTATATTATATTGTTAATTTGACTTTGTAACTGCATTTTAGAAGATAAATTAGCTTTGATAAAATGCTTTCAAGTGTATGGAAGAGAAAACGAGACGACGAGCGAAAGGAGGCAGGACGTTCTTCTTTTTTAAGGAAGCGCACATAAATTACATAAAAAAACTTTTACTCATCGAATCAAAGATTTAGATCAAAGTGCTATCCACCTTTAGGATAATATTGATTTCCGTTGCGATTTTATAATTAACTTATCGGAGAGTATAGTGTAGTTGATAAATATTTTCAGGGTTGTGACCCTTTTTCAGTCCGTTAGTGTTATTTATTGCAAATCCTTACAATAAACGGCCTTTTCCGTATACACCATTAAAAGTACATGATGAACGTCCATTCCACTGGAAGGTAATCTAATGAAGAGCTTGTGTGTGCATCTTCTTCCATAAAACGCTTTGGAAAAGCGTTTATACATACGAATTGAACGAAATAAGGGTCCACTTTACGTCCCAAATCCTCCGCAAATTGAGGCTATCTCTTACAGATTGGATATTGACCGAAAGAATCGATTCGCTTGCAAACAAAAAATGAGAGTCGATTTTTTTTTCAGTTGACAACAATTTAATTAAAACCACAATATTGCATTTGAGCAAGTCACTTGAATGAAATCAAAGTGATTTGTCGACAATATTGTCCGATTCGTTTTTAATACAGTATGGGAGAATTTTTCACTAAATACGAACAGAGAGAGTGTGTATTGAAGAGGCGGGTTTAGAGTGCTTTTCCCATCATCTATGATAGCTTTATATGGCCGTCGAAGCGTGACTGCATCCCTGAAAGGACCATCATTATCCGCTGACAGACCAATCGACTGTATTTTTCTATAAGTCGAATAAATTCGTACACCAAATGCGACTAATTATGTGCCTGTACGTAAATTGTCTGTTTGTCGCTAATAAAATAAATATATACACACACAGAGAGTTTTATTTAAATTTTTTTATATATATGAGACAAATTGCTGTTTACTGACCTGCTTTTTCCACAGTTTTCCATTTATGTTAAGGAGACTTTTATGATGTATTAAAAATATATTTAATTTCCATTAGAATATTAAAAAAATTATCCTGTTTGCATATACCGGGCGGTTAAATCTCAATCAAGTGATAAAATAATGTTTAGACATTTTCCAAAACTGAAACACCCTGTATACAATCGGGGGATGAAGAAAAAATAAATTACTTTTTACACACACAACTCTGCTCTTTCCCTTTACATTATTATATGGACTGTTTGTTGGAAATCTAAACGGCTTTTAAATAATTCCACACTAATACGTTTTTACAGAGTAGAGAGAGAAAAAAATCCAACAAATAAGCTTGAGGGATAAAACATACGCATATATAGCGCTCATACAACTTCTTTTTTCCATTAAATAAATTCCATTTTATTCGGTGGACGGGGGCGGCGGCGGCCCTCTGTGCAATGCCTGAAAAAACGCCATAGAAAATCGTAAACAACATAGTTAGGTGGCCATTTAGGGAATGAAATAAAAGACAGATTCAGAAATAATAGAAAAGTGGCCCTTCGTCTTCTCACACAGCGTATATACCTCCAGTTTGGCCAGTTTTATTTCGCTTTTAACGAATATAGAACAACAGCAACGGCGTCACGATGCTCACGAAAATTAAGATCTATGGAGACTTTGCGGAGATGGCCGGCCCATTTATCTTCACAGTTTCAGCCAATGTTAAGAGATGTGGTGGCGCTTTCAGGTGTGTTAATGGCCACCGCCACTGACTGATGATCAACCCTACAAACTGAATATTAATTCCATTATTTCAAAACATAACAAAAAAAAATGTGATTTTTTACACGACTGATACTTTAAGTACACACTGTAAAGAAATAGTGACAAGCTTCCAGGTTTAATTTCACCTAAATACGCTCAAGGAGTCTATAAATTTGATGATATTAGAGTGGGTGGCCGTTTAAAAGGCTCCCTAAGTGCTCCTATTTAAGGCACCAGGTGGTGTTTGTGTTTTATGTTAGTTGGTAACGTTTAATTGCCTCAAATGGACGGCCCACCACCTAAAACATATCATAATCCCACAAATCAATCGTGACAATATACTAAGGCAATTTGTATCAAATTCCATCCTTACACTCGCGCGCTGCTTCTTTTAATCAATCCACCGAACAAATGACTTTGGAAAAGTTCCACCTTACGTTCCAGCACGTGAAATGAGAAAAGTTTCGTATTTTTTCCAACGTTCAGCAAGCACAGGGGGACAGTTTATTTTATGGTTTATCGGTATATTGAATCACGACTAGCGAACGAATAAGTTTGATGTCGGCGCATTCGCCAAAATACTCAACACAATAGAGAGAAAAAAGCGAGTCAGGATTAATGGTAGCGAGACATGCAATCAGATTAGAAGAGAATCGTAAAAATTTACTTTATTCTCATATATAGAGTTTATAAATTGACAACAAATATAAATGTCTAGCTAATATTTTTCTTATTTCGTAAGCGAATTATTAAAAAATTGTACCCTCAAGAATAAGTACGGTTAAAAAATATTTGGAAATTCAATTAGTTTATATACAAAATGAACGTTTCTTCAATCACCATATTAAATGTCACTCCAGATGACGGCTTTCTTCGTCCTATCCACACTCGCCAGACACGTTCCATACGGATGCCATCCGGTTGCTGTTACAGCGGACCTGGAGAACAGGCCATAAGAAGACCTTCACATAAACACATACAAAAACTCTTCATCTAAACTAAACATGAACATTTAAGAGGAAGGCAAACGCGCCATGCAACAACGCTACTTATTAAATTATCATGTTACTGTTACATTTTTATTCCATACTAAACACTATGTGGTTTGTAACAAAGTATAGTGATTAGAATGTGTAGTTGAGTGTGGAAATAATGAGATAATTAACAGTTTTCTACTCACGTGTGTTCCTTCAAGATGCCCTCCACTTTCGTCGTATTTATACCCCAAATATAAACGCTCCCATCTGCCGATCCAACCGCCACATACTGTCCATCTGGACTGAAAGTGGCCCTAGTCCAATCGCAACCCACTTTAAAACCATCACAGCTGCAAACAAGAAAATGATATTCAATTTATTGGCGAATGCGCCAACATTAAAAACGCAATTTATTTTATCCGAATTATATATGGTTAAAGTTTTGCAATCGAGATGGATGTTTTTCAACGCCAAAATAACGTCAAACAACTAATAAATCACTGGCACCGTGTACGGCGGCAAAGTCGTCGCGCCTTTTACTTTATAAAGTGTTTAAAGGTGGTTGGTAATTCGTTTTCTTGCAAAACGCGTTAAACACTTAACTCTCTCCCCCATACACGATATATTGTATAAAATGGGGGGTTCTAAGTGTTGGAAAGTGGGTTAAGTGATGCCAACAGGTCCTCTACTACTCCACTCTTAACACATCCAAACATTCATAAAAGCTCGCCGAAAAGATAACGAAATATACCCGATAAGACATCGTAGTCCGCCAGCTATAAACTCGCTTCAAATTTTTTTATCTCACCTCATTAATCTTACTACCAAATGCATTTTATTTGTCCACTTTTCAATGTTTAATAGATTCATACGGACAGTGAACTTTAATCATAAAATTGCAATAAAACGATTTTAATGTGTGTTGAGAGTGCAAAGTGGACGCACTTTTACTTAAATTCGGTACCAAAACCGCATTAGAAACATAAACTTTAATGCTGTTTAGTGATTGCATGGCAATAACAATAGCGACATGTCCATTCCTCTTTTGAATTATTTTAAACGAATTTTTAACATTTAAATTACATATAATTTACAGCATGTATAAAAACCCTCTGCTAGCTTAGTTTATTACTGGCAATAAATTTCTATGTCCCGGCAATAAAATCTTGCGTACTTGAATGAAAAAAAAATTATTATCAACCACTAAATATCAAGAGCCGAGAGTGCATTGAAGTGAATTAGTTTTCATACACCACTCAAAGTCAAATAAATAATCCCTTGCATTGTTGAAGTAAATTTTTCTTGCATTTTTCACTTACCTAAACGATAATATCACTTTGTTCATTCGTAAATCTAATAATGTTAGTGTATCGTCCCGTACACAGCAAACCAGGTACTTGGAGTCTGTGAAAAAAAAACTGATTAAATTATCGCTCTCTCTCCCAGTTTTAAATCGGGGGGCAGTTTTATGCAATCAAATCCATTTGAAAGTAAATGCAATGAATTAAAGGCTTAATGAGCAGCTAAAATTTATGCAACAAATACACTAGTACGAGATGCAGACTCCCCATAATCTCGCCTATCTCGTTTTATATAAAGTGAAAATATGTGTAATAGGCTGGTGTGTGTGTGTGTTATCGACAAACTCTGGAGTTCGCCTCTGTGTTTTTGTTTCCGTTTTTTTGGGGTGTGCCGGCAGTCGTGAGGAAGTTGGGATTTATTTTATCAGGTGGCAAAATTTGCATAATCAGTTTACATTAGCGTGTCTCTCATTCTCTAAACTATAGTGAAAGAGGTAAATAGAAACAGTTGATTTGAAGATGTGTACCTCGAGTCAGGTCAAGGGAGGTCACTTTTCCATTGAGGATGATATTTTTCGAACTGGACTCGCACCGGGTGTCCCAGAACCGGATACTCTTATCGAAATGGCCACTAATTATCGTCGAACCGGCACTGTCCACCGTTACCAAATCGTTGCAACTTGAGCCGGCGAATTTCGTTTCGATACCTGCAAAAATGAGCAATTTTTACTAACTCTAAAAGCCCATTAATTTAAATCCCATTTCGAAAGTTTCCTATACATAAGAAAAGAGAGTATGCAGAATACAGATAAGTGCTGAAAAATGTTTGGTTCGCAATTTAATTTAAAATCAATTTAAGCCCAAGTTTAGTGACGTGATAGTGACAAGAAAATTTGTTAGGGACATTGATTTTTTTCCCTGTGCGCTTCACAATATTGTTCAACTTTTAATACTGTCATAGTTGTGTGAAGAAGTTGATGAATACATATCATAAATTGTTAACGAGCGCTTTTTTCGGCCGAAACAAATGCCAAGTCATCTACTTCAGTTGGTGGATAATGATTTTGGGGATGAGTTTTTGTGACACATTTCTAACTAGAAGAAAATTTAATGAAACACATTCTCAAATCGAATAAGTGAGATAATCATATAATGTTAACGGTAATAGGAAAAAGTGTTACTTCTTACATGCTCGATTGCGGAGATCCCAGATCTTTAATGTGCGATCGTGGCTGCCGGTGACCACTTTGGAGGCTTCTCCCAAAAATTTCGCCGCCAGCACTTTGCCCGAATGGCCAGTGAGTGTATGCTGAAAAGAAAACAAACAAAATTACATCAGACATTTTCCATTCAGACAGAATTGGAATTATTTTGTAAAGCATGCATTGTATCGTCTTGTAGCCAATATATTCGATCGCCTCAACTATTAGACATTATTGACATGATGGTAGAATACAGAAGATCGGCCACATAGATTGCAAATCTATTCGATCACGATCTATATTGGCTGAAGGGTCTTAAAATAGAGCATTCCAGTTATATTGTGAAAAATAAGCGAAATACTATTATCGGTTCCGAGTGCAGTGCTGGGGAAAGCTTTCAATGCATTTCCCAACACTCTGTATATGTGTGTACACTGTTGTAAATATTTATGTTTGCATATATTTCCTGTATATGGGAAGAGCGTTTTTTAAGCCCTACAGTCAAAATATAATTTCGTATCGCATTATTCATCACTCGCTGATGTGATTCTTTAAACATTTCTAGCACTGACTATCGGCAAAATCGAATCGATTTTGTTATTCTACGGAAATTCCAAAAAAAATTCTGTGTGCACCTGTTGCAATTTTTATTGCAGTTTATGTAATTAGGGTGGAGACATTAACAATAAATTAATCACAACATAATTTCGATTTTTTAAAGAAATGCGGTTTGTGAGTTTTTTTTCAATTTTTATTGACTAATGACTGGATAGAAAAAAACTGTATTTTCCTTCAACTGGTTTTTATAGAGCAAAAAAAAGTGATGCACTTAAAATCTGACAGTTTACAAGGTACATGATTAGTTTGCATCGTTTTTACTGTCATACTAGATTTATGCCTTTGTATATTAATCACTCGCCTATTTACAATAGGAATATTAAAATTAGTTTTTCGTGTATATAAGATGGAAAATTCTTTTGTCTCTCGTGCGATTGGATTGGAAATTTGTGCTTCAGCAGCAATGTAACAAATCGCTTCTCTAAAATGGAATGCAAAGACGCATTAGTACTAAACTGTGCGGCCATTACATAATTAAACGTAAACTGAAAGAATGTTTACCGGATTTTAATTATATGGAAATTGCTTGAATTTCAGATTCATTTGTGATTTATTCCAAACATGGAAAATTGCATGCAACGCACACACATACACACAATTCCAATTCTTGTCTGTATTAGAAATTTTCAGAACTAATTTCATATTTCCATTTATATTGGCTACATATTCCGATTATTGTCGCACATTGATTGACAGGTCAACAACCGTCCGCACCCTTCTAATAAATTACAATATTCATTGGAATCGTGAATTGGACAAAAAAATCCCTTAATAATGCTTCCTTTTAACAAACTATATATAAACAAGAATTTTAGTTACGCGATTTTTTCCGTTGAAGCAGTGACCGCAAGGACGTTCGCTTTCTGCAAAAAGACAAAACAGCATCTGGTGTGTGCTTCAATCATACGAAGATGTGCTCTCATATGAGAACATTCAACTATAATTACACCTTTGGGCGCAATTCACACTCTCACTTTCTTGTGAATTGTACAACTCGTAAAATACAATCAACGCATTTCGATTCTAATGAGCGATATTTCAATTTGTGTCTTTTTTTGTTGGGATGGCAAGCCTGAGAACTTGAGCAAACATCTTAGAAGAGAGTTGCACACCCGCTGAGCGACACTGCTTCCAAGCAAACGTTTGCGATGCTTGTCCCCATGTCTCTTCTAATACTTCCATTATATTTTCTAAAGTCTCTCAGCACACATATATCGAGTTGGTAAATTGCATCTGTGTGTGTGCATGTCAAGTGGCTCGTACCTACTTATATACACATTCATATATTATAATGAGAAGGTGATGCCTCCAAAGAGACACAGATCGCGCATTTAATTAACAATTCCTCCGGTTTTTCGGTAAAAATCTCTCAAGTGCACCTTGTTGGCTTATAGACAAACTAGAGGTACGTGTATAAATTTACACAAAGTCGTGAGATAGTGATTACTCAACTAGAAAATTCAATTTACACATTCAAAGTTTGTGTATGCAAGTTCATTTGCTCTAGACTAAGAAAAAAACTAAACAGAGTCTCTCGTTTTAACAAATTATAACACGTTCAATGTTGCATTTTTACATGAAAATTGGCTAACCGAAACCACTGACTGTTTATTATGTTAGTCGGATAATCCGGCACTGTTAACAAATAATTCAATAATACTGTTACCGCGTGTATTCAATTAGATTTCTAAGCAAGTATAAGAGAATATATGTGCATATAACGTAAAGATAAAGTCTCCAACAATTCCCTGATAAATAAATTATTTGTTAATTAATAGTACAATCACGTTATAGGTGAAATTTATCTTTATTCTAATTTTACATCGGCGCACTTGTACATAATACTAAACTGGGCAAAATATATTGCATGCTTAAATGTTTTACTATCATGAAAACTGTTCTTTTTCCGCGTTTTACCTTTTATCTTATATAAATGTATGTATACAAGACTCTTTTCCCATTTATGTTATGCGAATCATCTAATAAATAGCAATCATTTTAATCAATTAAATACCAATTTGTTTACTACATAGAAATATCGAATTTATTGCGCGCGAATTAAATTCCAACATTCCAGAATGGATTATTATTACAAACAGTATTTTTTTCCTCTCTTCTTTTTGCACTGTATTTTATTTTTGTGAATAAACAATATTTCCTTGTGTATTTACAGAGTAAAAAGAATTTCTCAACAGTATAAAATACATAAAAGGAGAAGAAATCCTGATAGCCATCACACACATAGAGTGAACGACAAACAAAATCGTCTATTGTACTATACGATTATTTACGCATATATGTATAGAATACAATATAATAGGCGCCTATATAAATAAAATATAATATATATAAAATAGATAGTTGTGCCTATATGCATTTGAATAAATAGCGAGAGCATAAAACTGCATTGGATGCTGTGCGCACCAACACACACCGTAATAGTCTTTATAAGAAAATGTTTCATTTTGTGTGTAGGTACAGTTCGTTCTCTACCATTTTCTGGCTCGCTTTATCGCATATATACGATTTTAATAGAGTCGAAAAAGAGAAGAGAAAATAATGATGACATAATTGGCATCATGCCGTGAACCAATAAACATATCACAGTAATTGAAGTAATAACTCTCTAATCTTTAAATGCATATAGAAAACAAGACAAGCATTATGTGTGGAAAAAAATCCTATACTTTCGGTACCGTTAAATAATAACAAATAACATTTTTTTTACCCAACAATTTATAATTGACTTGATTTATATCGCCAAATTGTCGCAATTCAATAAATCATCAATTTCTTTTTTGTGTCAAACGGATTCGATAATTATTCATTACACATTCTGTTATGTATATATGTATTATTATTAATAAATAGAATGATGATGATGATGGAAATTATTCAAGTGAACTTAACATACACATCGTCTCTAAACTAGTAGATTTTGCTTTTAGATATATTTTACGTCTTACATAATTCTAGAATAATTACCATTAAGGTATTTTCATTAAGGCATACCAATCTGCATTTCAGATTTCACTAATAGCTTACTATTCTGATTTTGATTAATTATTTATCATATTGATTAAGTTTCACACAATTCCATCCCAAGATATTCCCTCCTCTCAAACCTTCTATATGCACACATACAAATTAAAATCGCGTATCTTGAATTTATTTACACGAAAAACATGGAACGATGAAGATGTTAAGCATGTTATATTGATATCCAACTTATTACTTTTCTATAAACATTAAATCACGTCTTTCCAAGGCGTATAATCAAAAGTGATGGTCCTCAGGCAAGGTCGTCTACCTGTTTTCTATATTCTATAGGCAAAAGGAATCCTTTATGGAAGTTGAAGAAAAGGTGTGCAAGTCCACATCTGGTGTGCACAAATCCACAGTGATTAGAAAAATTTTTGTTACCGCTTTTTCTACAAACCCATCGAAAAATGCAAATTGTGCAGTTAAGTGCAATCATTAACATTGAACATAATCTTTTCACACTTGTATAACTATTGAAAATTGTAAACTTAACGGAGGTGCACTTAATTTTCGATTAACTTCCTTTAAATCAACATTTCTATTCGCACCTACTAATTAGACACGTGTGTGCAATTGTTCCTTTTTTTTACGTACATAAATCAAACTCAATGCACTTGTCACCCTTACTAGACTGGCGCTCTTTCTAATTACAATTCCAAACTAGTTTATTGATTAATTACAATTGTTATATAACAAAATGTGCGTCTTACAGACGAGCGTATATAACAATACAACCTGAAGCCACTCATTTAAACTTGTACTGATATCACGTTTCTCATTTTCTTTACAAATTACACTCACAAACTACATATATGTAGAATGGATTGCTCGTTACATTAAATGTTGGTATGGTGAAAAAATAAATTAGTCAAAAAGCACATCTAATATAAAATAATAGCATTTAACACATTTACAACTTTACGAGTTGTGTTTTTTTTTATGGTTCTTCTATTATTAACTGTTAAGTGGCAATCATATACAGGCGCGTTTTTTCCTTCACTGAAAAAGAATTAAAAACGAATTTTCCACGGACAATTTTCATATACACAAGTGAGAATAGAAAAAAAATTCAGTTTCAAAACTAAAACCTAATCACATGCACAAATACGTTCCACGAAATTTTCTACACACAATTTACACAAATTGCATAAGAGATAAAAGCGCACTTTCGCTCTATAATACTATAAAGTGAAACCATGTGATGGTGGCATTTTAGAGATGATTGTAGGCTTAAAGGTAGAATGGCTAAAGGTAACATTCCAACTTCTTAGGCATGCAAACACACCACCACATCATCCCAAGCTATAAAACACATCAAATAACATGATTTAGTGTGTGGAGAAATTAACGAAAATTAAAGAAAAATTTTTTCACATGCAAGCCAACATTTTTTACAATGCAAACAATTCTGTAACGGTAATAGTTTCGTGAACTATTATTTCAGTAAGTAGACTCCTTAATCCCTGAATTACAATTACAAAACGATTGTTATAATGTATAATGTAGTTGTAGTCAAGCCAATTAGTCTTATCCGTTTTACGTATGAATGTATTGTTTTGTAAAACGATACAAAATTTACAGTTAAATGGGAGAAAAAAGCATGATTCGATAATTGACTATGTTAAATCTTAATTTTCGTGAGGAAATGACGAGAAATTAACGTCAAAAACGCAACAAATCAACTGCCAATTTGTGTCAAATATGCTGAAAAAGCACATTTTAGAATGTTATTGAAATTTGATAACTCTCAGAATGCGAAAATAAACTTGCCAGATATATGCTATTGTAAATGCAGTGCAGAAAGTCGCACATATCGTTTTATATTGTCACAAGACAAATGCTACAAATTGTTCATAAATATTTGCACAGAAGAGAGCGTAATTTTCTATTTAACTTTTCAATATGTATTTAATGAATGCCGTCAACCTTTATAACTCTCCTCATATATTGAATAATGAGTTATTTACCTCCCACATGTATACAATTTTTCCATCACTCTCTCTCTTTTCTCATCGCAAATTCAAATTCATTACAGGAGGGAAAAAACCAACAGCCGTCGAGAAGAGTTTAGAGTTTGTTTAGGTGAAATAAAAAAAAAATTAACACAAGTATGTGTGTGGATAAAATGTAATTGTAAAACTCTCAGCAACAGAAAATTTCACAGAACATGATGAGAACGAGGTATATAGAAGCAAAAAAAAGCCACAATTAAATTTAATCTTGTAAAGCATCATGTAGTTGGCAACTACACAATAATATATATTATGTACGGTACCTATAAAACAAACACAACCACACTTGGTTAACAAATAAACCAAAGTACAGATTAGTGTTTTGGTTTTAACTCTCCTCTATGTTTTATTTATAAATGTTAATTAAAGCAGGAATACTATTAACACTGATAATAGATTGACTCATCTATAAAACAGAAAACACTTACAAGTGTGTGTTGTGGGTGGAAAAATGCGTCCATTGAACTTTGTGGGCCGATTTTCCACACATTTTCGCATCCAACACACAGAAAGAGAGAAATCATCATATACTCGAAAATGAATGGAAATTAATTACGAATGGCCGGTAATCATCAGAGAGAGGCCAATCATTCGCTATTAAAGAAGAGATTTAAAATAACTAGCCGTTGCTGCAATTAAGTTAATTCCGATATTAGGATGACGAGAAAATTGTTGTTTGTCACATTAATTGAGATAATTGTCGTAAAAATCGTGTGCGACGTACTGATTGAATGTCAATTTAAATATTCACTTTGTTATGTTGCAAAATCAATATTTCCTATACAGGGTGTGCCACAATTTCCCTACCAATTGTGTAATTAAATAATTAATCAAATGTCAATTTAGTGGATGGCTAGAAACGAACACACACATCGCTGACAAAGACAAACTTTCCTATATTGGAATTTATTGTTTTGTTATTATTAATTGTCGGAATTTGATGGGTGGAATGTGAGCGAGATTTTCTTTTTATTTCGGTGGGCATTTTCAAAAATAAACAGTTCCATTATAGAAAACTCTGTTGCGCCATAATTATACGTAAATCAATTAAAATCGCAATTTAAATCACAGTGTATATTAATAACTTGTGTAATGTACTTGTTTATTTAAGTAGATATTAATCATTTATGCGGTGACCATTTATTACAGAATTATGTTCCAATTTAAGATATATATATAACTAATTAAGCAGAAACCAGTTGAATATAGGAGAGAGTCTTTTTTGCATGTCATTAATTAAATGGCTTAAAAGAACGAGGAAAAAATCTTGCGTGTCAAAGATCACGATGGTAAAAAAGATGCGAAAAAATTCACATGCACATTTACAATGTGTGGAGTAGTAAAAAAAGTCATTATGATGTTTCTTAGCTGCAACAACGCCAATTAAAAAAACTAATTATCCCTTTTTTCCCGGTGACAATAAATTGAAATTCCACAACGATGCAAAATCCATCATAAACCAACGACTGAAGAAGTGTTTAACTGTTTAATCGAGTAGAATTTAATGTAATTCTCACGGATATGCGAAATGTTCCACATAATTTTCGTTACAATAGACAAACAGCACACACCAAGCGAGTGTATTTATATATACTTATAGAAAATAAAACTGAAAAACGCACATCCGCATTTTTCCAAGTCTGAAAAATGAAAAATTCGCCTCCATATCCACATAATAATAACACTCATAATAATACCGATAATTATTTACCAGAAGATGGCAGATATAGAACACAAGATACATTTAATTCACTTTACATTAATTACATTGATACTTTGCCTAACGGTAATACCACCTACCGTATTATGCCTCTTTATTTATTCTCCAGCATCGTTGTATATGTATGTGTTTTGTTGTTTAGTTCTATCGACATTGACCATCGTTATCATCAATCTTTAATGCGTTGAGAGACAATATGTGACGGCCTATAAGAGTTTTTCGCATTTTCTATGTCAATTCCTCCTCTCTGGACCCCGTTAAGACCCCATCAGATAAATCACAAAACCGTGTGACACACTTCACTTATTAAGGGATTAAAACCTCAACATATGGACACAATCTTAGAAAATTACAATCGTAAACACATGCAAGAGACACAATAAAAAAAAACAGTCCCACCCTAAAAAGAAAGAATTCAAACTTTTCTCATTTTAAAATCATATAAAGTTTCGTTAGTTTTGTTCCACATTGGCCTCTGATATGTGTGGCTGTAGCCGTTTTTCGTGTGTTTCGGGTATAAAAGAGATTACATCCGAATTTTGATTACAGGAAAACCGCTATAGATATTACCGGGGCGGACTATTTATTGCCTTGGCTATAAAACCGGGCAACCTTTGTACGGGAAAACTTTAATTCGCACTGTTGTTTGTGTTTAGTAAGCAAGAATTATAATAGGGAGACAAGCCGTGCCGCCAGAATACACCATCAAAATGCAAACACAATTCAATATTTACATTTGGAAACTGAAAACGTCTCTATTGACACAAACGAGTGGAAAAGAAAAAAATACAGTCTTCATCTCGAGTCAATAAATAATAAAGAAGCCGAAAGCCACAAATCATAACTGATTTGTCTGTGTATAAGTATTGTTAAAGTTGAGGCAAAAAAATGCGCCGTACATAAATAATTGTTGTAGTTTCGAGTGCGATTGTGTTGGCATATGCAAATCCTGAAGGAACAGGAAACAGCAAACTCACCATATGGTCACATTTCACAATCTGGAGCGGTCTTTCTGTGTATGTGTGGGGGGCCAGTGAACGACCAGCACATCCCAAAGAATATCTGACGACATTTGCCATCCATTCATAATATAGAAAATATTTCACAAATTGAATTATAAAATGCTATTTAGCTAATTGGATTTATGTGAGCCGCGCACTCCCTGCGCTTTCTTAATGAAATGGCTCGTGATGATTTATTTTTCTTTTTATCTAATACATCCTAATTAGGGAATGTTTTACATAATGTCAACAGTACATCAAACGTGCTAATTCTTTCCATTTCCCTTTCTGCCTTCCAGCAGCCACACAAATTCCCATATAATAAGTGATAATTAATTGTTGCTCTGGTAAACGATCTTCCCATATGCATGTGCAATAATAAAAATGCTAAAGAAAGTTTAGTGGAAACACACAGACAGAAATACACCCTGAAAGGATCACGAAAATGCAATTTTCAACATTACCTTAACATAAAGTATAATTAGTAATAATTCTCGTTTTCAATTTAGACTCTCTCGAGCGACTTAATGTTTGATTATTAATTTTCTTAGGCGGTAAATGTAAAGTAGGCAACTGGAATAATAAACAATTAGACGAGAGTACAAGTAATGCTCACTAGTTGTTAATTTTTTTTCTTAAAACAGAAATAATGGCAGTGATTTCCCTTTTACCACACCTTGTCCCCATCACACACACACACACAAATGGAAAAAGGCGTCCTGAAAAACGTGCTACACTCACAGCAGCATCCCTGCTGCTTTATACCATCAACTTATTTTCTACCATCGCGGTTTATATTGCAACACATCCACAATATAAAATTCCCTTTTCATTCGCAGCATCACACATTGCCGTAACAATAATATGTGAAAGTCATAAGTGCATATTGTAGTCAACAATTACACTTGAATTTATTTGTATAATTTTTTTTCTTCATTCATATACTGGAGACTAGAAACGCTTTAAAAAATGGAACTAAAACAGCATCACTCCTCCCTCTCTTCATAATATCGGTAGAAAAAATTTTCCCATCTTCCACGGTATACCCATTTATTCAATACGTGTATTCAAATGTCAGCTTCCTTAACCATTTAAATAATTTTCTATTGTAACATGACTCAACAATTACACGCTGTTATCACATTCAATTATATAACAATTACATTTTTTTTCAAGACTTTGCTTTGTGAATGTTATTCTAATAATAGATAATAGATAAAATATTTTTTTCAAGATTGAAACGATGATTATTTTAATTTAATCATTTCAAGAACGCTATAAATTTATTATACTACTCCGTAGAGATGTTGGAAAAATGGCAATGTAAATCAATTTGTTAACAAGTCCCAAACGATTTATTATAATTAGATTTAATGTTAATGTAAATGATCGTGGAATTGTGGAATTTGTAGCATCAGCGTTTTGCCAATCGGGTTTTTCGATATATCGAATGTGTGGTAACAGAAAATGCGATAGATGATTACATTTGTCAAATCAGTACTTTATATGTGTGTAACAATGAACAAGAGATGGCTTTTCTTATACAAAAGGCCGATGAACTGAAAACACATTCTTTGTATTCCACCACAATATACTCTACATTCTTTAACTGGGAGATTATTATAGTGGAATGGATTTTTGTTCGAACTTATCGACAAAGGGTGGACCTACTACAAAAATTTTTTGGTAATTTTTCGTATACCCTTAAACTTTATTTCAGGAATCGAAGAGACGACACTTTTTTGGACCACAAGAAACTCAACATATGTCGACAGATTTTTTGAACAAAAAGCTCAGAAACCAATAAAAACGCGGTGAGATTGCAATTTTATTAAAAATATTCGTCAGAAACATTTTCACTGTGATCAATCTCACAATTTCTCTTAATTGAAAACTTGTTGATTTAATTAAAGTTAAATTGTTGAATTACAGTGCACATTTCTAATTAACTGCAAATTTGTAGGTGTGTTAAACAACAACACAATCTAGTCCACAGCACACAGAAGTGCATATATGAAAAATTTTGAGAGAAACTGCCACAAAAACAAAAAGTGACTCTTTTCATCCGATAATTGAAAACTTGTTAATTTAATTAAATTTAAATAGGCGCTGCATTAAAGCGCATCATTTCTAATTAACTTTAAATATGTTCAAGGTGTGTAAAACAGCATCCCATCCTGGACCACGAAACACTCAATGATGATTAATATGAGAAAAGAAAAAGAGTCGCAAACACGTCGATTAAAATCAAAAGCATTATACTTGTAAGTTGCTGTGTGAAGCGAAAAGGGTTAAAAATGGTGAATTGTGAAAAGTGAACGCTCTCTAGCATGCACCTTATCTGGAGCGTATCTTTTCACTTGGAAATGCAACTCTCTGGATGGTATGTGTATATGTGCGGTTTGAAATGCGAAATGGTTGTGGCCATTGTTGGCAATAAAACCATACACACATACTTAACAAAACTTAATTAGCCAACATTAAAATGTCATGTGAATTTGATTTGAATGATGATATAATGTAGTTGTAAATGATTTGGACAACTATTCCGGGTTTACAGAGACAAGCGCTGCTAATCAAAAGTTCAGCATGTTTTGTACAGGGTGAAAAAATATTTTCAGTGTGTTTCACCCTGTACAGTTTGGTTGCGAAAATAATTAGATATTAGAGAGGCGGTTTGAAGAGGCTTTCCGTTTATTTTCTTCTTGCCATATAGAAGTGAAACACATACAGCAAAGTGGTATGTTCATTAATAATTTACATATCCTTTAGGGATTTGGCTTTTTTTCAGCTACTCTCCGGCTATTGTAAGATAATAGAAGTGTAGTATATGTGCATTATAATAGGTACGTTGAAAACATATTATAAATTAATGAACCGTATAAATATAGCCAAGTCTTGTGATAACAAAAGATATGCCACTACTACTGGCTTGTTTGCCAGTATGTGCAACATTTGCAGAACTTCTTCCTCGTTTATATTTCGCTACCTGTATTATATTCTGATGTGGCGGTGCGCGTTTTCCGCAACTGCATATTCTATCTAATAATTAATCTACATAGAAAAACAAAACAGCCGAATGGAGAAAACAGTTACGAGAAGGCAGAGGGATTGATTTGATTACAAGTGGAAATTTAATTATTCCTTTTCTTCTCTATTAACAATACAACAGCAAAACTTTACTTCTTGTATTTATTAATGAAAGAAAAACGCGCCAGCACGACAATAATAATAATTACAATAAAATGACGGAAACGTCAATTCGGTTCGATGTTTAATGTTGTTCGTAATATTTAATATTATATGTATACATAGATGAATAAATAATTGTGCGGTGTATGTGTGTGAGAGCACAATAATAATTACTATTGTACATAATTGCTATTACAATTTCAATTGCGGTGTTTGATGGTGAATTGAAATTTGTGGCAATAACGAAACGGACATAAACATTAGAGAAATAGAGAAGAAGTGAATCATAAACTTTTTTTGATTAAAAAAATTTCATATCAACACTTTTACCACGTTTGCATAAAATATTCAATATTAAATGCACTTTTCCATTGCGTTCTTCCTTTTTAACTAAATTACCATTTTATATTGCAGCCAACATTAAATCTATTGAATCTCGCATTGTATTAATGTAATTTCGAGTTCACGAGGTCTTCAGCAGTTTTTCTTACAGAATTTACAGGTCAATATAGGTCTGTAGTTGAAGTCAAAACAACGGAATTATGTATTCATATGGTTGTGTACAGTTTTACAGTTAATCATGTTCTTTCCTTGCAATTTATATCTAATGTCTTAATCGATTGATTTCACATATAAGAGTGGAATTCAATTAAAAAGCACCGTTTTTTTTCGAAAAATTGGAATATTTTTCCACCCCAGCATGGAACCAAAAAGCGCCGCGCGCGATTATTAATATTTTACGAGCTTTTTTCCACTTGATTATTTTTAATGGGCATTTATGCGCTACTCGAGAAGAATATATTAGATTACAAACTAAGGACGTTATGTAAAATATAATTTTATAAAAGTACATCATAATACCATCTACGGGGTTCATATTTAATTAGATACCAGAAAGCAATCTTACATAAATGTATAACATAGAAGAAAGGAAAAAAGTTATATTTAAAACGGTGTGTTTCCACGCTGTCCTTTCTTGTACTGCCCTGCGTTCCTATTACATAATTAACTCGATTTAATTGCAAATATAAACGGACAAATTACATCGTTTAATACCGGTAATGATGTGTTTGTGTCTGGACGATGATAATATTAGTGATTTTTCCTAATGCGAAACGAATAACAATTTTCCTTCGTCTAGTGGATTTTATAGTATAACAAACGACCAGTTTCGGATGCACTGGTCCATGTGCTTAAAAAACCCCACTGATTTACAGTTTCGTTACACTCTTACACAATTGTGTAGCGATTGTCTCTCTTTCGCCTATCCGCACAGTTTTATTGACAATCTAAATGGATTTTCATATTTCGTACTTTGTAGATTGCGATCAGTTTCATTAAATATTGTGCCATATTCCATATAGGCGTCGATAGTTATCTTTATTTCTCGAGGATAAGCGCACATTTCGATGCATTTCCTTGTTGCTTTGCATACTAAGCGCGGTACTCTTATCTCTGAAAATCGATTTATTAGCGACATAATTTAGAAAAAAAAAATATTCGCTCAAAGGGGTCCAAGTGAGTAATTGAGGAAAGTGTGCATAAAAGAGAAGAAAAAGGCGGCACAGGAACAAACGCGACTGGTTACAGTTCCGTTCGTTTGTGTTGCCCTCCACACACACAGAGAGAAAAGGGGGTGACGACATTCTACCCTGCTGATTTATATTACAAGTGCAATGCTCAACGTCCTGGCGAGAGTATCGCGTGGCTCTCTTACTTAATATACCAACTAAAATATCTTTCCAACAAACAAAAACCGACAACGTCCGCCCATCCGTTATACTAATAAGGGTGTAAATACCCTTTCTTCTTGCCTGTGTGGCAAGTAAAACTGGAAAACTCGGGGGGAATGATTATTTAGTAGCCACTGAGATTGTCTTCTTCTCTTTTTATACTGTCACTGGCATGCGATTTATTACGAAAATTGTTTTTATTAACTTTATTATAATGTTGGTGCTGTACGCTGTAACAGCGCCCCCTACTTTTGCGCCCCAACATTTTTCATTACTACATAAAGCGGCCGTGGAAAGAGAATTCCAAAATAAACAATATAAAATTAGATATACAAGTACAAGATGATTACATTTTATTGTATGTAAAACATTATATACCTTTAGAGATAATAAATAAAAAACACACCATATTTGTTGTGTGTGTGTTGGCAGTAAAGCAAAATAAATAAGAAAAAAAATCGTTTATACAATAAAACTTACAACTAATCTACGTACAATAATGGAAGTAGATTGCAATTACATGCTGTCTATTCTAATTTCATATATGAAACAATTACAATACAATTGCATTCATTTTGTCTTTGTGTGATTCATAAAGTGGATGCGGCACGACCTTTAAAAAGGATAACACAACAAACAAGTTATAAGGGATTCCGCGCGGCCAGATGTATATGGCTATAAATAAAAATAAAATTGCATTTAAAGAAGCTAGTTATTATTGTAATCTATCCCACAAGCATCACATGTAGAGTGCATTTTCGACTGTTGCCATTGTTGAAGAAAATGAAATGAAGAATGATTTGACCGAGCTCTGGCTACATATACCCACTATCCTTCTAACTTATATATTATACGTCTACAACTATAAAAATACTATGATAAAATGGTAAATTGTACCTGGAGCGGCAGGCAATATGTAAATTTCCATTTGTACATTATGCACAACCGCTTCTTGCTTATATTGCAAATATAATGAGCTATAACCAAGTAGGTGTTCTCATTTATGGATATTATACAATGTGGAAATTGACAAATGGAAGTGCACATCGAAAATCTTAAGTATTTCACTAGGTTATTGAGTAGATTACTTTTATGTGTGTAATTATATATCTCCGAAAACATGCTGATTCCGTTTTTGCTCTATTAAATCGAAAATATTCTATGCGGCCCCAAATAAATCTCTATCCGTTTTCAATTTGACACAAACATCTTTCTCACGACTGAAAATTGTGTGCCTTTTATTAACAAGAATCTCTCATCAACAATTCACAAACGTGTACAACTTTAATATGTATTACACAAGGAGAGTCATAAAGTCAAGTAATTTAATAAGAATTAAAGCAATTCAACAAAATTACAGATTTCCTTTTCAATTCTTTTGAAAAAAACTATTTCTTATTATATACAAACGCGCTTCTCTCTAGCATTGCAACAATAGCATTCTCTTGTACATATTATTAAAGTTTATAACTCTATTTATGATAATATTGGGGTGACATTGAGATGTAGGTCGGGCCGTTTATTTAAATAAGCGTTTTTACTGCAATTTCATCTCATCACCGTAAAAACAATGAATTTTCCGAAAAGTTTCACGAACACATCTTCAAGTCAATATGCCAATTTGTCTATAAAATATATTCTGTGTGAATTGGGTTAAGTCCACTTCTATGTAAATTAAATTCATGTAAAATGTTTAAACAAAGTCTGAAAAACAAATAAGCTAAAAATGTCTTAAAAAAATTTACAGAGAAATGCTGTATACCGTTGTGCGCTTGATCGTGAATGACTCTACTAATTATATTTGATGGATTTTCGTTAAGTATTTATTATTTTTCTAAACTCGCCATCCACTTTTCTATTGTAAACTGTTATTAGCGATGCAATCGGATATTAGTTTTTCATTAAACAACATTTCAACCCACACACAACGTGATAATACAGTTTGATATTAAAGTGAACGAAAATTTCAGCGAAAAGTCGTGAATGTGTTTGAAATAAAAAAAAACAGTTTATAATTTCTAAAACTCAGATGGTAAAACAACAGCAAAACATTGAGCATTTATAATATGCAAACAAGCTTTTAAACCATTTTATCAAGTCGAATGAAAGAATAAGGATGGCGTGAAACGAGTGGAAAGGAGAAGAGAGGTGCAACTAACTAATTAACGAAAATTTGCATTGAATTACCTTCCGTTAACGAATTAACTTAGCATACCGATTGAATTGAACAAAAAGTTTGTAATTTGTTTTAAAGTTCATTTAAAGACAAGAGAAGAATGCCGGAAACAGCAGCCTACAAGAACACGACCAATTCCATTGTCAATAAAGAATTATTAGCGAACAAGAGAGAGAAATGCGCGGGGGCGTGTTTCGAGGGGGAAATGCTCGAAATTTAATTTAAGGCTTCGACGAATTTTTTAATTGACCAAAAAGCGCCATCCTCCACACACTTTTTGTGGTCCTGTGATGCTTTTAATCCGGTTTTGGCGCACAACTTACCATCATGCAAATTAAGCGAAAAGATGATGTTGCAAAATTCACTCACCTGAAACAAAGGGAGAAAACTTTTCAGTGTTTTCGCAAACTTTTCCTAGACAATTATTACTTTATTGTTCGAAGTAATCAGTTTTATTGGAATCACGTAATCTTTTAATTACGGAAAAACGACCACTTTTTCATAAATAAAATGTACTTTTCAGTATAAATTTAATTTCCATTTCCACGTTTGTGCGTCCAATTTATTTCCACCGCAAAAAAAAACGATTCACATACCAAATCCTGTGTGGGATTACCGTTTATTTTTTATTTTGCAGACAGGAAAGTTTTAATTTCATTTTCAAAGGCAACTAAATCAAGATTATTTATTAATGAAAGAGTTTAGATTTAATTGACTAGAGAATTAATTGTGATGACCGCTTTTACTTTTTCACGACAAAGTTAACAGCTAATTCCGTGTCTTTGATACACCCCATCATTTCCATTTTTTTTATTAAAGACCTTTTAATTCCTGAACAAGGTAATTAATTCGCCAAATATTCCAACACATTATTATTTTCCTCCTTAATTTACATTCGATTACTGCCGTGTGTGCATTTGCAGTCCGTACAATAAAATCACTTACAATGTAAATTGCATTTAAATTCCCCATTGTATTTGGATATACACACAGCATCCAAGAGATTTAATTATTTTTATTCGAAAGATGTGATTAGATTTTAAGGAAGAACTTTTTTTTTCTAAGATCCAAATGGCCAATGACCGGCGCTCGTGCACACCTTACAAAATCACCATTTCATTCCTAATTGAGAAGAATAATACACACGTATACATAAAGACATTTATCTATATGTGTATGTGAAAATAACAATTTTTTCCACCTGACGTTTCACACCTCTCGCACATCTCTTGGAATAATTTTACCTTAGGAATACTGTTATAGGATGTGGTTGTGTGTGCTGTATTGGTGTACGTGCTGTAATTTCTACGTAAATTCATTAATCGTTCAATGGATTTCTATGTTTATGCTTCTGTGTTGAAGGCCCAACTCGCCTCCTCCTCCATCTCTTCACTCTCCGGAGAATCCGTTAAATGAGCATCCTATTCATTTGATTGAAAAAGCGAATATAAACGCTTTAAGTATTTTTGGCACGATTTCTACATTATGTACACTTTAATGCGATTTTAAGGTATACACCCAGTATGCATGGCTTTTAGTTTTTTCCACCAAAAATAGCACACTTTTCTAATTATTTTTTATCTGTGTGTGTGGTGCGCATTTTCCTGAAAAGGTTGCATTTTCAGTAGATATTCCCGTGTGAATTGTACGAACATTGTGCATAAAATATAACTATATCGACTGCATATACACATATATAAATCCATTGCATTTATCTATCAACAGAAGAAAAACACCATTGCCATTATTATTGCCATCTTAATACACACATAATATAATATACAGTGTGTACATATAAATACAGTTTCTTCACTGATGCTATAGTTTACAAAATGATTTAAATAAGTGTACGTGTACGTATTTTATTGAATTCAATGCCGTTTATTCATTGTCTTGCCTTATAAAATATTCACGCATCTTATATCACATCTGTACACAGCCATATCCTTGTTACAGTCAATTTAAATGTGGTGCGCGCTTTTTTTACATTTGTGTAACGGTTTCAGGAGCTCACACTGAAAATATATATTCTTCAATCGAAAAAAAAAACTAAATTGTCATCGAATGTAATTGACAAAATAACAAAACGTTTTTACGTCGATAAAGTCGAAATATTTATTTTTCTCCATCATCATCATCATCAACTCATGTTATGTGTATGTATACGGTTGAAGGCATGCCTTTTGTATTATTAATATTATATATTAAAATAGTTTGTTCACGATATATCTTTTGATTCAATATACTACGTGAGAGTTCCGATATATGTGTTGGGAAAAAAAAAACTGAATGAGCAACAGAAAAAAATCCTCAAATACTTTACAGATGTTTTCTAATAATAGATAATAAAGTGTAGATTTATATTTTCTATATCATCAAACTAATACGTATTAGCCAAGTTTATAAATCATCTTACACACAGTGCTGCGATTCGACTTTGTTGTTATTATATGCACCACACAGTAATCTGTCAAAATGTAAAATATAATAAAGAGGAATGCTGGTTAAATGAACTGCAATGTTACAGTTATACCATAACTAGCCATATATGTACGAAAATTATTATTTTCTATTCTCTTTTACTACATGCTTATTATTATGTAATAGAAATGAATTTGTTTATGTGATTACATTTGATTTGATTAGATGGAAAAAACTACATCGCCTCTACTAATAAATCAAACGCCTTTGGTATCAATGGAATTACCGATGGAAATTCTATTAGAGAGAGATTTCTTTTCTATATATTCGCAGCCAGCATCATTGTTGCCGATTGCTGTGTGTGTATTTATTGCCAATGCCATTACAAACAATCATCGAAAATGAGACAATTAATAATTTTATACAATTTCAAGTTGACAAGTAGATAAACAATTAGATAGAGATCTAGTACAAGTGTAAACTCATTTCAAATGTCCAGCCACGTTCACATGTACACACAAACATTAAATTAATTATGTATGCAGGCGTTAGTTAGTAGTGTTGATGCAATACAATAATCATTTGAATACACACAAAACAGTGGATAACAATAACTTTGTCACTTTGTTCTCTCCAAAACTTGCCCATTTGTTTAATTCATTATTGAATCAACAAGAGACAAGTTTAAGTGTGTTTAAGGATATGATGAAGAGATTGAAAGTGAATGTTTAAGAAGTCATCAAACGTTTCCTTTTTTTAAATATAGACTTTTATAGCTAGTTATTCTGAATGGAAACTAGATTAGTTTGTGGAAAAAGAAACGTTTTATATGGTCATCTTCAATTTTGGTTACGTAAATTGTTAATTAAGTCGTTTGTGTAAAACGTAAATGGACAACTGTCATCAGTAATTCATTCTAGTTTGCAGTAATGAGGATTTCAGTTTCCATCCTGTGTAACATTTACACGAAAATGTAATTTAACAAAAATTGTAACAAAACAAATCAAGTATCTCAAAAACGGAAATATTTACAATTTTCTAAACTGTTTATAATTACCACAACGTTAATTAACTATTAATGAGTGCCTAATAAAATTTCCATAAAAATGTAATTTTGTGTGAGCACTCAAATCGCTTCCTCATTCAATCAAAGCCATTGGAGGCAAGCACTTGAAACACTTAGGTGTGTGTGTACACCACGGAAGAGTTAAGAGACTTTCCATAACAACACACCACACTCTAGACAATCATCTAATTTATAGGTCAATAATAATAAAACATTGAAGCCATTAAGTGTGTTGTAAAGGAAGAAAGAGAGGTCAGAAGGTTGCTGAAATGTGGGTCATGACTTGGATAACTTTTAACAATTTTAAGGGTCACATATATATTATACAATTTTTCACCCATTGAATAACAATAGTGTGGAAAAAAGGGCCGAACAAAAAAAAGTGGGCACAAAATCTAATTTATCCTCTCAACACACAAACAACTAACTAACAAGCTTCTATTGAAGAGAAACGTTTGACGTTATCTAAAATTTCGTTTTGTAAAATATCTAACCAAGTGCTAACTATGTAATAAATCTTAAACGAGAAAGAGAGAGAGAGAGAGGAAAACGAATTGTACGAATATATGTAGAAAATTGAGAAAAATCACTTTAAACCTTCATTATGGTGGTTTGCGTGTGTAAAAATCGGTATCGAGTATAAGGATCATATATGCGACCCCCCAAAGAGACATAGAAATTTTGATAAATCTTACAAGTGACCATATATTTAGAATATCCAAGAATAGAGCATAGAGCAAACGGTGTGTGTGTGTAGATTTTTAGCTCTTTTTCCACACACGTTTCAAGTGTATAGAAAAACCGATAAGCCACTGATATATAGAGGCCGTTAAATCGAGAGGAAAGCATAAAGGAGCGAAGATACAATTAAAAGGCGCACAACTAATCAGGAAGAAGTTTGTTCAACAACAATACCATACACACACGCACTATCAATGTCTCATTAAAATATAAACTTTAATGTGATTCGATATTCTCAGGAGATAGGAGCGTCATCATGTCACCGATGGATACACAATAAGAAGACGGGTACAAGTAATTAAGGAGGTGATTACCAAAGGACTCTCTCTCTGTAGGCTTCCGTAGCGCTCGTTATAGAAACTCCTCGTTTCACTATTATACATGAATAGTTATTACTTGGAGGGCCACTTATTCGCGTGCCCCATTCGATAAGCGCCCCATACTCACAATAATGTCACATATTTTATATTTATTTATCGACATGTGATCACATACAGCCGATAACATTGCTACACTACACTCTTATTACTTCAGACAGAAAATCTTTTTTCAACACACACACACACACAAGACTCAACGTTTGGATAAGGATGCCTTCGAGTGGTGTTGTGCGCCTTAAAGGAAATTTCATTTTTCTGTTGGATAAACTATACTTTATATAGCCGGAGTTTGAGAGAAAATTGTGCGTATGTATGGGTGGTCGTTATTTTTCTTCTACCTTCTGTGTACCTACCAACAACAACAACAAAAAAAGATTATACCTTTTGATTATGTTGTTATCATTTTTTTATATATAATCGAGTCGGGGGGAGCTTTAAATATAATCTTCTAGTTAAAAGGCACTCAATGGAATGAGGAAAATATATAATATTAAAGGAGGTATTTAGACTTAAATTATACTGGAAATATCCCTTATTATATTTTCAAGTAGGTATCAATTCTGTATGCAAATCTGTTAACAAAAACTTTTGAAATATTCACAAATGTCAGAAGAAAAAGAGTTTGTTTGAATTACACAAATAAGTAATTTTACAAAATTTATGGATCGAAAGTAGAGATTTTTTGTGCTATAGCGCACATTAAACGAGCTTTCAGCTTTATAGAAAAATTTTCTATATGAATAACAAATGCTATATAAGTGAAATACCTTTCCGCACACACACATACATGTGTTATATATGAGATGGTATGTGTGTTTGTTAGATGAAAAACAATGGTTCCAGAGGGCAGGAAATTAAAATAATAAATCCTGACGACGTGATGCAGGATGTAAGGGGGCACAATAGTGACCCCTGCTGCATATGTATGTTTTAAGTAGCTTATCTTTTAACCGTTTTCATATAACATTGTGCAGCTATAGAACTCTTTTCTATGTTATATAATATATCACATCATTTTTTATGACAGTCAGATATTAGATGATGACAACGGAGCACAGCATCAGCGAGAGAGTTGCAAAGGCAAATTGAATATGGAAGAGAGAAGGATACGGAAAAGTGAAAGATATTGAAATGAAATGAATGCGTTCCACCTTCTGGTGTGCGATGAACTTCACACTAACACACACAGAATCTCAACTCTCGACTACCATCATCCCGAGAGCTTGAAGAAAAAAAATATAAAGAAAACAAACACAGCATCATCACACTCACAAACGAATAGAGAAATTTCATTTTGTACACTAAGAAAATATATAAAAGGTGAAAAAGACACTTATTCATTTCGTTTATTAAATCCTTGGAGGATTGGTCCTTACACAAGGCATTATTATACACACCCCCTTAAGCTATATTAATTTCTTGCCAAGTTACACATTTTCATTGACTTTTTATTCTCTCGCGCTTTTTTCACTTTTTGAATAAATTTCTTACTAAGTGGCTGGAAAAGCCGCACATATGGCGCATCACTTCTTAAACACAAACTATATGTATATTATCCTTGTATAACATTAATGTAAAAATTACATACAACCTATACCGTTAAAAACCCTTATCTATATTTTATACAGGGAAAAGCCTCTCCACCACTTTATTGCCGCTTTCAATAACGAAACGGTGAAAATTTAATGACATTAGAGAGCCGTTAGTAAAAATTCGAATATGGAGAGAGTGGCATCATATGGTCGTTTGAAAATTTTATATATGTTACCCAACCACTGATAAAATATCGTTTAGTATTTGAGTAAAAATTTATGTGGTGCAAATATTGATGCATTTTAATCGAAAAAAACGTGTGCATCGCGCTCGCTTAATTTATTACTTCATTTTTGTCGCTTTTCACTCACCACCGCATTTTTGGCAGCTTTATTCACTTTTGCACAACAAGTTCAGCTGTTTGCCTTGTGTAGGATGCATAAACAACGTTATTTTTTCGTTAAACAAAAATTGTTATACATTTCCTTGTTGTTATTGCTGGATAACGGGCGCCCCTCCTCGCAAAACACATTCGAAAACAATTCCCGTATCTTGTATAAAGTGTGTTTTTTGTTGATTATGTATGGATTTTGCAGCCCACTCGCAACTATTTAACTGTTAACCACCTAAAACAAGAATTGCTTATCTTTGGTGCACATTTAATTGTATCTCGGTTCCAGTTTTCTTATCATCCACCGTATGTTGCGACATGGTATTAATAAATTGACGAGAAAAGTGCAGACAAACAGTAATTGCATAAATCCACCACAAATTTCCACTCTGCTGTATTATGTGACTTTATAAAGCGCATTGTGACACCAAATAACGCTAATAATTTCAATTGTACATATATAATACAATTACAACATACCATAGTCGGTATCATCGAAATGATGGCCTTAACCACTTTATATATAATGTTTAATGAAAATTAAAGACTTGTTCGTTTATATTGTCTACCTCTACCGCGATCTGTGCACTAAGCCAATTGTGCGAAATTGTGTTTAGACCGTAGTTTAACAAACAAGCGTTCACCATTTAGGGTAAAGGAGGTTCTTGTCCCTTTGTACTTCATATAAGGAGGTACACACACACTTGAGGCATTTTGCCATTTTTTATAACATCCGCGATTGGATGCACAACTTGCTGGACTTTCAACTGGGTCATTAGGTGGATTCAATTTTTTTCTCTTAATTTGTCTTTTGAAAACTACAGGAAATGACTAAACGATTTTTCATTCAGTTAATAGGAAATTTTGTCAAATCTTAATTACTGACATAGCTAGAAGAAAAACAGTTAAAATTGATACATGTTCACTTACTTAAATTCCTCTAATTCAATTCCATCTCACCATTGTATTACTGAAAATGTAATTTGCCATTTTTTTTGAGAACCGTTTTGTCTCTAGTTCAAAACTATCTAGTCGAAGTGAAAAAAAACACAAATTCCATCCAAACAATAAATTCCAGTACAGTTATATTTATTTCTAGTTCATGTGTAGAAAATGCAATTTTATTATTTTTTCCATCCAAAACTCTAATTACATTTTTTTAATAGAAAAAAAATCATACGTAATTAAAGTGTTGACACATTTTTTCTGATTTATAACACTATAAACTGTTTAAAAACTGTTATTATTCGACACCAAGTGCTTTGGATTTTTTCGGGGGCAAAAAAAAATCATCTGTCCAACAATTTTAATTATTGCATTTAACGGTGAATTTAATTTAATTCTCTCTCCCATCACAACAAACATAAAATATATTTTTGAATGTACTTTTTAAAATCTGGTCCATTGTTGCGATTTGTACAAATAAAATATTTTTTTTCATCATTTCGATGTAATAATATTTAAATAAACCAACCACGTTCCGGTTGACTTACTGTTAATTGCTTACTAGAATGGCAACAAAATATGTTTATTCAACACATATATACACATGTGCAATTATTGATATAACTGTGAACTTTAATAATTGTTTCACTGATACCATTCTTATTAAATACGAAATGATATCATGATTTATTATGTGAAAGACCAAAACGAGATAAATGCATCGCTTTCAGCAAGTCGTACAGTTAACAATTTGCGCGCAAAAAAATTTTTATGTGACGTCAAATTCACGATTTGGACACCATCAATATACAACAAAATTGCCCCAATTATTCGCCACATGTGAATTCCTTCGCTGCTTAAAAGCAGGAGAAGAAACTGTTGGAATGAATGATCCAGACGCTTATCTTAGGGTGATTTAAATTACACGACAATGCAATCGCGCACTTCACGGTCGGTCGCCGCCTCTAGAATTTAACTATTGATAAATAGATCTTACCCCACTTCCGACATTTGTTTTGTCGCCTGAGGAGTGAGAACCGAGATGCCACATTCTTCCACACAGCGCAAAACACTGTGGAGATGCTGCACTCCGGGTAGACGGCGGTTTTCTCCATAGCCAAACACTAATTGCACACAATTATTGCCTACCTAACAAATACATTGTTGATTCATGTTTATTTAATACCGAATTTAATCAATAATAGAAACAATATTTACGTAAAATTGCACAATTTACAATAAACGAAATAAACAACACACAGCAAAGAGAGAGATTTATATCACAATATAATTTCCACTGGCAAATTGTACGTTCCATCCCGGATAATTGAACATAAGTTTATAGTTAATAATAGTCTAGCATTTAATCAATAACTATTGAGAAAAAAAATCGGAAAATTGATCTAAAAGGGAAGTGTTTCGGTATCCTTATCCCTTGACAGAATCGCATTTCAGCTATTGTATAATCGTGTTGTGTTGCATTGGACCCTTAACCGTAGGTAGCGTGCTTCTGGTCTTCCAATACCTTCAACAGTGCTCATTTTCCATTGTTGAGGAAGAGAGAAAGAGAGCGCATTTGGTGGCTGCGGGTGATGATACACTCACAGCATCAGTGCGGTGTGTGCGCCGCACGCCGGGGTCGAAGATCTGTGTGCCTGGACGTGGATAGAAAATTACGGGGCGGTTCAACAACCATTCGACTAAATCGGAAACGTTGCTGCTTTGTTGACCCCCGCAAGGCACTATCTGGGTGATTCCGATATTTCACAATTTTACTATCGTTTTTATTGGCCGCTTAATAGATTTATGGGTTCGATTTTACTAAAAAGAAAAATTTCTTCCCCCCATCATTTTCTCTTCTTCATCGGTGATTAGTTTGCATTTTAATTAACCATGCAAACATTATTAATTAGGTATATATAACTAGTACAAAGTTATCTCGTATATTATACACCAAGATAAGGTATGACAATTAATCTTTCTTTATAATGAACCCTTGTCAAAACGGCAACAGATACAACTGACTTAAATAGTTGGTAATGTTATTAATTGTTTTGTTTTAAGATTTAACCCTATATCGGGAGGTGATTTTTTTATGAACCTGATTTTAAAGATAAAACGCTAATTAATCACCATACCGATTTCTTTTTCTATATACAAAAAGTCAGTTAAACACTGTTATTTACTCTAATCAAAAACCCATAGCCAGCCGAGAAATGATAAATTTACTTAAACATAAACACGTAGAAAATAACTTACTCGAGTTGTGTATGTCGAAAGTAATCATAAGACAGTTACACAAATTACATACACACAACAACTCAGTACTTTATTTATTTACTTGTTGATTTTGTGCGAAAAAGTGCCACATGTAATTGTGCAATCTGATAAATATACACACATGGAATCGTAATAAATAAATCATATTCTCATTTCAGAAGAGAAGTGCATTTTTTCGAAGAAAAAAAAATACCTTGTGACCATTTAGAGAATCGATGCCCCGTTAGAAGCTGAACCGAAATGATTTGTTACATAAACCGAAACAACAATTCCTAATAAGAGTATAAATAGCGAAATTGTCATATAATGTTGTGTATGTTTCGTTTATTTCAAGAATGACTTCCGTGTCCATCGATCATAATGTCACGAACTGGTGTGGTATCCCCCTACACAAGCGATTATACGATTTTACTCTTGTATGTCTTTATTCTATTAGATGTCGATTATGTGCGGTAATCGTATTGTCACAATCAATATAGGAAGGCAGCACACAGCAAAGAGGCCTGTAAGGCAGTCTCTTGTTCTTTGCCTACAACACACAGACAGAGGAGAATATTAATACACTTTTGCATATTGTGATCGTTATTAATTTCCCCCCAAGTGCGGAAGGAGCGAAGCGAGTACAACAAACCGATGGCCAGCGCAAAGAGAAAAGAGACGAGCCACCGTGACTTGGAAATGGAATTGATGCCCTTTGACCTGTCAACATTATTAGTAAAGACACATAAGTAGTATATATTGTTGTGTGCTGGTGCACATCAAATGCATAATATTGTAGAAAGTGAAGCACGTTCACCATCCATAACCTTGGAAATGTGATGGATTTATGCGTGTCTTTCTTTCCAAATGACAAGTGAACTTGTTTATTCAATTACTTTAGTCATAACAGCGACAATTGATTGAGTGACGGTACAACGGGCGCTTATCAATCATGTCATTTGTGCACTCGTCAAATGACTATACACTTTCCATCCTATATAGAGATGTAGATCGACTTTGGATGGTAATTCAGGTGGTGAAATTGAACGCCCATCGAAACTTTGCACTAAAATCGAATTACTGTTTTTTTTATTTTGGTACTCATCAATTCATCAAATAACTATTTCAATTTGTTGTTTACCAAGTTGAAAGCTACAAGAAACGCGCTTTTTCACTTTGTCCATTCGACCGATTTGTTTATGTAAAGCGCGCACCGTTGATCTCGTTTAAACAACGTTGGCATATTTTATTTAGACCCCAAAACTCCCAACATATACACACCCATTAAATTAAAAACTTCCTGGCCGTATGGCTATATAAATTGTGTGTGTTTACAAAAGAGTTTTCTCTCCCAAAAAGAAACATGTCAAAAACTTTCATATACAGTAAAATGCTGAAAGAAGAGCAATATATAGATATATATATTAAGCCTTTAAGGCTTATTTTGTTGAGTAAAGGAAAAAATTGGAAAGTAAATAATTTCGTACGTCCTAAATAAAAAGGAGAGCTTTAGTATAACCCCCTATGGTTTTAGTGGCGGCCTAGGCGACATTTATAAGCTTGCGGGGAAATCTTCCAGGATTTATCCGGTACAAGTGAACTTGGATTCCCCACATCTGAAAAAAAATCTCTTTTGAAGAGCGAGAGCATCAAAATCAAAATCTACACATACGAGTATATATAAAAACAGTGAACAGAGATTTGTGTTTGTAGGTGGGAATTTCATAATAAAAATTAATTAATTTCAACACTCTCTTATGTTTGTTTAGGTATCATTAATTGTGCCCATTTAAATAAATTCCACGCTTAATTTGATTAATTACAAAAGCACAGTTAGTTGATGAATAATATCCATATGTTACCTACTACCTGTGTTCTAGGTGCAATTTATTCCTCAAAAGCGAACTGAACAGTTATAGATTTTTCGTCCTATAGCGAGGAAAGATCCCTCCTGCATATATACGAGAGAAATAATTAAACGCATCCACCTTATAGGTGTGAGAACATATCAAAATAAATCAATTAATCGTTTATTTGTCATGTTCTTTGACCCATGTCTTCGCATCTTATTGACCCACTATATCACAAATACGATTAAATTAATTAGAAATCATGATTAAAGGATTTCTCTCCAATATATATTGGGTATAGCAGTTAGTGAGGTTTTTTTGTGTTAAATTGACCGTTTTTAACGGTATTTTGTAAATGGCACGTACTTCATGGCTGAATTTACGAAATTTTCGACAATTAATAAAAATTATATCTATTTGCTAATAAAAAATGAGATCATCGTGTCTATTGTGTCTGCGTGTGGATGGATAAAAGTGGCAACTAAACTCTTTTGAGGGTTGATAGAAATGTTAGGAATTTTTTGGTCAAGTATTATTTTTCTTTTTGGATGTTAATGTTGAAAACTCAATTCTACAAGCACTTATTCTCCTTTTCAACCACACAAGTGAAATTTTGCATAACTGATGCACTTGCGTATAAAACCGTCATGATATATGAGTGTAATTTTTATCGCTTTATTACCTAATATAGAACATCTTTTAAGCATCATATTTCTGTAATGCATCACTGCGAAAAGTAAAAATGCCAAGAACATTGAACATGACATATGGTCGAATATTAATGTAAAATATCGTCTACTTGTTGATGTGCATTATAAATATTTATTTTACAAAGGAAGAAGAATGGATACTTAAATAATGTCAACGTTCCATCCGCACACAGTCTCTCGTCTCTCGCTGATATTTTTTTCACTTTATGAGTTAATGAAGCGAAAAAATCCCACTTGAACTTGAAAACCGTCCTGTGTTCTGTTGAAAAACGCGAACCTATGCATAATAATAGAATTTAAAAAGATGGTTAATAAACTGTTAAAGATTGTAATCGGCCAACGAAAAATACCCATCATTTAGGAGATGTTTTTAATGGGAAAAAATCATATTACAAGAAAACAAAGTGGAAAGTGTTTTGGTGGATCGCAATTTGTGTTTTTTTCAGTTGAATTTCTCACGCACGTTTTTTAATTTATTTTCATATTTTAATTTGAATAGTCTGATTTGTATGTGCTCAATTTGATCTAAAATAAACAAAAACAACGATTTTATTGGCATTTCCAATTTATTCTATAAACGAATTTTTCCATTTTTCGAAATACCTATTTATAGAGATGGATTGTGCGCTGTCGAATATTTAGCGTTTAATACAATTTAAATTTCATGATGAGAGCATTTTAATTTATTACAACATTTTTGGTTTTTTTTTCTAGAGAAAAAAACGAATCTCTGCGCGCTGTCCACTCGGTTGGAACAAAAAATTTTAATTTCAAACCTAATCAACATTTTTCCTATAGAGCATTGTCTCATTAGTTTCAATTAAATTAAATGAAATTTATGTAAATTGTACAAACAGAGAAAATGTTAAACATTTTTCAAATTATGTAGCATTTTTTTTAGCAAATAATGAATTCCCAGAAAATCGTCTTATGCCCATATATAAACAATTTTCTAATGGGACATTCATTAAAATTTGTTAATCAGAAAATGAATTACACTTGATTCTGTTTTTCACATTTATTTATTGGAATAATTAAATGTCCTAAGCACGTTTACATGCAAATTATCTCCAATAATATCATATTATTTATTAACAAGTTGTGAGTGTGTGGTAATAAACCAAAACCGAATAATATTCGCTTATTACCACACTATAACAAATTTACATGTATATACAACTTATTTTCAATAATAATATCATATATAGATATAGATATGGTTAAGGGACGTTCCATACTCACGATCTGTTAAAATACTATCTAATAAAGTCTATAAACGAAACCACTAAACATTCGAAATTGACATTACGATCGATTTTTGCAGCAATCATAACAGTTTCGAAAACCGCTTTATTGCAATTGAGGAAATTGCACATTTATATCCAATATTAATTTACAACCAAAGACATTGGAGCGAGCAGAGCTTCTTTATTTTCCTTTTAATTATATAAAACGCTTAAGAATGCGAAAAAAGTGCACGCTCCCAATTTTAATAACATGCTGAAAAATTCCGGAAATTTAATTCAGTCATATTTCGACTTCCGTTAAACTTGGATGGGTGATAAACCATCATTTAATTGCATTATAAAATATTTATGTCAAGCATATCAGAAGATCGTGTCATACAGGTATTAGCTGTAAAAACCCGCCCAGAAAACTGCTATATTTCAGGAATTTCAGTTTGTAAAATTAGCACACGGTAACCGCATACTTTATTAGTTGGAGAAACGGTACAGTGCCAGTGCCAACCCCACAAAAACGTCATCCAAATGGTACGGCACGGTGTCAATTTTGTGGTGGGTGACAAATATTTGAGGTTTAAGTAAAAATCTCTGTCCATTATCCAAACACACAGAACACACAGTATTATACACAAGCAGAGAGAACACAGAAGAGATTCCAATATAAGCATACAATGATGCAATTCTTTATTCGGTAGCAATAGTTTAGTTTTCAATACCGTTATTAAAACGCGCTTGTACCGATTTTTTATTTAATTTAGCACGTTTTATGCAAATTACATTTAAAATCGTGGTCAGTTTGTCGAATGAATGTGTGTTTTACACACACACAGGCCTCCGGTTTTTTTCTCTCTTCCACCAATCCATTAACAAGAATGAAGGAAGCGGAAAAGTGACTTTTTCTCTATTACCATACATAAAACTGAATATTACACTTTATCTTCTAAGCTAAACTGGAATTGTAAATAATTCAAAGAAAATCATAATTATCCGCCTCCATCTCCTCTTATATGTATTACCACACATAAACAATATTTATCGTCGAATCACTTTTTATGCTCTCGTTTTATTATAGATTTTATTATTTTTCTAAACGTTCAATGTGCACGCTCAGTTAGTAAAATTTTTCCCTTCCTGCACAATTCATTATTATTCATAAACCGCCGATATTGGAGGTCTAAAGTTTAACAGTTAACAAAATTGCAAAAAGAAATTCACCAAAAACACTTATTCCAACATTAGCCGATGCAGCATCTCTCATCTCTCCTTTCGATCATTAAAAGTAAATATGTTCAATTCACATTAAAGCCAGATGTAAAGTTTGATGTTATATAGACGACATTAATTTACTGTTTTCTCTTTTTTCATCTCATAAATAGTATAAACATATTTATCTACACATCATTCCATCATCAACAAAGGCTCCGTTATAGTTATAACAAGTTTTAAGTGAACATATTGTCGTCCCTTATAATGTATATAAAATCCATTATCCAGCCGCGTGTATAAATTAGAAAATTATTGCCTTTTACTTTCAACATTGATCCACTACTAGACTTATCCAATAAAACTCCCTTTTTCTCTTACAATAAGTACGTTATTATGTACGTACACCTCCTTTTTCATATCCTATAAATTATAATATGCGTATACGATGCATTTTATTGTTTACAATTTAAATCATCCTTTTATTATCCCCCGTCCTTGGAACGTGCATTGTTAAAATTAATAATCGATTTTTTTTCATACATACAGACACTGAATGTAATTAGATAAAAAACAGTTACAAGGATATAATAATAAATTACATTTGTGTAAAATGTCCCCAAAACCGTGCACTCATAACATCACACCATAATAAACCCATTCTTTTTTTCTTCTCTCAACTGTGTGTGTTTGTGTGTTGTTTTAAAACATAGAGACCCTAAAATTAATTCAAACGGTATAATACTTTGAATTTGATATCTTTTGTATTTTATATAAAAGGTCTGGTTGGTATAATTACATTTTACCATGTTTACTGTATATCTAATTGTTTAAATTACAAGTGGAGAGAAAAAGTTTCCCATAACTGCACACCCACACCAATTTGAAAACTAAACATTTGTGTGTCACACGAACATTAAAACTAATTTATTAAATGAAATTAAAAAAGAAACCATACTTAGATACACATCAATATAATCTTAATTGCATTTACTTGGTAAAATTCTATACACAAGATGGTAAAATTTGATAAAAAGTCTATATATTAGTGGCGGAATGGGTAGAGGTTTAATTTAGAAAATATTATTATTGTACTAAGAGAATCGATAGAATCTTGTTATATAACAGCCGCGCGGCGCACATGCATATAAGAGCAAAAGCAATGAGAGGAAATAAGAGAGAGAAATGTTTGAAAAGATGCAAAGCGTGAGAATAAAGAAGATTTACTCACCGATCTAATATCTCTCAATAATATATATTATTCTTATATCATTTTAATACGTATATATAGTCAGGAAATGCGATGATTTAACCCACTTGTTCCTACTGTGGATTATTCGAGGTGATCATAGCAATTTTCGGATGACAGCATCCCGAGCGACACATAACTTATCACTACCATCACTGTCTAAATACATGATCACGATAGTAATTAATCTGCAACCCTTTTAATCGATTTTCTATTACCCATGTTTACAAATTTTCACTGTATTTTTTTTCAAATTGCATTCAAACTATCAATAATTTCAATTACCAGTGGCGTATTTCTACCCCAAGGGATTAAAAACGCCTTGTTAAATTTATTGGTTTTGCGTCAAATTGATTTCCAATACATTATTACCAAGTCCAAACACTTTTACTATTACCCGATTCGATTTTTCCTTTTAAATATGCTTTAAGATAATTCACACGACTAACCATAACTATATTTCCGTATCAATAAACTATACAATTTATATTATACTCTTGTAAACTGTATAATTACGTTCCTGAACTCATATACCTACTCAGCGATCGTAATAAGAACGATTTTATTACGATTTTTCCGACCACGTAATATTTAATAAAATTGCGTGCGTAAATCACCAGTGTAAATTATTACATTGTAAAACCAAGATTATAATAAAATATTGGAAGAATATGTTGTAATTTTCATTTGGTCATAAAATGTGTTGAAAAATTTAAAATGTCGTAACTTGACAACATTTTAAGGGTGTGTAAAATAACAACAATCTTCTTACCAGTATACGGAAATCTTTCTCTAATAACTTAATCAGCATAAGTATATGTAGTTAATTCAATTTCCTTAGAAAAGAAAATTTTCTTCGAAGACTTGTATCAATTTGTAAGTGTTTACCCATTAATTAGCCTCAACTTGAAATAATTTAATAGTGAAATAAAAATTTTACAAGCACAACTTAATTGCCACAAATAAACAAAACACCCAATAACAATAATTAATAATTATGTTAAGGATGTAATATGTCTCAAGTAAAGATGAAGATGGCTTATAGCAAAGAAAAAACACTACAACGTTATAAGAAACCAATTAAAATCGATCATAATATAACATAAGTACAGGGAGAATAAAGTAATTGATTCAAAATTAATAACATTGTAATACGTTGGGTATTTATTTAAAAACAATATTCACACCATAAATTATATAGTTAGAGTGTACTGATTAAAGAGAGGGTTTCTTGTTGCTTTAATTAACTCCTTCGATTTCTAAGACTGCAAAAAATCGTGCAACTTGTTTATTTACTAATAATTGCGCCTTGCTCTGAAGGGGGCTAGAAAATGCACTCTTGCAAAAATAATTTCTTAATTAATTGCCAACAAATCGCCAACTAAACGCACAAGAAATGCACGTGTGGACGACCTTCAGCATCCCTCAACCGGCCTTGTCTATCTCCTTGACCCCCCTGGTTTAGTTCTTTCGCTCCGCTTATATAGCGACGCTCCACCTGTGCCTCAATGTGTGTCTTAATGTTATTTATAATACAGGCCAGGATGCAGGCACAACTTATTGCCATATATACAGGGTGTTGCGATTTTATTCATTCAAAAGGAAATGTTTATAGATGAAAAAGTACTAGAAAAAAATACAAGAGGCAAAACACACTGTTACATCCTATATATTTAGAAATAAATATGTGTACATTATTCAAGTATATTATTAGAAAAGTTATGTTAATTATATACTTAAGATGGCCAGCCGAAAGGTGATCCATTAACATTAACAAGCAACAAATGCACATTTGGTTCCCTAAAATTAAACAACCTTTTTTTCTCTCTTTACGTTCATTACAAGTTAATGCAAGAGTTCGTTGTAAAAGAAAAAAAGCAGTCAATTTAATCAACATACATAATAATAAAGCATTGTGTAATAATTAAAATGCATTGGTTTTATAACGATGAGAGTGAGAGACACGTCAGCAAAGAGCTGTCAATAAAATTGACTATAAACACAATTTATTACAACGTACAATAGTTTGTACGTTAATAAAATAAAAATATCGCCATACTATATAGCATTCATATTAAGATTATTAATTAAAATAAATAAATCGACGCCTTGTTCGATTATTATCTTAAATGCTTTTATCATCTAATACCAACGCTACCATCAGCCAATAAACAATACAATGTAACAATACAACGCTTTTTTCCAAGTAATGAAGAAAAAATACGTAATTAAATATTGCACGTGTGTCTTTAATGAGAGAGAAGAGGCAAAAACACGCAACACACAGTGTGAAAAACCCACGAAATCAATCAACTAAAGAAAAATCAACATGAACCAAGGACGGTTATTGATTGTAAACTACTTTTTGTCATGTAAACAATTAGATCGTTTTGAATAAATTGTGAACAGGAAAAAATTGTGTGACAACAAAAGCGAAAAGAATAATTGCAAGTCGCATTAAATTTGCCCACGGAAACCAAAAATTGATTTTAACATAATTAGATTTTCTTTTGCAATAAAGATGTGCCGGAAACCGGCTTGAATAGGTTTCATATGAAAAAAATGCATCTATTTTATTTGCTCATTAGTTTCTTTGCTATAAAAAATATTTCGTAATCGAATAAGAAACTCACCGAAAAAGTGTCTTTTAATCAGCATCACTGACAGGATATTAAAAGTCCGTACTCACCTAGAAAGGAAAATAGTATTAATTAAGTTATTTCAACAACAATTCACAGTTAATTTCAATTAAATTTTAATAAAGTGACCCGTTAAAAAGGTGCACAGACACCGATTTGGTCACAATATAATTTTCTTGGATTCTAGTTTAAATTTCAATTTACGAAACAGGAAGTTTTCCTCTCAATAATAATAATTTCATTTTGTTCTGGAACACCTTTTAAACATTTCATTTGCACATTTTTCCACAAACTTGTAAAAAGGAAACGTTTATAAATCATGCACTGCTGGCAGGAGCGCAAAGTATAACTTATTTTCATAAAACTACTTAATTGTAGTCTCTTAAGAATGGAAATGCAACCAACGCGCAATTCTTTACGTCTCAAAAGTGGACATAAAGAGGCAATATAAAAGTCCTGTGTGTGCAATAAATTTTCATTAGTCTCCAAAGCTTAGAAAAACGCTTTCTATACACAATATCAAAATGGACCGATAATAGTACAGTTGTCAAAATGCACCTAAATGCATGAATAGTAAAAGTGAGTTACGTTTTTCTATATGCCTGAAAAATGAATAATTCCGTTTGTTGTTGCTGGAAAATGAAAGTTTTGAAAAACCGGTACCCATAAAATGTTATGCAACAAACAAGTACAGTAGTTTAGTAACAAATAAAATGTCCAACGAATACTAATAACCATAATACTGTGTACGAGATAATAATAATGTAAAACTATGGAATTTATGACAGTTTTAAATACAAAGTCAACAAGTACAGTCCGAAAAATATTTGTCCATTATGCACAAAGAGACTGACGATAATAATATATAATTAGATGGCCTTATATGGGCGGCAAATTAAAAGATAGAAAAGAAAAATAAATTGTAAAGTCGTGTGTATGTGCCAAGCGACTTCTTATTACATTTTACTCAGTAGTGGGTCCACCAATTATTCTTTTCTTACTAGTTAGATGACATTCAAGAAATGCACAAGAAGCGCGCAAGCATCAGTGTGTGCTTTACAACACACAAAAATATTTACAATTCCGATACAATGTCGATTTGAAAGTATGGAAAAATGGCCACAGTTAGATGCAATTAAAACTTTATATACACAACACAAAAAAAGAATACAGCATTATATGCAAAGCATTGAAGAGCATCAGCAACTTTTTCTCTATTTCGTCAAGAATGTTTTCATTAAAATTCAAACGTATTTTTAACGAGTTCGTTAACAAACTTGTAAATTATTCCAACAAACATTTGTAAGTTTTATTGGCCCCGAAAAAATTATGTACATTAATTTGTAAAAATGCCATTGCATGCAACGACGATTTGTTTGATTTGTCATTAAATGGGAAATTTTATCCAAAAATCTGCAAACGTGCCTCGCGTTGTCTTCTCGTGTCGCAGATAGTTTCGCGCGCTCTGCCAATGTGGGTGTATTGTCATCTAAAGCTGTCACACTCCCCCTTGACAATTGTACACTTTACACACGACTCCAATTGCACACATACAACCACTTATCTTTTTACTTAGTCGCCTTGTTTTGTCCTATTTGCATTGGAATTCCGGAAAATTCACATGAACCTAGCAGTATTTTATATTAGGCACAATTTTTCAGGATTACAAGATAAACATCGCGTTTACATTAGCATGGCGAGTCTTTATTTCATTTAACAACTCCATTTTCTCTCATATTACGCTCTAATGTTAATCAGATTGCAGTAAAACAGTTTCTTTATTGTTAGAAAAAGTGTTACACCCTGTATGTATAAATTAAACAGAAAAACTCATCATTAATATAACAAAATGGGGATATTACAATTGTGCAATAAATTCACATAATCGTTTAATTGCATTATAATGGAATAATTGGCCAGCCAATAAATTAAAAACATGCAAAGTATCCTAATTGCCAAGCGATAACTCAAAATACGATTGAAGAAAAACGAACAATGTTAACGCATCCAACATCCACCGGGTGTGTAATCATTTGAGAGCATCCAGTTTGCGTAACCAATTTAAAAACAGTTTACTTAAACAATAAAACTATAGTAAAACCCGATATTATACTTATAAATAAAGAGTCTGTCTATTGGTTGCGTCTATTTATCTTTAACACACACATATAACCGGTCCATTTCGTCTTCATGTGGTCGATTTATTTAACGACAAACCAACATAGTATAATACCTTTACACACATCATAAAGGCGATCGATTAAAAAGGATTGTGTTTGGAAAAAAACGCATAACTTCCACTCTCCCGAATTTATTCTAGCACGTGAAACAATTTTAATCAGTTTCCAAAGCGCGCAAATGTGAGATTTTTGTTTCGCCTCTCCAACTCTTAAATCGTAAATTAAACAATGAAAAATGAAATTGTTCCATGAATTAGATGGTAAAAAAACACCTCTGCGTTTCTAAATCGTTCCACTACCAGTTTTTGGCATCATTAATCATCTTATTTAATCTAATAATTTAACCACGTTCAATTAATCGCACCGCGCGCTTACCACTAATAATCATTTTATATATGAGGGAATTTATGTGATTCTTACTTATGGGGTTGTTGGGAATATTGAAGATTATTGCAAAATTTCAAACTGTGTACATAATAAATTGTTTGATGGTTTCATTGGATATAACGACGAATTTTACATACGCTAATAACTTGAGAAAATACTTTTAAACAGTGTGTGGTGCTCTCCAGTGCTGTATAGTTTAAAATTATTAATATCTGACTGTAAATTTAACTATCGAAATTAATAGCAACGATTAAAGTTTACTGGGCAATTACATTGCATATAATACATAAACTATATTAACGATCGCTCCTTTTACCTTCACTTCTTCAACATGACAAAAGGTTGAAATTATTAAAGAAACATTTTCACAGGTGGTGAAAAATTTCGACAACTGAAATTAATTTATGGACTTATCTACAAAAAGACTTTCAATTTCTTGAAATGTTTATCGAAACTACGTCATAAAAAATTTTTACTATTACAGGCTTCCTTATATTTTATACGAGAGCAAATAAAAATTCTACTATAAATCTTAGATTGTGAAATATAAAAGTTTAGTCTACAGGCACTAATGGACCAATGACAAGAGCTCGAATTTATTGTGTGAAATGGATATGAAGTTGAATGTATTACGAGTTTTTAACAGCGACATTCGAAATATTCCAAGAAATAAATTTATTCAATTAGTCGTAGAGATAAAATTAGGGGAATGACGTAAAATCGATGGCATCTCTAGAATAGGAATTTAATTTGTTGGAAATATACTAATAAATAAGAACTTGAAGTGATTTTGGCGATTTTTGGTGCTGAAAAGAAAAGTTGGAGACCCCAACAGGCGACAACACAACAAACCCCACAAAAAAAATGTTTTACACCGTTTTCAGTGTATCCAGCAACTCGTGCAACAAGTGTTGAAAAGCGAGCGATTTCCTTTTGAAAAACAGCCTCCACACGACCGATTTAATCTCTCTAACTTATGAACACAATAAAAACTTAAACATTTTATTACAGTTGACATGAATCTGATTTTGAGGGCGTACGCGTGTCCTACACACGCATTTCCACATTAAAAGCAACGAGCCATTTCCAAGATTCCACATGTTGATTGTGGAAAAAACGTCATCACAATTACCATCAATATACGAGCGATTGCCATCTGGAGTGTGTAGCCGCCAAAAAGAGCTTCGAGCGGCTCAACATGAAAGACATTTCACCAATCTGTGTTTTCACTTGCAATTTTCTACAATCACAACACATTCTCTTCTCACATATATGTAGATTTATTTAATTCAATGCGATATCCTTTTAAAAACGGTACTCCCATTTTTGCCCATCATCCGAAATATTGTTCCTAGATAGAAAACATAACTGTATTAAGGTGTTTGTGAATCTATAAATAACATTTTTATTTGCTTTGAACAATATCACTGTACGGATTATGATAACAATTCCGTTCTCACGGAGTGCGAAGATGAATATTAACAATAAATGAAAATCATTTTCACGATTAATTTTCATATCGTTTTCGCCAATCTACAAATCACAATAAAGTGTAAAGCACACTTTAAAGTGAAATCATTATATTGTTTTATACCCTGAAGACACGAGTTATCGTTTGGAATCAAATTAAATGCCTTTTAGGATACGAGTTTTTTTTTCTTGTTCATTTCGATTCTTCGGCATTGTGTTTCGATGTCGATGGATGATCTCTTCAAATATATCGATAACTTATTATTGTAAAAGAGTTTTTTGCGGAAAGGTCGTGTGATTTTGCTGTGTTTGTAACAATTTTCTATATATGCGAATGTAGGTAAATACCGCACTCTAATTGGGCATAGTTAATTATTCATGTACTAATTAACATTATTTATTGAACAAACAAATCAATATATCGTTTCAGAATTAGAATGAAAAATCAACAATTACAAATGTTGTGTGTATACTTAATTAAATCTTGTAACATTTAGAAATTTATTTATCATTTCCAATGTATGTAATTATCTTGTCAAAAATATTCAAATCACATTTAACAGTATACTCCAAAGAATGTCTGAACAAATTTACATCTTTATTATATAATTTATAGTTGAATCAGTCATTCATTCTTTTTCAAAACTGATATCTATTTATTGCATACCTTGCAGGTATTAAAAGGTATAACAATTACATTAATCTGTGATGATGGGAGATGATTATTTTGTGTCAACTTATCCGATTACATTAGCGAATAAATCATTTTCGTTTGATAAGTATAAAGTGCATATTTTTCTGTTCTCTTCTTTAAACAAAAGTAACAGTACATTTTTATATATACATATAGAAGATTGTAAAGATTTCCTGCAATTATATCTCACATGTGGGAACGAAATCTACACAATTCGTGTTAAAAGTCATATATATTTATTATTATGCATATGGTGTGCACACTCGAAGCAAAAACCCAGCAAATAAGAGTTTTAAAGTCTATTTTCCAAATTTTTTCCTCTTAAATATCTATTTTAACTGTACATTTTCAGCGTATGTTACAAGTAATGATGATGGTTAGTAAACGAAATGGAAATTAGACACAAGTTAATTACAGCCTTAAGATCGGTGTGGACAGGAATTTTTTACTAAAAGCGCGCCGGCCTCCAAATCACTTTTTACACCAAAGTGTAACAAAAATATAATAATACGTTCATTTTTACAAACAATCGGTGTGTGTGGTCTTTGAAAAGTTCAGCAAAGTTCCCGAAAAAAAACTGCGTGTAGCGAATTTAAACTTAAGAAACACAAAGTTCATAAAAGTGTGGAGAGGAAATCAAAATGACCAGTGGGCGTTTTTACGAGCATTACAAATTTGTCATAAAATGTTTTATTGCTTAATTGATATTGTGTAGAAATTAATAATGGGAACAATTGTGGGCGCCTCTTCCTCTCTTCGAAGAATCGCAAATGCGACCTGCAAGCACACAAAATGTACATTCACCCCTTGATATTTCCACATTTTGAAACAATGTTTGGACTGTATATAAAAGCAAATAATCCATCACAAATTCACTTGACATCAACATAAATGGACGCGTCACGTGCACTTCTCTTGTCTACTGTATCGTAATATGTTCAAATATTATGCATTATTCATATACAAAATTCTATATATAAAACAAGACGAGAGAAACGAAGATTTTCTCCATGTGATATGCCGACAAAGTCACAAGAGAAGCGCAACTCGAATGTGTTACATTATTGTCTCATCTAATTACAACTTTACACATATTTAACTAGTCACAATAATTATTACCTATATGCATGTGTTTTATGATTAAATTGCACATCTTTCAATTTGACGATTGTCCACAATAAACACATTCATTAATTAATTTAATTACATATAGAAGTTTTGTTATGTGTGACTTTTTTGCGCGCAAATCTCCTTACAAGGGACATTAATAACCTTATCCTGTTCATTTAATTAACAACTAAATAGTTTCATAAGCAGCTGCATCACACAGCGACAATAAGTGATGCTGTATAATTGTTCTTTTGCACAATATTTTTCTCTTAAATTACACGATCAAGCGTGAAGCGATTTTTTTTCGTCTAGAGGCACACGAGAGGGACACAAAGTAGCGATTAACAGTTGATTTGATTTAATGCTCAGTCAACACTAATTATTAGATGAAACTTGAGAGACTTCCATTAAGTCATTTTGAACGAATGACCATAATTAACAGATCCAAGCGCAAAAATCTACCAGCTAATTAAGCAATTATAATTAAATTAGGCAATTTTTGATGTATTGTTGGTAAAGTGTATGCAAATTTTAAAAAATTCTTTAAATAGCGCGTGAGAAGTGATGAAAAACTTGTGTGTAACATTAATGTGTATGTTTATTAGTATCACACTCACCTAATTACCATCATTTTTCCTGAAAAACACACAAAACGAACAAACGATTAAGGCTAATAATATATTACCATCCAAGCAGAATGAAAAACATACTTGGATCTATTTACATCTAAGTGAATCTTATTAAATTTGTCCCTGTTTTCATAATTATTGAAATCTCCAATAACAGACGCAAAAAAAAACTATGTCTAATATATTACGAACAATTCCCACGGTAATGTACAATTTTAGTTTTTGATATGTTAATTACAACAACAAAAAAACGGTTTGCAGTCTCAAATTTCATTGTCGTTTTTTCCACATCGCCTACAAGAATTTTTCGCCTATACCTCCCACCTTGAACACAATACATCGATATTATTTCGCATAAATTACTATAATAATTGCAATAATGCCTTTGGTGGCAAAATAACTGTACAAGATTGACCTCAAAATCAACCCCTACGTAAAAAACTGTGCAGAACCATTTTTATTCTACCTATAAATTCCCGATTAGTTAATCTATAAATATTTACATTTATTTGTTAAAAGGATTTCCAATTAAATTGACGTTTTCAGTATTATTAACATGCTTTTATAGAAAATTATTCATTGTTGAGATAGAGGAGAGTAAAATAGAAAAAAAAACTGCAATAATATTTATAGTGAAATAATCTGACAAGTGCGGCGGTATAAAATAAAGAAGAATTTATAATTATAAAACTCGTGTGCTTGTAATTAATACAGTATTAAAATTTTACTATTCGTTTTGTAATAAATAAACTGGTGCCTGTAGAAAGATGAGGCAAAAAAACTATACGTTTTATAAATTGAATAATCTTTTAACAGCGGATATTCATACAATAATCATAATTTTGTCTACCAACAACGATTAATATATAATTTTATTGATATTCTTGTTCCAATTTAAATTGACGATGTGTAGTTTAATTTTTCAGTAGTAAAAACTCTCTCTTCTCTTCCATATAGATATTATTGAAATGAAAAATCAATAATCCAATATTTACATTAGGAAATTTTCATTTATATACTCAAGTTTTGTGTATTGAAGAACGTGTTGATTTTTCGTTTGCCATATGTTTACAAATTTGCATATTTATCATTCATTAAAACTTGTTTAATTTAGCCGAATTAAGTTTTCAAGCTACCAGGAAACCAGTAGTACGTAATACAGCTTTTATTTTATTTTTTTTACGGGGGACACAAGTCATCGACCGCACAAAACCTCAATTATTCTTATTATCGCGTCATTCGTCTGCCCCACTGGGTCAAAATACACCTTTTGAAAAATCAAACTTTACACTTTTCCTAAATGCCATTAATTCATTTAAAACCGATTGTTTTCGGAAAATGGCTTTAAGTACGATAACAGGATTATATCTGCACCCTTTCGCAATATTTATTAGCTTATTAGAAAACTTTTAAACTGATTAGAGCCAGTTTTTAAATGGGATTTAACAAAAGACTTCCTGCCATTTTCCCAAACACAAAAAAATACAACAACTTTATACCGACGCCTTGCAACAATTAAATTCATTAACAATGTAAAAAAGATTCCCCAGCTAATTTATTATAATAATAAATAAAGTTCAGTAAACTTAATTATTTTACAATCAGAATTTATTAAAGTGCCTTCTTATTTATAATAATAGAAACATGATGAATGACTGTCACTAAATTATCAAATTAATTTTATAACGATTAGATAAATTATGATATTTTCTCAAAAAAAGAGACACCTAATTAAATATAATGGCAAAAAAATATACAAGACACAATAAAAACGGATTGGAACTGGAGCAGAAGACAAGTACACACATTTTTGCAACTGACAATAAATATATAGAAAACTATGTTAAGCGTTCTCGCTGACTAACTCATAGGAATTTAATAAAATGAAATTTAAATTCAGGTAATCAGCACATAAGTATACGACTAGTACATTTGTAATGTTAAGGCAAAATGTGTAACAACTTGTAATATAAAACTATATATCAAAAGAATGTTTTTCTCCTCTTATAAAAAGAACATTAGCATGTTGCATATATTATAATTGTTAATAATTTTACTATACGCGTACACATAAATGTGTTACTCGTTATTTTATCATAAATCTTGAAAACACACACACACATATACGGGAATTATTAATGCAATAATTACTAGGTACGTGGTTGATGGAGAAAAATTCACTATTAACCGCTCTCATAGACAAGGTCGTTTGAATATGGAAGAAGAAAAAACGACGTCATTTAACAAACAGTTAACAGTAACCGCTAATGTGCTAGATTACAAGTTTGGTTTTCATAAAAAAAATCTAGATTATAAATAGTCGGTTATTAAAAGTATTACGAACGCGCTTATAAAACACTTAAGCTTTTCCTTTCATCTTTGTGTAATTTTGTGCAGAATTTTTTCAGATTTTGATGTTGAATTTGTTGGGAAAACGTTGTTTTCAACTTGTGATGGCGAATTTTCAAGCAGGAGATCTGAAAAATTGGAGATCCCAACAGGCAATCAGACGACAAACATAAAACGTCATTTAAAAAATTACAAAAAATTCAAAAACAATTATTTCATTTTGCGCATAAATTTTATGTTTAATTTGTTGGTAAAACGTTAGTTTGAAGTTAGGTCGGCAATTTTTTTAACAGGAGGGCTGAAAAGTTGGAGATCCCAACAGGCGATCAGACGACAAACTCAAAAGCTCTTAAAAAATGTTTCGCTGCGTTTACAAAATTTCTCAAAACTTAGTAAGTTTTCAAAGCTTTTGCTTTCATCTTGCGCGCTCCTCAAACATTCTCCACTCCAATATTGAACAATTAAAATCAACACTGAAAATTGATTTGAAAATATTGACCTAAAGATTCAGTGGAGCGGACCGAACACACTTGGAAGAGTGAAATCACACGTGCTGTAATTGAAAGGAAGAGGGATTTCTTCGTCACTAATTAGTTCTGGTCTGTTGTGTTTTATGTATTATGTGGGAGTGTCAAGGACGTACATATTTCAATTTATTTACACTTATAGGCCAATATCTTCCACCTATAATCTGTTCCACTAGCCAGAAAACAAAAAACCACCAAGTTATCAGCAAAGAAAAACTTGAAAAATCATAAATTCGTCTGTGTGATAATTTAATTGAAAACCTGTACCCAAGATGAGTATGTAATCAAGAATAACTGAATTTTAATCACGTTGATAGACAAAAAAAACTTTAAGCGCGATTTATTATTATAAAGACGTTTTATAACGTTATCACGACTGCTTCTTAACTAGAGGTAAATAAATACAGCAAAAAAATTGTAATTATGGCTTCAAGTGATGTGTTCGATTCCCATACATCACAGCGCACATTTTAATGTAATAAATTATGAACAGATTGATTTCGCCCCAAGGTAGAGAGTGCTATTAAATCTTTTATAATAGATATTACTGAAATTTATTGGTTGAAAATAATCCAACTACTTATTTAGAATTTCAATCGGGGAAAGAAGCTGAAAACACAAGCGGAAAAAAATTAATTGCCCGATCAAAGGGGATTTGTGTCCGGGGGAAAATAAAAATTGTTTGTATGAAAGCGTTGTCTGTATCGATTTTTTTCGTCAAGTACTTTAACAAATCTAAATATTTATAGACTGTCCTTGTATTCCTATAGAAACTGTCTATACTGGAAAAAGGAGACAAGTCACTCTTCCGACATACCTTAAAAGCCACAATATATACTGTCACAGTGGAATAAGAAGGGAAAAAATACACGTACATATAAATACACATATTGTATACGTTTATATCACTTAGGGTGAAAGGACAAATGTACGTTATTGATATTGTCATTTATATACACCAACAAACAATCATGATATAAAAACAGGCAAACAAACAAGGAAGAGCGAAATTGAGAAGAGAAAAAAAAACGTCCACATATATACACGAACATGTTCTTGTATAAAAGAAAAGCATTTTACTGAAAATAGACAATTACGTTTCACTAAAGAATGTATTTCATTACAATAAAATGTTTTTTATCGATTCATATAACAATTGTATTTAATAGCTTAGATTTGTAATAAAACACCTTTTCTAGAAGTTAAGTAGCTACCATATTGTGTGTATATAACAACATAATATCGTATCCGGAAGCAGATTACAAACATCTGGTGTGTTTATTATATTTTCCAGTAAAAAAATAATTCTAGCCGTAAAATAAAAAGAAAGCCACCCCCCTTTAAAACTGACAAACATTAATTATCTCCATTGAATCCATCAATAGTTGTTGCCTAAACATCTTCAATACCTAATTTATAACTGGCAATTAACAATTTCATTTTACTTATAATAGTTTCGATTTTTAATCGTAAACAATGAATACCTTTTATAATACACAAATTAATGAGTTTTCACTTTATAAGGAGAAATAAATGATTATGTTGAAATCGGCGGGAAAAACGGCAAAAAATCTTTTAATATGTTCTACATTATTCTTTTAGCACGTTTTTCCATTCATATATGATGGATATAAGAGCAAAATATTTCATTTTTACAGTTACACAAAACTGAAACCAAATTTGGCAACTTGGTAATAATTTTCTGGCCAACAATAGTGTAAAAAATCATATCCTCCTAATTTGACACTTTAATTTTACATCTCAACTTATAAACATTCGCCATCATCATTATTTATTAGAAAACGTGCTTGTTTTTCCAATCAACTTACAAATACATAAAACATAAAAATTGATATATGGAATTGTGTGTGTGTGATTGGCCAGCGGGGCACTTTAGTGTTGCAGCAAAAAATTTTTTATCGATTAACACACACACCTCTAACTATTGCAAATAGCAACAACAAAAAAAAACTATTAAATTAAAAGCTAACTGTACAACAAGACAATATGAGTGAATTATTCCATATAGAAAATGTTGCTGAAAGAAAAAAAACGATATGCTTTAACTGACGAAAAGTCGCTTCAATTCAATGTGTGGCAATTTTTTTTCAGCAAAAGTTAAGGACGCTGGCAATTATATACGTTTGTTACGTGACACCAAATAAAAATGTCACAAAATTAATTAGCTATTGTTCGTTGTATAATAAACGCAACAAGCACACAAAGAGATGAAATTATGAAACGTTTTGTGGAAAAAGTCCATGATTAAAAGTTTATTGGTAGAGAAAACGTCCATAGAATCGTAATTCAGGAGACTATAACTTCATTATAAGTGCAAACAATGCAAAACACCTGCTTAACAATCTTATAATAACAGTCAATTGAAAGGGAATTTGTTCACCAATTTATTCTACACAATTTCAGTTAAATTAAGTGATAAAATGTAAATTTCATACTTGCACTTGTAAAAGAGTGGAAAGAATTTCTTTCAAAAAAAAATTCAATAATGAATAAATATTAAAGTTTTCGATTGGAATCGGCCATCAATTATTTATATAATGTTTGAAGGCGGTTCCGAATCGTTGGTTTAACACTCGAAAAAATTGAAATAGTCAAGTTACAAAATTAAATCCTGTTCCAGCAGCACAAAAACATGTTACGAATAGAAAAGTAACAATAAAATGCACATGGAATAATTTATTAATATAATAAACTAGATTTGAAATTGTGATAATGGTAAAATTGTGGAAAAGTGGCTTTACAGGTCACCGTAACAATTTAAAACTGCATTTTAATATCATCTCATAGGGGCACAAAATTTATTCAATATTCCAGTTAGAAATGATTTTTGTTTTTCGAAAAATAAATTCTCAACTATTTATAGTATATAATTTTTTTTGAAATCATTTTATAATCATAAAGGCAGAGTGCTTGGATGATTAGCTCTTGCAACTCATTAATAAATAACTAGTGCAATAATCTTGAGATTAAAAACAAACAAAATCACTCTCACTAACCAACTTGCTGCCTGTCTCACTCTATCTCGCTTCTATAAAACGTACAAACCTTAAGAATTTATTGTTAAAGATCACAAAATTATAGGGAATTAAAGAAGGCATCGTGTTGCATTTAGCTATTATATTTATTTTCTATAATAGGCACTCAAACGGTCTGCACTTACAATTAACTTTGTACAATTAAGGAAGTACACAACAAACATTGTTCCAGTCGCCCTGTGGCTCTCTGCCATCAACGGACAAATTAAAACAAAACCAACAAAAAAAATTCACAAACAAAAATCTGTGCTCATGTAATCTTAGAAATATTGAAATTAATCTGGAATAATTGTGCATATATTAAGCAATTGTTTAATCAACAAGACGAATAGAGTAGCTAATTATGTGATCGTGTTGCAAGGAAAACGTTATCAATTAAAAATAACACTCTTTTGCGCCCAGAAGGCACCCATGTGACTGGCCATGTTTGTCTTTTGCACACATAAATAATGCACTATACCTAGTCTAATGCATTGGGTTTGTGGTTCAATGATTCCAATACTTTTATATTTGTTGTTTTATTTTATATACCAGTTTTTTTCTGAATTAATTAAATGGAACCGGAAAAACTGACCAATAAAATACGAATGTGCGCCCGAAGCAATCCGAATATTGTGCAATAATTCTTTTAAATTGTTAATCAACATTTTCGTTAATTAATTATACCAAATTACCAGAACATGTGTGCGTATGTGCGCATATTGAATTTTTAATTAAAGAAAATACTTTAATTACGTGTAACAATAAGTTTACGGTGTTTAACGCTTTAAGTAAAACACAATTTACTGTACACTTATTTTTGGTAATTAACAAGACAGGAATCCGGTTATTAGAAATATACCGTTTTGATTTATCGATTGCGAAATCGAATTAAACGCATAACCGACTTTTACAATAAATCATATACACTGCAAACAGGAAAAATGCGATTTTTCAAGAAATGTCTCATTAGCGCACAATTTTTAAGTGTATTTTCATCCACTTTATATACCGAGCATTTTTTTTCTCAATTGCACACACAGGTGTAATCTCGTGGGAAGCGTGAAAAAGATGAGATCGTGCGTCCAACTAAAGAATTGAATGATTAATTGATGCATATATAGTTAAAGAAAGAAAAACCACAACTGTATCAACATTTTCCATTTGGAAAAAACCGTCTAAATGTCAATCATTTACGGCACAAGTGACGATTAAATTGTTGATATGTGTAAGTCGTTTTTTTTTCTCACACACACATAAAAATAACAACATGTAAGTTATTTTCGTTGCAATAGTTGTTGTTTCATCATAACATGATATGTTTTTATGTGAAAATTAACGGTAGCAAACCAAGAAGTGGCATGTCTAATGGACCATTGAAAAATAGACTTTTAAACTAATTCGTTTCGGTCGGTCACCTTGTGAGGAATTGTACAGAGTGAGTCAACGAAACGGGGCGCCCACACACACCCTGTAAATGTGGGACAGAGTCGATAAATTGATGACGACGATAGCCCCCCGAGGTGGGGAAAAAGGGACAATTCTATCGTAGCAAAAAATATTCCAGCCACGAAATTACCATCTCTTCTTAAAGGGAAAAAGATATAAATGGTTACACATCCAGTCCTTCCGGCAACTCCTTTGAGACTCGACCGGGATGCGAGAAAAGTTCATGTCCAAATTTCGTATAAGAGAAATTTTCCACGTGAAAATCCACTCACGTATTGGCAATGTGGAAAATTATGTTCTAGTTAGTTATTTTATTGCGAAGTGAGTTGAGAGTGTGTAATAAAAATATCAAACCGCTACCGACTTTATGTATACATTTTAAATGTTATTATAATTAATTTCATTACAAGTGCTATTATAATAAAATATTATGGCTTGGAGTGTTTTTACATTCAACTTACAAGCCCATAAAATCACAACAAATCATTTGGTTGCAGCCCAGAGAGAGAAAAAAATGTGTGGGTGCAATAGAAGAATGCAGAAAATCAAGCACAGTTTTATTGTTTGCCAAGATTTTAATTGTGATAAGGCCACTAATTAGGAATTAATTTCCGTTAAATACAAGTTTTCTTCTCTAACATATACATGAATAATTCCACTATAAATTTTCGCAATTCAAAGTGCAAAAAAAAGGCTGTAAAAATTTTAGACAACTTCATTTAGAAACATCCGCCTTATAATATAATAAGAAATTTCAACGAAAATTTATACAAGGAAATAAATTTGAGACAATTATATTTGTATACAAACGCATTCCATAGTTAATACAAAATCATTTTTCATCTTGTGTTTTAATGCATTAATATATTTGAAAAATTGACACTTCCGTCTCCTACATTATTAAGAAATATACAAATATTAGCTGGAAATTATAAAATATTTCCTTGTTAATTTCGTGTCTAGGCGTGACGACACTTGAACAATATACAGAGTCATTCAAAAGTCCCCAAAATCACAAAGAATCATCACAGAAAGAAACGTATCCAATTCAACACTCGACTCTTTTCTTCCAATTGTTCTTTAAGCAAATAAAACGTGAAACCTTAATCATAAAATCCATTTTTCATTCAACTGCAAAACGTTTAAATTCATAAACCTCCTGTATAGAATTTTGTAATTATAAACTTTTGTAAAAAGCCTTCTGTAATTTTTCATTTATGAATCAATTGAAAACAAAAGGTGTTAAACTACCATAAGATTTTCTATTTTACAACCGTCTATATATTACAAAACATAAAGTTATCACATAAATGATTATTCTCCATTGTGATCCATAAATTAAATGCAACCGCAAACATTTCTAAACAACAATTTAAACTTATATAAAGCGCACAAGATACTATAAATATTTGCACAATATTACACGAATACTTTCATTCAAAATAAAATGATAGCGAGTAACGCATATAAATGTCCAACATGAAATTGTTTAACATAATTTACTATTATTTAATTCGCGCATCCCGACGCCAAAGCTTTTACCAAACCACTTACCGCCAAAAATTCTCACCCAATAAATTCTTATTTGCTTTCGAAAAAAAAACACACACACACTGACGCAACACAAACTTAATTCTACACCATATAATTAATCATTCCACAAACTAATAGACGAAGGCATCAAATTTTAATTCCTTAATTAAACCAGAACAAATTCATATATTATATAAAAAAATGATTGTTTCCATTGTTCTTGGTAATGATGGCTAATTAACCAAAATTTGACACTCTTATATGGGTATAGAAAAAAAATAGACAAATTTAAGTGGGAATTATGGAAAGTAGACACCTTGTTCCCTATCCGTAATTCTGTGGGTGCAGTGAAAGGTCGCCGAACCTCTACGGTCTTCATACGGCCTTGGTAATGAACCTCTAAAGTGCAAACAGAAAAAGAAGCAAAATAATATTATACGTCGGCTTCGCGGTGAAGCATAGCGGCACGGTCACTTGAATAAGAATATAATAGTAAACAGTACATATAGAAAATCGAAAGGTGCCGTAAAAGGAACCAAAAACTGTGCATTTAGCCGAAAAAAAGAGCACAGCGGAAACGCTATCCAATTAATCCTGTGGATATTTCCATAAATTTACAATCCAAGTATAGAGGAAATCATGTTGTAACTATGGACAAGTGTGTGATTGTAATCTGGAAAATTTAATATCCGGAAACGGTTATTGCGTCAGGGTTAAATCTGGTCCACATAATCAGCATCCACTTTTCAGATGTTGTTGTTTCTCTGCTTATGGTCTTGTTGATGGGGGGATGGAAGGCCAATGATGTCTTTGCAAGTTATAAATATGTGATGTTCCACCTGCCATGGTCCAGTAGTGGTACCAAAACCCCACTCCTTCCTTTACCTCATCAATGTACCTTCTTGTAGCCGTACTTGCGGCAGGAAAAGAAGCCAGTTCGTCGTTCGCCAAAGCATTTCTGTTGTGGTTGTGACCGTGAACGCAACAAAACGGCAAAAGAGACAAGGCCAAGGGCAATAAGAAATTTCAGTGTCAGTGTCGGAAAAACCATCATCCACTTACAATCAGCAAATCCATCCCGCAACAGGCCGATTAAAACGAGGTAGGAGAGTTTAACAAGTGTGAATTCGGTGTGCGCTTTTTCTCAGTGCCTTTTTCAGGAAAATTTGTGCAAACATTTCATATAGATTTTTATTTGAGCTATAAAATTATTCACTATAATTTATATACCTCGTTGTGTTCATCATGGTCTGAAGACAGGAAGGTACTCACCTGAAACAATTCAGACAAAAAATTATTAGTGATAAAATTCACTTTTTGCAGATAAAATTTTCGAGCGTCTCCACAAAGTGGAAAAATCACATAATTAACATTTTTTATTTATGCTTCTCTCTCATGTGTCATTGCATAATATTATAAAAAAATATGAGAAGCTAATTAAAAATAATTTCCATGTAATTAAATTAACATGCAGAGAATTTTTTTTCGTAATACGTAAAAGGGCTTAAAACACAGTTAAAAAAAGCACAGTTTTAGATTTGATTATGTTACGGCTATAGAACGTGAAAGTATTGATGCATATCCTGAAAGAAGATGGTAAAGAAAAAAAAAACACTTTTCTATATATTACATAAAATCCTAACCGTAAACTATAAATTGAATTCAAAGTATATATCGGTATGTTGGCATTTTTTTCCACAATTTTATTCATGCTCAATTACACGAGATTATTTGTTAAATAAAAGGAGGCGATTTACAGTTGCGTTTTTGTGGCTGTTCATCACCCTCTTCCGAAAAGCGCAACATTAATCAGCACAACACAATGGACCTCTTATAGGGTTGCAGATACGCATCTTATATGGAAGCGTGTGAAGAAGTCCTGCTAATGAAAGCGCAATACCCGTTAACTAGAACATATAAAGTGTGGGAGTTTTGTATAGCGGTCGTACACGATTTTACACACATTATTTTTCTGCCAAGTATTGACCACCACAATTTAACATAGTACTTAAGACAACTCTTTACTAATTGGTCCATAAAATATAGGAACGCGTTTCGCAACACCAGTGCCAAGTTTTAAAACACACAGTTTTCAATTTAGGGCGAATTTATGGGCAAACTTGTTCCCACAACAGAATAAATCAATCACATTATTGATGCAATTATTTTGCCGAAAGTAATTAGCCTAATTTTCCAGTTGAATAGATGCATTTTACTTTCATTGAAAAATTAATAGAAGCGCCAACAAAGCGACCACCTTATACCCTGACTTGCCATGCCATCATCCATGTAGTTAATAAATTGCATTGTTTATTTATTGAAAAGTGTATGATGTATACTTTATAATAGAATTTCATGTATATATGTGTGTGTATTTGCATAGAACAGGCACTGGACAATGAATATATTAGTTGATTTAATACTATGACTATGTGGAAATACACACAGAGAGAGAGAGCGATCGGACCTCTGAAGAAGAAGTGGTCGTGCATATAAGACTATACATTAATATTGTTTCCTAACAATACTAATAAATGCAAATGTCGATAATGGAATTCCATAGCGGTCGCGGCCACATTATTTATACACGTTTATGGAACCATTGAAAAAATTCGCACTGTGTGTGTTGAGGGGGTGGATTCGCAGATTGACTGGCAGTTTACATGGAACGGTAGCCGCACGCTCACCACAGGACAGAAAATAGTCCTCTGCACCATCATCATTGCAAATGATTGAAACAATTTTCTACAAACTACCTAAGAACACTTCTTTTAAGTGTGTGTATGGAATGCAATTTTGCATTACGTAATTCATGCATAACACTCATTTTATATATAGCTGTGTGTGTGTGTGAGGACAAGTTGATCGACATTTCCAACATCCTGTCATTAAAAAATTAATACGTCGGAAACGATTATTTTGTGAGTGTTTCGCACAAAATTCACTACCCAAGATGTGACCGATTTATTTTCACGTTTACTTTTACTATCTATAATAGGTGTAATTGGAGCTTTATAGCTTGTTCGCTATGTTAACATTCATAGAAAATCTCCTAATCGTCTTCGATAATAGATGATCGCATCGATCGTAAATAATCAATAAACTGCCGATTATCAGATTCCATTGCAGTAAACAACACGTGTTTTTTCGAAAATATTAACGAAATTGCCATCTTCCTTGTTTGTAAATGATAATTTTTGTTTTAGGTTGACACATTGGCATCGGCCCAACAAAAGGACCTGTTGAAAGGACGAGGTAAGTGGACGGTTTCATTGGAAAACGCGTTTTGGGTGTTTTTACAGTTTAAGTTTCATGTCCGCGTACGTAACAATTTAACTGGCCTAGAAATACAGTAGAAAAAAGAAGTATTTCTCATGACAATTTTCTTTATACTTATATATTTAGTGACAATGGCACGCTATCAAATACCACGATATCTAACTGTATTTGTGCACTTACACACATAATCTACCTTTTAAACAGGGTCAAAGTGAGTTAAAATGACCAAGTGCTTATTTGGACATTTTTTCAAATGGGAAAAAGGTCACTTGGTCATCAAATCACTAAAAATAAACCAAGTAGGTCCTCGAATTGAATTCAATCCGATATTTATAAATATTCGAGCAGTCAGCTAGTAAATCGATGAACATTTTACAGTTAGAACTTGTAAAACGTGTGACATAATAATTGATATGCGAAACTCTCTAGTTTTATTCGTAATTCTGTCACTCCTACACATCTGTCTGCATACTAATAGTCTATTCGGTGTATTTTACTTTCGTCAAATAGTCGCATTACAATTTTCGTCAAGTGCGGAAATTAAACAACCGCTAGTTTCAACTTGTCTCTGATAAAATTAATCAACATTAAATTAATTCCAAATAGAAAAAAAAACATCAAAGAGATTTTGATCTTGATTACACACAGACTCATCTAAATAACTGTATAAAAATTTGGTCTTTTCGAATTTTCCTATGCGCATTTCCCATGGGCAGCAGCCGCGTTCCAATAACAATCAAATGATTCATCAAAACCATTTGATTGATTTTCCAAGGTGTGTGCCAATAATACAAAACCTAATGACTTTATAGACATGTATTAATCTCCTAATCAATTACATATTGACATCAAATATTTACATAATCGCAATTGTGTGCAGACGTGTTTTTTTTCTCTTTACATTGTTAACAATCCACAACGAATAGAACGAAATTAAGATTAGCTAGTAGCGATAATTATTAAATAATTGCCGCTAATTTTACCAAAGAAAAAAAAAACGAACGATATTAGATAACAGTATTTTAATTCGGGCGCAAATCTATTGACATAATTATATCTATACTCCTTATATATCGATATAATTAATTTCCCATTTCATTTATTAACAATAATTACAATTGATTGACAGGAGAATTTATGAAACCATTTTCCTGGACATTAATCAATTACATGTTCAAGTTTCTGCGTCAATTGGCACCGTTGTCAGCGACTGCGGGGGTGGAAGAATTCAACTATATGGTCTGTCAAAACATTTAATTATTCGCAATCGAACATTTTCCATTAGATCATTCGGAATCCCCCAAGTTTAGTTAAAACTGTCCATCACCATATCAACTATTATATTACCGATTCTCCGCCTATTTCATGTACGACATTTACTTATTGCCCTTTGTTTATAAACATATACATACTATTGTATATAAACCTTAATTAGTGGTATTCACTCTGCGTATTGCTGATGCAAGCAGGTTATTCCCATAGGTATTTGTCTCGTTCGCCTTATACTCAGTTTACTTGCATTGCGAATCAATCACTCTGGCGATATAAATAGGAAATTGTGGCCAGTTTTATGTCTGGCCTCTGTGATGCTGCAAAGAAGCATTATAGAGAGAGAAAAAAACACCGCTTAACAGTTATAAAGATTTTAATTGTATAAATTTAAAAGTCAATCATTTACCCAGCGACCAATAATTATAAATCGATAAGTTCGGTTTTTCACTTAAATGAAGAGATACATAAAACAGCTGCCGTTTTAAAACATGACATGTTTCGCACACTTTCAGACACTTTTTAATTGCATTGAACTTGTCTAGAAGACGGGCATCTCTTTATGGAAAAACGGTAAACTGTATTACACATTGGCAATAAATATTATTAGAAAACTTAGAAAGAATAATATATAAGACTGAACGCATTAATAAAGCAAGTGAAAAAAACGTTATTGGATTTGAATAAAAAATAAATTAAAATCCAACACTCTGTATGCCTTTCAACAATATCCTAATAATCTAAAGTAATCAATAACTTGTGAAATGTCAGCACCAACAAATTATCTAATAATGTTTAACGTTACATTATTGACAGCTTATCGATGGTTTAATGTTAGAACAATCCAATCATATACATATTCATGATTAGAAAATTATACTGCCGACTATTATTGTCTGATGGTTGTTTGATGTGCACGCGTTACAGTAAAATCCCGAAAGAAAAAAAATCTTGAAAAATTAAGATGCATTTTTACTTGAAGGGCTCAACAAATTTTCAACACGTTACTAAACACATAAAACCCTGACATAAATACAAGCAACTGTGCAATGCGACGGTATCTCGACTGAAAGAAGAGAACAGGTTGATTTAAAGATGTATTTTAGATAGTATGGTGCCAGTTTGTATATAAGGGAATAATATGTATATCGTAAATTCTATCTAGAAGCGATTCTTTTTCAAAGACAGTCGCACACATATAAAACGATAAAACCACACACTGTATTCAACGTCCAACTACCGTTTTGAAATACTTTTAACCAAACGGTAGACAAATCAAATGGAAAATAATTTCTAATCAAGTGAAAATCCACAATGAGAGTATGTTGTTCAAGTGCGAGAAGAAAAAAAAACATCGAAAACGGTATTATTTTCTGATGGCTATCGCTGCCCACGTTTGTGCAAAAAAAAATTATTAATAATAACCATCAGGAAAGTATGTTAATGTTACACTTACATAAGACCGCTGTGACTTACGTGGGCACATCAAACTGAAATTATATAGTCCGATAAACGGTATTAAAAATGCAATTAGAAAAAGCATTTCTGCACAAATGGGAAAAACCGAACACAATGTCAATCTTTCAAATCTGTTGGAAAAGTTTCAAGAAAACAATTTTGCACATGAGAAAATGTGAAAAACCAGCACAAAATTTCACTCTAGGACTGCCAATCTAAAATTTTTCAAACACTACACTGTCCATTGCAATTTTTTGGGCAACAAACTTCTTTCGTTCTGTGTTGTTGTCACATAAAATTAAACTACTAGTCGCAAAATAAACTTTTTGACAGGAACAAAAGGAGAAAAACACATAAACGAAATCAATAAACAAGAGTATATATACGAATAATAAGGCGAAAATCCATAAATAATTCATTGAAAGGGGCGGAATACGCCACTCTTCCTTGATTGGAAAATAAATGGAGAGAAACGATTGAGTAGGTGTACAACGAACAATTAAAATACTGTTTAAATAGTGAAACAGTTAATATTTAGAAAATAGTTTAATTGTAATGGTATAGAAAAATGAATTACTGACCCACGACTTTTCTAATAACTGTTAAAACCGTTTACAAATAATTAAATCGAATATACCGCAGCATACGGTTACTTTTTCACACTTTTCTAATCGTTTATTCACTTTTTTCTCGTTGAAATTATACAAAAAGTCCATTATGTATATTATTGCTCTTTTTAATTTCGTACAATGAACCTCGATTTGTTTACACCTACAAACAGCATATGATTCATTGAATCAATTTCTGACTAACTTTAATTAAAACTTAAAAAGCAACCTCTTTACAAACAATGCGTTATAATAAAATAATAAAATTACCATAAATCATTTAAGTTATAATTTTGTTACATCATAATAATTGCATATAGAAATGGCTGAGAAAGAAAGACGTTAATCACTGTAATAAAAATACCATAATTTTTACACACCGGTAGTTAGATTGCAATATACACTTGCCTTTTAACAACCTTCCTTCTATTTTATTATGAAATTCAAAATAGCCCAGCAAAATGTGCTCCCAAAAATACAATTATTGTTATTATCCTGGACGAGCAGTTTTGCTGCTGCATCATCTTCAAAAATACTGATAATATCTCTAGTCTATAATAAAAAAAAACACTCTTTTTGAAAGCCACATTCTCTTTTTTTCCAAACAACATTCAAACAACATATTTCATAATAGATACTAGTAATAATATTAAGTTTGTTGAACTTGAACTTGTTATTTTAGCTACTGTAAGTACCTACTTACAAGCAACTCTCTGCCATTGATTTGTTTTGATTGAATTTAATAAAAACGTATAACTCTCACTTAATAAATAACATTCTTTTAAAATTGTATTGGCCTCTCTTTGTAGCTTGTCCGTAAACATGCCGACACTGCATTGACATAACAGCCAAACGAAAAAAAACACTGTTAAAAAGCGTTTAAATATTCTTGTTAGACAAAAGCCAGAGAGGCGCTCAACAATTTCCTATACTTGGAAAATCTATTATACATTCATTCTGTCCTCAATAAGTTAACTGACCGTTAGTTGTTAACTTGATACATACAAGGGGAAACGTTCATTTAATAAACGAAAACCAATTATTTTGTTAATTCATAACCAGGTAAAGTCGCTGGCAATCAAATCAATCGCGTGTTGTGAATAAAAACTAGTTCCTTGTTTGCCATCCAGCAGCACAGTTTGGAAATATTTCCCTTTCGTCAAATGTTCACCTCAAGTTTTTAGCAAATTGATGAAGATTTCTAAAAAGCAAATGGCACGGGTCCTTCATAACGATCCGAAATGATCGGAGAAGTATGAGGAAACACTCCGCTAAATTGAAAATGGTAATGAGATGGCGAGCAATGCTAATAAATCTTATAACGGGGGTTGAAAGCGCGCGGGTGGCATTCGGAATTGATCGCAGCGCACAACTTGCACCAATATCCAATATTACAAACTCTCCCTTTTGAACATTAGAAAAAAAAACTATTACAAAATCAAAAAATGTTTATATACGTTCGACATGCTAAATCGTCATTTTGCTTATCAATTCCGTATGAAGATTACCGTACAGAAGACACACAAAACAGTTAGATTTCTTAAAGGTAAAATGCATATTGTGCGCCACAAGTTAATTAACAATGGTGCACTTAGTAATGCACAACATCAAAACGGACAACTCATTTACTCATATATATTATAGAAAAAAAGCAACACGGCATTACATACACACATTCATATAGTAATGTATCTTTCATCCGCACACACACCGTTCGTATAATTTGTTGGAAATACATCAATATGCATAATGCCGTTAGAAATTCTAAAGGCACATATACTGTGCCAGGGTCACTCATTAAAGGAGAGGGTGACTAAAGGTTAGATCATGTATGACGGTAAAAGAGGGAAAAAAGCAGACAAAAACGCACATCCAAAAACGGTTATGAAATAAATTAAACATGCATGATTCTCTAACTGTTTTTTCGGCAGAGGAAAAAATCATGTGCGAACATTTCGACAAGTCGGAAATTTACACACCCCATATTCTGATTTTTTCACAAAATAAAAATTCTCTATCAATGGTATATTTGTTGTTGACCCAAATATCTAACATAATTCTTAAGGGTTATGCAAATTTTTGAATGACAGCCTCATAAATTGTTAACCTCTTAGCACACAATTATCAATTTCTATATACGCAAAAACCGGAATGCACAAACGTTATGTGTTCTTATTAAATTCATTACTCCATATAGGAAAAATGCATCGTAAATTAACTGTACGTTGTACAAGAAAATTTTTTCCTATACCAAACCGGAAATTCGTCGTTGCATTTTAAACAAGATTTTAATTAACTTATCTATTTCCCTTTTACACAAAAAAAAATATCCACCGTTACAATTGCCTCTAAAAAATCCAACACCCTGTATAGTGTGTGTGCAATGAGAATGTTCGTCATTCTCAATATAATTGAAATTCAATTTGGTAACAGTTACACATAGATGAAATTATATCTCGTGTTACAATAAAATCAATTGACACAATTTCCAATATACCTGTGCAATTGATATCGAAATGCACAGTTAAATAAATTTATATTCAAACGTGGTATTTGTAATAAAATCCAAAACCGAAAAGTGTTACTTAAAATAGCATACATTAAAGGCTATAAATTAATTAAACTTTGTGCACGGTGAGAAACTAGTCCACAATTGTAAATAATCACAACAAATCGAACACAACAAATAATATATCAATTATTATAATAGGCGAAATGTGCATCTACATACATGTTGAAGAAATTTATTTAATATATGTATGTATATTAATCGCTTCTGGTTGTACCGGTAATAAATAAAATGCAAATCAATTGATTATTAAAATGCTGTTAGTAAACAGTATATGAACAAAACTAAAAAGCATACTACACTTCGTTAATCCACAGTGGGAAACGCGCGCTTTTCCACGTTTTCCGCAAAATTTCTCTGCGCTTCATAAAATATTATTACATAATCCATATGATATATAAACTCGATACATATCGACTAGTATGCACATTGAACTAAACGATAAACTTAACTTATTTATTGTAGTATAGTTGCGGTTATCCGAAATCACGAAGTAAACGTAAATACTGTGTAGGTATCTGCAAGCGCGCTTAGGCCATTATAGAAACTTTGCTCTTCTATATACCTTTTCTCGATACTTTTTTTTTCTCCTCCTTTTTCTTCTCTTGCGCGTTTCTATACCTTTAAGTATTTAGCTGATGGCCAACATTTATTCTATTATACACAAAACAATTACATAACAGAGAATTATTAATGACCCCCTATTAATTATTTGAATTATTCACTTTCTAATTACCTGCACTTCAAGTGCAAGTGCATTCAGTACATTTATTATACGAATGTTCTCATTTAAACTATAATAGTAAAATAGAGAAAAAAAAAGACAAAGATTTTTCCGTTTTCGGAAATTGTGCCTTCCGCCTCATTTTCCAATTCTAATTATTTCTTTATTAGTTGACATTATAGTGTTAATTAGTGCAAATCAATAGTATTGTTAATTTATTTACATTCTTATCAACAAACAAGATCAAATGGGATAATAAATTTCTGTGTGCTCCAGTAAACTACTAACTATTATTTATCTAGAAAAGATATATTTTCATAATAATTATTCATAATAAATGTGTGCTTATTAAAATCAAAGAGAAAATCGCCAATCTAACTGTTTTTAAATTAGTGCCCATTTCTTCCTTCTGGACATCCTGCCATAAAACTAATTTAAATTGTCTTTTAATAACGCATCTCGCAACCCTTATACCAGGATGAATTGCAATCGTCTAATGACCATAAATAAAACATGTTCAAACAAACAAGGCAAAATTACGTAAATCAGGTTTTAAAATCAACTAACAATGTGACAAACAAGCCCAAAAAAGATAAACTACCATCTAAATTGAAAGAACAAGTTAAATAAGTACATTATCTCGTTCACGCATACATGTTATTTATTTAAAATAAATAGCAAATTCATACTTCAAGTGCAACGTTTTTTAATACAATTTCACTTTTTCACACAGAGAGACTCTCTTTTTTACTCCTGTTTTATCCCTAGAGGTTGGCAGAGGATTGACCTCCTCATACCATTCTCTTTTCCTTCCAACTCGCCTATTCGATATTCTACCATTCTTGTTTCACTCTTTGGGATAATAAGCCTTGAAAGCACAAGTGTGATCAGATGGTGGCGTTCTTAGAAGCGACGGGCCCCATTACCATTCCCAGCAAAATGCCTTTACAGCATGCAACCCTTTTTCTATTTTCAAATTAGATTACATGTAATATTGGACACACACGATAGATTAGTGATTATAATTACATGCACCTGTCCAATGATATATCGGACATTTACGTGGTGTTTAGACGATAGAAAGAACAATTCACCATCTCTCTGTCCACTTTTATCTCCATGTGGAAAATATTCCAATAGTTGACAAGTAAAGCGCTTCTGGTTGCCATTTAATTGTTATTTATTGTTATTGAAGCGGTTAATACCATATTTGTTTTATTGGTTTTGATAAAAATCTCGAATTAAGTGAAAATGTTAATGAATTAAACAGCATAACTTTGAATTTGTTCCTTGTACTTCCCCGTTCTAACTCAGTTTAAAACTACTTTAACAATTCATACAAAACAGAGCAAAAGCACAAAAAAAAACTCTCCTCTGCAACCCCATTAAACTATTTCAGTGTTGAGAAAGTGCGCGCTTTGAAGATATACTTCTCCTCTCTAATATCAGCAATTTCCATTACAACACATTAAAATTTCCATATCAATTTTTTAATCGAGTAACTTTTACAAATGTTATTTAATGTTAAAAATAAACAGACTTTTAATTAAACTCCAGCACTGTGATGCGATGGAAAAATTAGAGAAAAAAAGCACGCGCAAATCGTGAATCAAGAGTAGATTTCATTTTTGTCCAACACTTGTAATTAATTATAAAAGCCACCTTTTCTCTACATTTCAAAATTATATACAATTATTATGATGGTGGATATGATGGTGGTTTGTGTGACAGCAATGCGATGGACACGAAGGACACCCACACACAAACAATTTCTCTCTCCTAAGCGCGCAAAAGGAAAATTCATTAAACACGCGCGCTTTTAACACTGACATTTATCCTATTTTAAGACTTACACACTATTATAATACATCACAAAATTATGTCTAGCAATGATTAATTGCCATGTTTTTGGACGCATTTGTTCACTTACATGTCTTGTTTACAATTTAAACATTTTCTCTAACTAAATGAAAAATAATTGCAACTTCTCTTATTATATAACAAGTCTGCAAATGCATCTTTAATCATCAACTAAGCAAAGTTTTTTCATGCAACTGTATATTATAGAAATTTGTTACATTGTGTGTGTTTATAACAATTTTAGTACTGTTGTATTAGCTAATAAACTCGTCCCAAACTTCCAACCCTTCAATCATACACACATACATTTCCCTATTTGCACACATTATAAAATAATAACCACGAGAATTGTGGTCGAAAAAAGTTATTATGATCATCGCCAGTGGACTATGAACAATTTTGTTACAGGTCACTTGTCAAGATCTGCACATTGTACATATCTGGGGGCGGTTTGAATGATTGCTGATCGTGACAGTAACACACTCAATTAAATCCCATTTGGTCGACGTTTTTCTTATCACACCGACATTTTTTTCCGGAAAATGTTGCAATTTAATTAGAAAGAAATCGAGCATCCACACACCCATCGCTCTTCATTTCCACCCCCCGAAAATGCTAATGAAATTAGTTTGTTTTGATACACAGCGGCGATGCTGTGTGTGCCCCATTTTACAATATAATTTACAAAATGGAATTAAATGTCAAAGTTAATGGGAGAACAACAAAGTGACTTGCAAAAGACATAAATTCGTTAGATATAGGATTGCAGTATTTAAATTTATTAATTAGTGGAAAAAAAGGCAAAGTGTCGTCTATAAATTGCCTATAGAATAATGAAATTAATTATTTTCAGATCGATGTGAAGTAATATTCACTTAATTTTCTTATAGATGGTTAATATACCGCCCAAGAAGAATCCTATATAACAGTTTTCGAATTTTTTCCATTTTAATTCAATATTTCATATATGAATGTTATTAGGAATTTTTCTAGTACTCTCTCGAGAGAGAGAGATAAAAAAAGGCCCGTAATCGTTTGTAATGATAGCTTTTATTTAACAATTACGTATTCAAAAAAAGAAATTAATTGAATGCTTCCAGCGTGACATACAATATAACATTCACTTTCATTCATAATGACTATGAGATGACGATGTTAACTTTTACATCATGATGATGGCATCTTTTCGCATATATAAGACTGCATTTAATAACAAATTTCATCAATTCCTATATATCTAATATAATTGTTTTGCGATTTTTCGACCTACCGAATGGAATTTTAATGACAAACTCAACTTCGTCTTCTTAAATTTCATATACAAATATTTTATAAAAGCCATTAAATATAATTTATATGGAAAAATATTGAAGAAAATCATATGGTCAATGTCCTTTCTTGTTCGTTAATTAAAAACACGATCATAAAACATGGTTTATTATATTAAATATATAATCCAATTAATTTTGATTTTTATTTGCATTTTTTTGCAAATGTTATAAAAAAAGAATCTGCTGATGCTTGTGGAATTTACAAACAATCACCCGAAATGCTACAATAAACTAATTAAGTTAAAAAGTTTTTCTTACATTTGAATTTGTACCTCGACAAATGAAATTAATAAATTATTTGTGCACAAAATGCCATCAACATCCAACCCGTGTTGTTTACAACGTCAAGGCCATCGATTCCAACGGCCAACATACTCTTCAGCATGTACAGTAATCATAGTAAAAAGTAATTAGCCCACTGTTCAGTGCAGTACTCTTAATTAAAATTCAATTATTTCATTAAAAAAACTGTATCTGTGCAATTGATTATTGTGAAGGTTGTTTGCCTTATTAAACTCTCAACAGATTGCAAATAATAAAACTAGACTGAATTTATAAAAAAAAACAAATAATTAACACTCTAAAAAATCAATATATATATACAAACAGTTACGTGACTTCCTTTTGTTGCGTTTCTTTGGGAAAATTTACATAAAGGGACGTTGTGGCAAAAAAATCATGTACAAACACACTCAATTAGTGTCTGTGAAAAATGAAAAGCTTTGTTGTATCCAAACAAGAAAGATTGACATTACAAAGCCGCGCTCTCAAAATGCAAGCATATTCATTAATGTGTGTCCATAAAAAAAAAGCAAATCAATTTTTTCTCTCCACCTTCTAACAAATCTGTTTCGATAATTACAAGGTTTAAGCAAATCCCTTGTCTATTAACATTATTAATGATTTGCGGAAGGATTAAATAATAACAAATAAAGATCCAAGCGAAAAGTTTGTTGTATGGGAACCGAATAGTGTTCTAATCCCACTTGGTATGGCGATAAATCAAAAAACCACCGCCTGTGTTAATTAATTTACGTTTTAAACTTATCCCACCATTTATACCAATATCAAATTACATGGAAAAATCACGTTAGAAATGTTCATGTAAAATGGTAATTAGTAATCAACACTCATTAATAATTCGATATATGAATCACTCTGTATTTACTTCGTCAGTGAGTGAATCACCCTGTAATTCTGCACTTAATATTATGCAAAGAATCAATTTGCATATGCAAAACAAAACTCTAAATCATTTCCAACAGCACATCTTGATGACATATACGATTGTCACCCTATGGAAAAACCGCCCCCGCCTCTTAGTTCCCTAAAATTAAGACAATCTTGAACAATTTTTCCTTTCACTTAAAACCAACAACAAGAACATGGAAACCCTTTCTATTTGGTTAACAATTTGCATTTTCATTTGGTTAAACAGTCACGACATTACACTGTTTGTTATTTACACATTTTAAGTGGATTTCTAAGTAAAAAGGTGGAAGAGACAAATATACTAGTAAGAAAAACGTATACCGATCACCCTGCGAAAAATTCGTATACCATATAAAATCGTCTCTCTTTTCTCTCTTGTCTTTGGCTCTGTTGTTGTTGTTTATCGATGTTGTTCATTTTACATTGTCAGATGAACGTGCCATTATAATTTATTCCCACTTGTCTGATCAGGCAGGCGTGCACTTGTAAGTCATGTTTAGTCTGTCGTGGCAATTAAGTCAGTAACAAATAGTCAATGGCTCGCCCCCTTTTTACCCATACAATTTATATATACGACGATAAGAGTGAAATTGTTCCGGTGTTTACTACACTTTCGCCCTCCAACAAAAAAAATTCAATTTAATCGAGCAGAAAAAGAAAAAGATGATGCCACTCCAATTCGACATCTGGCCACTGTGAATCTATTAATTTTAATTATCCATCTTGCACACCGCTTACAGCGCAAACCGAATCAAAAAAAGCGCGTCCACATTACTATTATTATTACTATGTCAATGTATAACGGATTGTCAAATAGAGAAGAAAAAAAAATGTTTCTGGGTTAATTTACAAGAATTTCCATACCTCATTTTTCATACTATGATAATAATAAAACTTGCCTAACTGTCCTACAATATATATAACAAGTTTTACAGCTCTAATTACATTACATAAAATTCGTTATTGAAATTTCTATATAATAGCGTTTTGAAAACCAGTCGCCCTAACATTCTTTTTATAATGATGTGAAGAAAATCGCACCACATAATAAATCATTGGCCGGATCATCTTCTCTTTGTTTATTACCACTTTGAACAAATATTTAAATTGACTTTAATTTCCTATTACAGAAACATGTGTTGGATACGAGCAAGTCTTTTCCTCCTACTGGCCGCCACCGCCTTCACCCATGGCCAAACCAACAACGAGGACAATGACAGTGAAATTGTCGATGCACCGGACAAAATCCTAGCACCACCGCCCAGTCCATTGGACGACTGTGATCCGGAGATGATCGGTTTCGAGTTAATCACCGGCTACGTCTTTTCCGCACCCGGCAACGTTCTGGACAGCATCCCCGGCACACTTATGCTCACCGACTGTCTGGAAACGTGTCAGGGCAACGAATCCTGTCAATCGGTCAATTATGAGACTGGATTGTGTGTGCTGTTTGGGTCCACTGCTGACATTATGCCGGGTACGTTCCGAAAAAATGATAAAAAACATTGAGCACATCAATTAATTGGTCAATTTTAATATTGCACAATTGCCATCCACTGTCATATCAATCATATTTTGCCGCGACTGTCTATTACAATCTAAAATACACATCAATTGCAGATTTTAATCAGGATTATGAGTACTAATAACAGGATATGGAATTATATGATTGCGAACTTTGTATTATAATTTATGTGCACTTTTTCCACTGTTATTGCTGTGTGCAATTGTTTTCCATCAACATTGAAGAAATGTCTTTTTATACCCTACTGACCTATAATTACAAGTAGTGTATGATTTTCTATGGTGAAAAGACAGTAATTATTTCGGAAAATTAGCCGACAAATTACAAAACATGCAAATTAATTATTGCACATTCTTAATGTGGATGGAAACTTGTTTGGAATCCAGACGGTTTCAACATTTAATTCCAAATGAATCAATTAATCCGTTTTTAAAGACAAAACATTCGCTATTTTAATGACTGAAAAACGTTCTGCAAATGAATGTATCCATTATACAAATATCTTTTTATTATAACATATATTTGTATGGTAGAGTGCATTGAATGTATAGAAAACACGGTATATTACTCTTTTAATCGACTTTGCATGCCTTCCACACATGACTTCTGAAAACACATTCGATTTTCCACACAACTAGCTACTAAACTTTAGATATTTTACTCATACTGTCAATGCGATTTGTTCCCACGCCGCACACTACCAAACACTCTGTATAAATTTTATAGTCTAGACAATTTGAAACAATCATTTTCAATTCGATTAGGTGCGAATATTTCGAGACAGTTAGGACAAATTATCGTTTTGCGGTATTAAAAAAAACGGTCCTACATATAACAAATCAAATAAATAATTATATGGAAAAATTATTTAATATTTATTACAATATGAAGCATAAAAACCACGAAACGATTTACCAGACTGAGAATAATTTCTGTGGTTTAACAGCAACTGGAATTCTTACACCAATTTTCAATTAATATTATTATTAACATACATAAGACTGTGTTTTTTTTTCGATATTTACCTCGTCTCTAACATTATATGCATTTATCTAACGAAATTGAATCAATTTTCTATTGAATAGAAATTACGCAAAAAGACTAGGAAACAAACTGTTTTTTCATCTTTTCTGTTTCTATAATATTTTCTACGTATCTTTTTGTTCGTACATAAAGCAGCGAATATTTTAGAAGCGACGATGATTGCGAGAGCTCCTGTTTTCCTATTTATTGTTGTTATATTGAAGAATTGTTGCACTGACACGTACACTTTACTCTTCGTCTCACGTATTAGATACTGTTGTAGTATTTCTTTGAATTTGTTTGACAAGAAAATCACTGAACAGTGGTAAGAAGTACTACTTTTACACGAAACCATCTTTCTATGAGCCTTTTTTAAAAATCACTAATGGTGCAAATATTATTGTATAACGTACATAACACGACATTCTTTAGATAGAAAATGTCATTTTATCAACGCTAATATGTCTATCGCCACAAGTAATAATAATAAAATTGACAAACCGATTTAATGATGCGGAAAAATATGTTTAGGAATGTTTAAAGAAAAAAAAATCCATTGAAACAATTAACAATTTTATATCGAATTGAGAGAGTAGCGCGTTTTTTCCATCTGTATTTAAACAAAAATACTTTCCACTTGAAAAACGCAAACAGGGCACATTTTCTACCTAGGCATTCGTGTATTTGAGTGGAAAAATCAAGAGAGAAGAAAAGAAAAATTCAACGGGGGATTCGTGTAAATATGTTTACTGGATTTGATGAAACAACTCCAACAGTTCGTCTTCTCCACTTTTCTCGACAAACACATAACTTACTCAATCAGGACATTTTATTTACAAAAGCAATACACTCTGTATTTATTATGATACAAAGTGGCGAAATTTTTACGGTAAATATTTATGGAATGCACAGAAGATGAAAAAATATATATAAGAGCGCAATTTAAACGTGCGCGTTTTTTGCCACCCAAAGGACCACCCAAAAACGAATTCAAGTCAAGTGGAAAATGTGCGCGCCAATTTCAAAACAACAAAATACCTATGGATTACCAAATCACATAAATTAGTCGAAAAAAAATTGATAAGCAAACAATATAAAAGTCAATTGAGAATTGAAATGATTGACATGTAACACGTTTTCTGTATAAGTAATTGGGATTAGTTTAATTACAGTGTGACCACAGGCGACCGTTTGATGGAAACACTGTAAATTAGTGCCCCTACAATGTCCCAATCTGCATATACACTGTGACGTTGGAAATTAGGTTCGCTCCAAGCGTGTACTACCTTCCTCTCTTCGTTTGGATGGATAATATAAATAAATTCCATACACAGAAGAGCAAAAGAAAAATGATTCTCCTCTCTGCTCGCTTCTTCTTCTCTTAAGAAAATAAACTTGCTACATTTTACAACATGTTATAAGTTGTGGCGCGCTGTTAAATGCTTCCTTAATGTTGTACCATCATTATAACACAATCATTTCAACATGGGATGGTAAATAAGTAAAAGTAAAAACAAAAGCACTTTCATCTGCATCAACTTCACTTCTGCTTACTCCCATCTCCAACCACCAAGTATAGAAAACCGGCCAATGTATTTTCATTATATTCCAATGTTACAAGTTGTTGTTGTTGTTGGCATCCACCTGCAAATTGTAAATGAAGGTCATCGTTTCGATCAATCGTACAACCTAATTTAGCGAAAATGGCCTTGCTTATTTTCCATACGCATTTTTCCACTCTCTTCTTCATCCCAACAAAACAACTATTTATATGGATTAGAGTGCAGATGGACCGGTTCATCGACTATACAATCATTCGGTCCGCTACTTTATACCCAGATTAGATAAATGTTTCCGTATGGAATCGGTGGAATGATCCTAGTAATGATTACCTGCCTCTCTTTTCACGGAGCATTTCACATAACCAAACAGATTTCTTTTTTTTGTTTCTTGCAAAATTATTTAGTCCTTTTTCCAATCCCACCTCCACCTATTCTAATAAATTCCATGAAATATGCTTGCAATTTCAATTCAAAAACGTGATATAGTTATATATTCGTACAGATTACACCATCATTTCAATCATTCTTTTCCAGTGTTGGTAATTTTTTCGCCGTTCATCATCATTACATCGAACCAATGGAGAAAAGTACCTTTTTACCTTCTATAAACGTGCAACATTGGTTAAAGGGCAAAGGAAAAACAGTCGTATTTCCTTAAACCATAATATTCTATTATAAGTGTATAGTTTAATAAATTATATGTTATTTTCGTTAACATGAACTGCTCAATTCTCTTTTCTCTCATATGGAAATTGTTAACCGTTTTTACTTTCGGTTCCACATCACAAACGCATTTCATTTTCATATACCTTACAAGAACAGGCAATTTTTACAACCTACTGGCCATGTTATGTAATCACAACATACAAAACATAACATGAGTTAAACATGATTCTTTTCTATGGGAACATAATAAAAATTACATGCACATAGAAAATTAGAATTTTTGGGAAAAACTGCCATAATATACATGTGACTATTGTTTACAGGTGCTATAACGAAATCGCAATTTCCTGTCTTTACAATCTACGCACAAAAGAGTTGCCTTGGGGTGAAGCCCTGCGAGCGTGCATGGTGCATAGATCGTGTACAAAATTACCGATTATCTGGTTATGCAAAAAGTCAGCAAGTGGTTGGATCACGGCAAGAATGTCTTGAATTGTGCTTGGGGGAGAACGAGTTCGCTTGCAGGTAAGTGAAAATAACCACACACTGATTATTAATTAGTTCATTATCAATTTTCAATGCTGTGGATGCCATTTTTCGGGGCCCAAAAAAAGTGCACTTTCATACAAGTTACAAAAATTTATTAATTATTCGACAAAAAGAACGATGTGAAAATCGCTGTAAAGGTAATTGAAAAACAAGACGGACCCACAGGCTTGTAAAGGATGGGATTTTCTTTTCCCTTTGAACGTTGTAGATATTTGTATATAGAAACCCGTTTTCCCTCCCATATTTTAAAAGAAAATCATATCTGGAAAACTAGTGAACTGTTTTTATTGATATTATTTACGCTTTCCGGCCACAAATTTCCCAAACCTGCATAGGAAAATGAAACGTCCATTTCACTCTCTCTCACACTTTGTTCTTTGTGTATGAATTTTACATTTTTAAATAAAAGTGTATTTTGTTTTCCTTGAATAATTCCTCTATTGTTGTACACATTTCCTAAAATGTCCATATCACTGATGCCATTCAAGTCAACTTGAATTTTTTCCCCTCTTGTATTCTTCAAAAAGCGCTTTACACTTTAAAAGCGCCCACCAACATGACAATTTCACAATGAATTTACGCAAGAAAAAGATAAAATCCCACTAATTCTGTATTAATTTTTTTCTACCTTCTTATTCTAAATCCACCATTAAATCATTTCGTCAATTTTCACACTAGACAATGTTGTTTAGAATAAAAATACTCTTCTGCAGCAATATTCTTGGAAATCATGCGTTAGCGATTAAATTGAAAAGTACAAGTAAGATTTTATTACAAAAGTGTAACCAGTTCATTCTCAGAATGAAACAATCATCAAAGCGCGCACGTAAAAAAGGGAAAACTGAAATAAGAGTAGCTTGAAAGCTTTTCATACACTTAGAACTTTAAATAATTGATCATGATTTACAACAGAAGGGGCAAATAACTGAAAATTAACACAATTTTACACAAGAAATTACTCTTTATTACTTTCATTTCAACATAATTATCATGAGAACTTGATCAGCAAACCAAATGCCTCTCTTGCCCCGTCAAACTCTTCAAACTTGCATTCAAGTGGAAGTCGTACATAATTTTCGGATGAATGCATTTTGCAATATTATTGGAAATTGTTACATGACCGGTATTTAATAGCAATAAACTAGTTTGGGCAACAATATCTAAATTATTCCATATTTGTGCGAGCTTTTCAACCGAAAAAGCTCCTCATATAATCACTTAACAGGCTTCGCTGTCTTAGTTTTTCTTTAATTAACTCCCGCACTGGTGTAGCAAACTTCTCAATCTTCCCAAGATGATTAGATTAGAAGATTGAATTATAAAGTTGAAATTAATTTAATAAATGACAATTGTTATCAGTGCAATTTTCCTCATTAAATTGAAAAGTTAAATAAACAAAAATGTTAAGTTTGTTTTAATCCCCGTCATTGCATCTAACAAACACGTATGTAAATCATGGAGAAAAAAACTTTCATTTCCCACGCAAAATCCGCGCACATACAGAGAGTAATACTGACATCGCCAAGTGATATTTTAGTAAATAAATCGCAAAGAATATAAGAAAAACTCACTCAATGTACATATAGTTAAAGTGAAGTGAAAGACCGTTAAGTGTGTGGTCAAACTAGGCTGTTGTACTGCAATCAAGCTTGCAAGTGAACTTAACAAGATGTATTAATATAATAAGATACATCTGTCACCCATCATTTAAGTATAGATTTTCTATAGGTGATTTTATGATTTCGAAGTGAAAAATCAGAACAGCGAATTCAACAGAAATCAAACTTCATCATTGATGATGATGATGATGGGTAATTTTAACAGCATATACACTATAGAAAATTAATTTTCACAAAATACATATAAAAACATTTTTTTTCTTAAACAGTTAGTTTCCTCAAAAAAAAATTAACTAGTAGTTTTCATAACTGTACAAAAAAATTAGTAATTCTATATTTGGTGAACGTTGTAATTGTTTTCAATTTCAAAGAAAATATTAAATTTCTAATTATGGTTAAAAATGAGCGATTAGTGCGTAATGTAGTAATAAGTTCGATTGAGTGACTTTTGCGAATATAGAAGAAAAAAGGAATTATTCCCGTTTTAAATACATACAATTTTCTACCTGTTTTCTACCTGGTATGCGGTTTTAATTAATAGCCATACAATATTCTAACTTTAAAACACTCTGTTTACAATTTATTGTCTTTTCCAACAGAGATTTGTAACTTAATTATCTTATATTATCTGTAAAATAGTTGAACAAATTTCATAAAATCTTTTTTCCACATACAAATTAGTAAATGAACTTTTAATTCCAACACAATTTTATGTAAATGTTGTAAATTGAATTTGTTATGCTTGAAATTTTTCTTATTTTCACATCTCCACTATGTTGGGTGGAGAGTAATAAATTTTTTTCTACCTTGTAATAGCACGAAACGGATTGATTGGATTTAATTTGCAATTTTTCTCCTCTTATAATACCATTTCAAAATCAATAAAAAGCGTTTTTGTAACGCTTATATATACTGACACGACATTAATACAGAAATTTATATATTAAACAAATTTTTTTCCACTCATCTCTCTTTCATCATCTTATTTTTCTTATGTTGTTGGCTAAAAGGTTAATTCCACCAACATTTATATGAGAAAACTTTGCAGTGTATAATATAATGTCGGCAATTATTCTGGTGGAATTGAGATATGTAAATGTAATTACCAATAATGGTAGTGACAAGATAATTTACGGTTAATATCACACAGTAATATATTAAAATAAAATCAAACTGTTTGGTAGGAGAGAATATAAAGCTAGAGGAAAATTCAATAAAAATCCATATAAACATTTGGATTTATTTATTACAATTGCACAAACATATGAATATAAATAAATAATTTACTCTCTGTGCTTATCAAAAAATTGTGGAAAAACTTTCACATAGAGAGAGAAATGCCGCGATTGACAACTATACATAAAATGAAACGTTTTTACAACATACCAAACCAATATATTCCAATAATAACATTTTCAAATAGATAATATTTTAGAGGAGAGTGAATAGCGGAAATAATTGATAATGTCTATGAGTATATTAAAATATTGAATATTATTTTTAATTTTAGTTTATTAACATTTTCTCTTATATACGGTTATTATTGTGCATATTCCCACAGATATTTTCCATAGAATAATAATGTGATTTACACACATATGTATATTTATAAAACTGTTTTTACCGTTAATAAACATGAATTAAACTCTTCACCCTATTCCAGAGTGTTTTACAAAACTAAATAAATATTTTGTTGCTCAACTGAACTGCAATTAAGTTTTGGAAATGTGCATCCAATTTACTTGTATCTATATACAGGGTGTAACAAAGCTAAAAAGAAATGTGTAAAGGAATTATGGACTCAATGGCACACTTCCACCCTGTATAGCACCAAATGGAAGGTTATCAGTTCAGTTATCGACCGAACTATTAAATTACATCGACGAAAGGTTAGTCTCTGGTCAACCTCTCCACCGACAAGACAAACCCGCACTGTGATAATTACCAAAGTTTCCAACTCTCTAATATTCACCCTCTCATCCCTCTATTTAAATTCGACTATCTTCTACTTCTATTAACATGTACACACAGCAATGGAACATTATTATATCAAGCCATATGGATTTGCGATCGGAATGTTACATGGCTGCACATCGACACACAAGTTTCTCTCTATAGAAATTTTCCACCATCCCTCAAGAAATTATTTAATCACTTTAGTCCGCTTGAATATTATAATTCTAGTTTGTTGGCTTATTGCACAAAACTACTCAACTATAACCGACTTTTTAACAAAACGAGTTAAGCAAAATGCACCGAATTGATTTCGCCAAAGTGCACAGTAAATTAGCGAAAATTATGTGTGCCAATTCTTGGTCCGAAAAATTTCTAAATATTTACACTACATTCCCTGCTATACTGATAAAAGAGAATATTTAATAAATTATTACAAAAATCAACGTTGACAGTGAAAATGTTTTCGGCTCTGGTGCTGGGAAATGGAAAAAGCGGCAATAAATTTACAGTGAGAGAGAAAAGTTGGGCAACATTTACATGTTAAACTTAATGTAGAGATAAGTGTATGTACATATTTCTCATTTTAGTTGTATATGTGATATTTTTGTTTGGCGCCTAACATATACCATCAACAGTAAATGCTGCACGGGTTTGTCTTATTAATAAACATTTTCTATGTACATTACATGAAGGCCATTTACGGTAGACTTGTTTTTAAAATCTTTTCACTAGTAAATTTCCAGTGGATCAATTGCTAGAGTGAAAATTCTTGCGGTTTACCAAACAATTTTCAAACGACATACCACATATGTCTTGATTAAAGCCACTTTAAATTGTTTCGCAAAATTACCCTTAAGAAATTGCACACAGCACACAACAAAAAATGCACCTATTAAGATTTAATGAAAACAAATTGAATTTCTGTTAAGCTGAAATCAATATCCCCCTCGCTCCGCGCATACAATGGCTAGTAAATTAGTGAGAAAGACGAGAAAAAATTGAGCACAATGAGTGCAAGGGTGATCTTGATGGCAGGTCATATATTCTATGCCTCTAAGTACACCAATTACTTTAACGCCCTCTCCCCACACACACTTAATTGAATGCCATGCTGGGTTATAGGTTTTTCTTATTATTAAAAACACGTTGCATTCTATTACCCACTTTAACAATGTATTAGATTAACATTTTGATGGTAGATAATTAGTAATTAGTATAACGTTATAAACGCAGTCCACACATACACATTTATTTCCAAGTTGCGTCTTCTGCTTTGGCTCCTCATCGCCATTGTATGGAGATGAGTTATAATATGAGAGCGCGTCTTCTGTACCAGCAGCAGCAACATTGCAACATTCTCTCTCGTTAAGGTGAAGGACATATGAGACTTGCCCCATTTATCAGCATTGAATCTATCATCTATCTATTCCCTTCAATCAGTTTACATAAAAGGATTTAATAACGCGCCTTTCGCACTTTTCTACACAGAAAAACCGTCCGTCCCCCCAAATCGATCATTCTCTCTCCAACATGAGTCTTTGCGCTGCTATATTACCGAAAGACATTTTCATTTTCTATATGCCGGATATGCACTTAATATTATTCGGCATAAAACCGGCTCTTTGATTATACAAACTTAATGGACGCCTATTTAACTGTTCCTCTCTTTTATAAAAGCGCGAGTGGAGAAGAAGCAAAAAAAAACTCTACGTTTCATTTCTATTCACTTAATACTTGGCTAATGATCTTCCACTATATAATCTTGTAAACGATAACACAAGCTTTTGTATTTTCTAAGGCCGAAGTTTCTATTGTGTCAAAAACTGTTATTTTTACACATATTTCATATACATAATATTAGATAATCTTGATTATTAACGGCTGAATTAAAAAATCGCCAACACAAGACGGGAAAATATCGGCATTCTGTAATCAACCTTAAATTGTTCACTGCAAAAAAAAGTAGCCATACATATGTGCACCCTGTGTAATAATTTAACGGTATTGGGAAAATTGTATGTAATTTTCTAGATGCATGCATTTCTGCGACTGAGTGAAGTTACTAAATACCATTCCAACAAGTAAAAGTGAGTCAAGTGTGTGATTGTATGTGCATATATTTAAAAAAAAATTGTTTTCCTAACAAATTCTAATTGAAAAACAATCAACAACATAATAACTGTTTTTTTCCATTTCACTGTTTAATTAATTGTTCAATTCTTTTAATGTAGATACAAATTGCTTTTATATCTCGGCATTCTGTTAATTTATTATTAATAACTGTTGCAAGTTCACAATTTACGCTGTGTCATAAAATGTAAAACGGTAACATCACAAAAAACCATAACGTAACAATTTTCCACATCGTCTTGTTTCTTATACACATACACTCTCAATATTTGTTTTGCCTTTTTATTTTATGATACTCAAGTGATGTATGAAAAATAACAAAACACATATATACATGCAAAGAGAACAAAAATTTACAGAGAATTTCTAGCCAGATAATTCTTTAATCGCATTAAAGGTAAATGAGAATGAAATGCTCGTTAATGCACCGATAGAATAGAATCGTGATTTTAGTATAGAAAATAATGAAAAAAAAAACAACGTTTTATAAATATATATAATAGCGTTTTATATATGGCAATTTTCAATAATCACTTCACTAAAAACACAGTTATAATTACAAAAACATACGAGTAATGATTATAAATGAAAATTGGTAACATGCAGAGAGACTCTCCGCACTTTAATTACATTTTAGGGACGCGCAAAAATTTCTAAAAACAGGTGAAACGATATCTCTCTCTGGTAGCTGATTTAAGGTATCATTATTCAGGAAGTTAGCGCCATTTGTGGACAGCAGGAGGTACAAACATAAAAGCTTTATACCAATAAGGATAACAAAAACCTCTAAGAAAGTTTTCTTAAAGGAAAATTATAGGAGCACACACACACAAGTTTTCTAAAACATTGCATTCAATGCTATCACGAAACAATCAAATTTATTATGATATTAAGTGCCAGCAAACAGCGCACGTTGCTAAACTCCAAACACGTGGTTATATAGGCGATTATTTCCAATAATCATCCATACTTTATTGTATACTACTACAAACTATCAATATTATACAATAAAGAAATTGTCCCAACATGCAGGCAGGGAAAATGTGTGTTTGGCCTTTTCTTATTATGTTATACATTCTCTAGTCGGTAATTTTCTTCTATTAAATTCTACACCAATGGGGTTAGCAATGTCTTAATAAGCTAATATTGCCCTCTTCTTTATACAATACCCTCTCGCCTTTGAGAACATGGTTCTTCTTACATAGTAAAAGTGACATGCCATAATGGTCATGGAGAGAATTGCACTTAGGCAAAACGTTTGTCCAATATTGTGTTGGATTGTTGTGAAACGTGACTAGCAGTTAGAAACTGCTTGTGTGGTTCGTCATACTATACTAGTGACACTAAACACACACGTTTTGCATTCACAAACAATACCATCCAACCACCCTATATATATACCGGGTGGAACCGCGCTCAATTGCATCGAAAGCTCTCCTTAACCAGTTGCAGACCAGCAAAAGTTTGATGAAAAAAATTGCCCATTTCCATTTTCAATATTTCACATTGGATTTTTTTTTGAAAATGCCTTTTCAGCAAAGTTATTTAAAATATTTTTTTCTAAAATCGAGTTCTTCCACCCTGTATATACGTTATAAGAGAAGACATAGGAGGCAAGGAGTTAAGAAACAAGGAGAAAAAGAAGCGCGCCTCTTACAAATACAGAACAACTCTCCAAACAACAATCTGCTCCTAGTCGAGTTGATACGGCTGATTAGTTGTGCATCTTGTACTAATGTTTCAGAGGTTCTTCAGCAAAACTTGTCGATGGGTTTTTGGAATTTCGATTCTTTGTATCCAAGTTTTTGCCGCAAGCTTTCGAGGGCTGAAAAATCCATTTGGAAAACAGAATTGTTAATTTTTCTTCACTGCTATGTGCATACACATTAAGCAAACTAACAATGTAGATGCGACCGAGAAATCTGTCCGATCTGAATATTATTACACTATTTGCTTCACGCCTCATCATTGTTGTACGTCAAAATGATATACGGATTTTATAATCGAGTATATCAACTCCAAGCCAATAATACATCATATATACACATTTAATATACTTTTACGTTGTTATTGTTAAAGATAAGAGAGAAGGCAATATCCATTTTATATTAAACATAAAATGACGTTGCTTTACTTTAAACACATATAATACAACAGAGAAACCGATTTTTATATACATTTATAAATTACATAAAGGTATGTATTGCCTTCAAGAAAATCTCCACTCTTCTCTCATCTTTCACACACTTTAAGAGCTGCTTGATGGTATGATGTCCATTATGCATTTTATAATGTGAACAATTTCGAAAAAATAACAACCATAACACGCTTATTTATAATTTATCCATTGAATATGTAACATATTATACATGAAAAAAGTATGTTAAACACTTTTTATCTTTAGATACCATCTAGAATTATTAAATACACAGACAAGCCACCATCCACAGTGTCGCACTTTTTTCTTAATCTTATTCTCTTTGCATTTGTTTTGCTGTGTTCTCTCTACCATATGGCAAATTCCGAAACGGCATTTGCAAAAATTAACAGTAAACTAATTTTTCATACATCCTTATACCAGCATAACGAAATGTCTTTACGTGCAAAACAAATAAATCCACGCAAAAATATACCCTCAAGTATTATCTATCATCGTAATTGAATCTTACTGTGTGTGTGTTTCTATTTCTCTCTTCAGACAAACCTAATAATTAACATAAATGTAAAATTAAAATTTGTAACTATGAGATAATTGTTTATACTTTTTTTCGTTGTGTGTGTATTATTCATTTCTCTATTTCTTAGGATTTATTTACATCTGCGGTAAGTTACGGTACATTTTCTATTATAAGGAAATGGAAAACTATTATTATATAGAGAGCACGCGTATACATTTTACCGTACATTATACATTTCTATGCTTTATATAATTAAAACAATTGTGGAAAATACAAACAAACATACACACAAGAGTTACGTATTAGAAGGAGGAGAAAAGACCATTATTTCATATATTTTGCCATCAGGTCTAACTATATGCCAACTTCTCTTCAATTTCATTAATACCAGAAGCAAGGCAATAAATTCGTACTTTTCTTCCACATTGTGAATAGATTAAAATATATTTAAATTCGTTCACTTCAATTAAATGTACAAGAAACACGTTAATCAATTCACTAACAAACAGTGATTATTTTAATTACATCAAGATTACACACAACTCTTCCTTCTTATTATTTAAACAAACTTCCTATTCATTTCAATTCCATAACAATTTTACTTTCTTTCTTCCCTTAAAAAAAACCCCATGACAATATTAAGATTTACTGTATTGGATAAAAGTCGTGACCGCAAAGTGCGTCCATTCTACTCATTCTCTATGGCCATTATTTGTAACCTAACAGAAAACCTATTAAAAGTGATTCATTCCTCATCATCTAAGGCGGGACACCAGAGTGCTATTTTCCACTTTGTACATTGAAAAAAAGAGTAAAAAAAACAGAAAACATTATGGGTATCTTGGAAAGTGCACTAAAACTGTGCACACAAGGGCTAATTCCAGACTATTAAAAGAATTAGCACACAATTTTACTTTTATCCCAACTATAGAACGATTTTTCTCCAGTAAGATGCGCTCTTTTCCATATACCCTAACATGGAAGAATCTAACAGGTTATAACATAAACCCTTTTACTACTTACAAGCGCAAATGGGTAAGACAATGAGGCATATATATTACACTTTTATATTTATTGCCCGCAACACTTGCAAACACATAGCCGCTGTTTCTCATGTTGTCCCATTCACTGATTAACATGTGTGTGTGTAATACCCATCGTCTATACGCAAAACTTAAGCAATAAACCAATTTTCTACTATCGCACAACGAATCCATCATTCTTTAAAGAAATCATTAACATACCAAACCCGCAATACACATACAAGACCTGTTCTCATACCAGCACACTTTTCCAACATCATTTCTGCTAAGAAGATATTTTAAATAACGATTTTTTCACTCTTTTATACCCTGTATATGAATAACTGCATTAACTTGCATTCACTTTGTATAAATTTTACGCAAAACGTTCATATTTTTTATAAATGTGCAACACCTTTAAGGCACAATAAATCAATTTTACATTCTTCTTTCTCGCACTTCTCGCAAAAATTAATTACATATTATAAACTAATTTCCGGCCAATATTTTCGTGCAACAAAAATTACATACATCCAAACGGAAAATAAAGATGTTAGCGACACTAATTGCTAATAGAACCATAATTCTTTATAGCCTTCCTATAAGAAAAAATTTTATTGGCATAAACCTCATTAATATGTGAACGTGATGCCTTTTTATTACCATTTACACAACATAATAAAATCATCATAAATATGGTGTTGGAAAATGATTACTTATTGCTTACTTAAATCGAAATGCACGCGTACAATTTACCAATTTCTCTCTCTGTGTCTTTTTCGAAAATTCTTCTCTCATCCCATGTACAAATTCCACTATATATAAAACAGTCACACAAAACCGTTACGGTCTATTTAACGCAAAAAGTATACAATATGTAAAGTGCATCACCATGCAAAACAAATCGATTCAACCGATTAAAATGGCATCCATACACACAAACAGTGTTGTTGGCGACATTGAAGAATTGTACAATAAATTAAAATTGTAACATACAATTTTTAACTTGTATACCGTAACGAAAGTTCCATCACACTGTATATCTTCTAAAAATGTAGATCAGCAAATTACAACAACGCAACTGGCACATGTGAACTATCAAATATGGACCGTATTACATTAGCTGGCAGTAATGCATTCCAACCATCAGATGGTTACGATTACATGGAGAACAACTGTGTTGAAGAGCCAACAAAACTATGCGAATTCAAAAAACTTAATGGTCGCATTTTGAAAACAGTCGATTCCGTTTATCAAGACGTTGGATCCGTTGATGAGTGCAGAGAATTATGTTTAAATTCACCATATCGTTGCCATTCATACGATTATGGGGACACTGGTGAAATGGTGTGCCGTTTAAGTCATCACTCGCGTGCCACATTAGCCGACATTCAAGTAAATCCTCTTGACAAAAAATCCTTCACCAAATGTTCACTGTTTTTTTTTCGTAGGATCCCTATTTGGATGTTCCTGAAGCGTCCACTTACGAACTGAGCTCCTGTTACAATGTCAGCATCGATTGCCGTTCAGGCGACATGGTAGCCCGCATCCAAACCAGTAAACTCTTCGATGGCAAAATCTACGCTAAAGGCAGTCCGAATTCATGTGTACGTGATGTTAACAACAGTTTAGAATTCGAATTAAGTATGGCTTATGATAATTTGGAATGTAATGTGAGAAAAAACGGTCTAGGAAGATATATTAACGATGTTGTTATACAACATCATGACAAAATTGTAACGAGCAGCGATTTAGGTTTGGCTGTTACATGCCAATATGATTTGACCAATAAAAGTGTTACAAACGAAGTGGATTTGGGTGTACATGGCGACATTCAACCTGGTAATATTTACAATACGATTTTATTTGAATAGTTTTTAACATTCTTCTTTTGTAGCACTTTCCGAGGAGGTGACCGTCGATTCTCCAAATGTTGCCATGAAAATAACCGACCGAAATGGTGGCGATGTGATGCCATCAGCTGAAGTTGGTGATCCACTTGCATTACGTTTCGAAATCATGGATAAAAACAGTCCATATGAGATCTTTGTAAGGGAATTAGTCGCAATGGATGGCGTCGATTCCAGTGAAATTGTTCTTATCGATTCGGATGGTTGTCCAACAGATCATTTCATTATGGGCCCAATTTACAAGTCCAGCGATTCTGGAAAGGTAAACAAACCAAATGAAAATCTTGTGGACAAAAAAAACACTGTCATTGTTTTTCCTCATTAGATTCTTCTCTCGCATTTCGACGCATTTAAATTCCCTTCATCCGAAGTAGTCCAATTCCGTGCATTGGTAACACCCTGCATGCCCACCTGTGAACCGGTGCAATGTGACCAAGAAGAGACCACCGGCGACCTGCGATCCGTTGTCTCATTCGGTAAACGTAGACGGAAACGTTCCACATCGACGGAGAGCCACGACGATCTCCTTCTAGTCCAATCCATTCAAATCACCGACAAATTCGGCTTCGATCGAAACAATCAAACACATCCAAATCATCATATTGACAATGAAGCGGTCTTTCTACCAAATGAAAATGGTCTGTGTGTGAATATGGCCGGTTTAATTGTGGCCGCAACTGTATTCCTCTCCGCACAATTGGCAATTATTGCTGCATGGACATTCATTTGGCAGAGGAGAAGACTGAGTAGTAAATTAAGTCATGATGGTATGTCGGTGAGTGTTAGTTTGCCATCTGGTTTGAGTACAAGTCGTACAGATAGTCTTTGCAAATTGTATGATGGCGGTTATACACATTCGCGTCGATTCTAGACACTTTTCTCAAACATTAGACATGATTTTTCCTTATTTTTTTTACAAAACGAAAGACGATAAAAGTGAAGATATGCACGCCTTTTATTATATATTTTTTGTCAGTTGGTAGAATAGCAAATGATTTATTAAAAAGCGCGTTTTATTACCTGTGTACTCGCAATTCTACTAATTCACAAATCAATTTTTTTTGAGACATTTTTATGTCTTTCCCATATTTAGCTAAATATACTCTTATGTTAGTATAATTTTTAATGAAATTGTTAAGCTTTCTACCGTAATATGCAAATTTGTTTGCTTTCATATATTATTTTGGTAACTGGTTTCTGAGCGTAAATTTTCATTTACGAACGCGAATCAAATAATCTAATGATGTAAGAATTATTTAGTTAAATTAGGTGCAAAATAAAGCGCATTCAAGGATCCCAGGACGATCGGGCACGAATGTGTACAATTTTGAATGGTAATCGCAATTTTTTTTTCTTAATTAAACAATTGAGAAAAAACTCTTGTCATATGAATGTTGTGTGAGTGTTTATTTAAACTTGCTTGTCCTCGTTTCCTAAATGCAAGTGGCTGACTTTGCCAAAAAAAACTCAATTCAAAGTCAATCCTTTTTAAACTCTAGTTAGCTTTATTATAATAATTAATTTTTTCGCAAAGTTATCCACAGATCCTTAAAATGCACCTAAAAACAGTACTTTTTATTATTATTATAAACAGAAACTACCATTTAGTTATTTTTCTATTTAGATCGATTATTAATTAAATAAAAACTGTATTTTATAAGTAATTAGTATAACCGATTTATATTTGATAATTGAAATACTGAAATTATAAATATAAATAAATTATTATTATAAAGCGAAATGTTTCTCTCATTTCATAAAAACCGTTTTTGAAAATTATCCTCTCTCTATATACACAAAGAATTTTAATTTTTCCCAAAGGAAATTGGTTTTACTTGGACGGAAAAAAAAATGTTGATGATGATGCTTGCAATTAAATTTTTGCTTTAGCTTGCACATTTCAACAGAAAAATATGAATACTTATTTGTAAAATTACAACCAGTTCCTCTCGTTCATCTCCACGTTTAATTTTTTTTACTCTCTCTTCTCTCTTTTCTCTCATACAGCATCAAATAATGAGAGGATTTTAAAACCATACATACGATAAAAAATTATTACGTACACACAGTATAAAAATTTTTCGGTGATTTATTACAATTATATCGAAAATTAAATCTGTTATTATACGGACCACCTACTGAAATTATTTTTACCACGACTCATGAAAGATAATATCATGAGAAAAAATTCATTAAAATTTTTCTCTCCTACAAGCGCACAAAATTACTAATACACAATTCCTATATGCTTATTTGCGTTTTGTCTTCAATTTGTGGCGAAAACTCGTTTCAAATCCGGCTCAGTTTTAACACACAATAACTCATTTTTTCCCAGTTTTGAAATTTTTGCTACAGGAAGTCGTTTAATTTACATTGCACGCCCAACAATTCATAGGTAAACAAAAGAAAAATAGTTCAGATGTGTAGGTGGACCATTACATAATCAGCGTTCGTTAACATCCAAGTGAATTTAGATTAACCTTCCAAGCGTCGCAAGACCAAACACAGAAATGAAAAAAAAAAAACATCAAGAGAAAGAAGATGTGTATGTTGAAATGATGATTTAGTGCTTTTAGCATTATCCTTTGGACTCAGCCAACACAAATTATAATAATATAGAACAGTTACTATGGCACAACATTAGTTATATAAACGGAGCCACTCCGGGGATAATTAAGATTTACACTAATGCTTAGCAAATAGTATGGCAAACATACCTGCATTAATCAATCCGAAGAGATCACATTGCCCCTAATGGTAATTAATGCATGTACCTTGTGCATACATTAAATCCAAGTACCAATATTAGACGCGCTTTTCTCTCTGCATCTGTTTTCTCTTATTTTTATTTGCAAAAACAATCCAATATATTCCATATCATATGTTTGTGACATTCTGGGCGGAGTGACTTGAATTATTCTTCACCAACATTTGCCATAAAGGCACTTTACTGATCCAAAATAAAAAGGAAATATTACGGAAACTGCGCCTATATATTTCCAGTTCTATATAGTTTTTTTTTACAACCCACTTTACTAGTGTACACATAAATTTTCACGCTCATCTACAGTACAAAAAAAAATTTCTTCACATTATTGTTTAACAATTAAAATGAGCGAAAATTGATGGAATCCACCCTCATTAATAATTTTTTCCTCTCGTAACTCTTACAGTCATTGGGGAATTTTCTAATTAAAAAAATGCCCAATCAGTAATTTCACCCCAGTGTTTGTACACATAATAAAATTAACCGAAAAAAAAATACGTGAAAATAAAAGCAAACTCTAGTGTATAAGCATGAGGAATGAAAATGAATAAAAAAAAGTGTATGCGCCAAGTTATATGCAATAATCGTTCATCATATTTTCCCCATGGTTAAAAGGGAATATTTTTCAACGAGAACATTTTCCACGCGTTCATAACAGATACACATAAAGTTAAAAACAAACACATTTTCTACTCTATTCCTCAATGAATTTATAAATATTTTATAGATAGAAGTAAATAAAAAAGTGCAATTATAACAAGAAAACCATAAAGAAAAACGAAAGTGAAGGCCGATAGATTCCCGAATTACATTTACATTTCCTTGTCCATTTAAACCCTTCCAATACAAATAAATCAAACGAGAGGAAAAGAGCGAAAAAACGGGTTACAACACCCAAACGTCAATAAACCGCAAAACCAAAATGTTCTACAAAAAAAAATGCCAGAATTTGCGTATTACTTAAACAGTAGAAAGGCATATAATAGACATTCCTATGCCAACGCCGTATATAGTACAATTCCCGATATAAATGCAGATTATTGAGTGCTAGAAGCGTTTGTGATCGTGGGAGGTTTTAACGAGCTCATGCAAATAGAGATGTCCGATAAGGATACATGTCCCTAGGGCAGTTTCGACCAAACACCACCACCACACAAAATCCTCCCTTTAACTCCAATAGTTATTCCCTTGCCTCGCCAACTACACAAAATCGTCCCTACATTAAACCGAAACCACCAACCCTCGACATGCGCGTTCTCTCTGGATTTTAAACAACAACAAATCTATGTTTTACGTTTGCGGAAATTGAGGCAAAAAAAAACAAAAAAGAAACATACTTTTCTTCACTATATTTCAAACAAAACTAAAAAAAAAAAACGCAAATCCACTCTGATCTTCATATATGCACTTTTAAAAAAATTTACATTGCAAAACAACGTAAATAAAGAACATGAGACAGTATATATACGCTCTATAATCGGTAGCAAGCATCTTTTCCTGCTACCAACTTTATCCTCCACAATATATTTACATAATTAACTTTTAAATATCTATGCAATTTTTATGTAGATTAATATTTGCGGTCGTTCTCATTTTTTTTTACTCATTTACTCAAGAATTATAGCTTACTTTGTTTAACATATTAAAAAAAAATGTTTATCAAACAACCACAATTGACTGTGGAACAAACCACCGAATAAATCATTGTAACAATCAACAAACTGTAAATTAATAGATTAAATCGGTTACCGCAAAATTAATAACAAACCAGTCATAATTCACAAAATGAGTGGAAAATAAATAATCACTCACCCTTAATCGTTGATCGCACACAGTCCAAACTCGGCTTGCATAATCATTGGATGCACCCAGAATTAAACTACCACTTGAATCGAAATCCACTGCCATCACACCAGCATTACTTCCCACTAAGATCCCCTTATTCTCACATCGTCCTGAAAAAATCAAAGACAAGTCAATCGGTTATAGTCTTTTTTGAAAACACGCACCTTTTGAGACGTCCCAAAGCTTCACTTTCCTATCAGCACCCCCTGTGGCCACAAGTCGATCATTTGGACTCCATTTGACAGCGTTCACTTCCCCTTCGTGAGCATCCTAGAAAAAAAATTTCAACACAAGAGAAAAAAACACTTTTTCTCCACTTACGAATTTCACTGACACTTTTGTTGGGATAGTCGCTTGGCAGAGTGGACCATAACAGCCCTCTTGAACCTCATCAGCAGCCACTCCCCGAGCGTCTTTGCATGCCTCTTCGATTTCCCGTTGCACTTTTGCGTTTCGCTTCCTGTAACAGAAAAAAATGCTCAGTGGAAAATGGGACGAGTTTTTTTTTTGGATGTGAAAAGCGAAACTACTTGCAAGACAGCCTACAAACCTACCTGAAACGGCCAAAAGAGCTGAGCATATGTTTGAAACCATCACTGTAAAAGTTTTGCACAGTGGAAAGCACATCGACAAAAACAAAGAATTAAAATAAATACTAAAAAAAGAATTGTACAAAAAACACACAAATCAATTCAGATAGCAGAATGTACAGCTGAAAGTGTGGAGAATTTTACATGCAAATCTCAAGCCCCAAACACACCGAGTGCTCGTTTTTTTACTTACTTGAGGAAATTGTCGTTCTCTTCGTTCATTTTCTCGGCATCTTTAGCTTTGTATTTTATGAGACGGTCGACTAGTTGCCTATTTTCATCCTGAAAATGTAAAACATCACTCATCTGTCTATGGACTATTTATAAATTGCAGAAAAAATGCATAAATAATCGTATTGTGCATGAATGCATTGGATTTGTGCCATTGGCAAGCACTCACTTGTGCTTTTCGCAATTTTTCTTCCAGTGACGAAAAGGCTAATTGCAGTGCGTGATGTTCGTCGATTAGTGTGTCGTTTAGGTATTTTAATTCCTTGTTAGCTTTCTCCAACATGCCCACTTCGGCTTTTAAACTCACAATCTTGGCGGCACTGTCTTCCAATCTAAAACAACGATTTGTCAGTACAAAATGCGGAAAATTTGTACATAAACTTACGCTGCCTCTCTGCTAGCAATTATTTTACTCTTTTCTAAAACAGTGGCATTCAGATCGATTATTTGCTGGGCATTCTCCCCTTTTCTTCTATGTAATTCGGTTAATTCCTCTGCCTGTGCGAGCAGTTTCTGTTCAAGTTGTTGGATTCGTTCCTGTTGTCGGGTATCTGATCCTGTACTGGTGCCATTCTGACCCACACCTTCCAGACGCAGTTTCTCATTCTGTATTGTTAAATGTAATATCTCGTTGCGCAAACTATTGGCACTATCAAATATCTTGTTATCTGAAACACACGCAATTCAAGTGTTTGGCACTTTGTGTTTTTGGTCAACTTACGTTGTCCTATTAAATCCTGGAAACCATACACTTCCAAACGGTTTCTAGTTTGTAATTGATGTAATATATTGGTTCGCCAAATGCCTGTTTCCATTATAATTGCAATTTTACTGGTTTATTTGGAAAAATTTCGAAAAGTGTGAGGTTATGTTAACATATTAATCTTGCTTTTGAGAATTCTTGATGTCACTATGCAAGAAACAGTAATTTTACAAGTAATTTAGAACGTAAGTGAAGGCAGTCGGGTTGGTAATTTGTTTAATTATGGAAAAATGCTGTTTTTATTTCTAATTTGACAGTTGTTATTTACATCTGGTCTCAGTGTTCCCAACAGTGAAAGTTGCTAAAAACGGTGCTGCTGCTATCTATCGGCGGCTTTGAACATTATAACTGTAATGGACGACTTGTAATCATATAATTTGTTGTGTTTTTATTTCTTCTTCAATAAAATCAACACATAATCACAAATTACGAAGCTCTCTATCAATAATGAAGTGAGGAAGATGAATCGATGTCTTCAGTAAACAATATCGTCTCGAAAAAATGACATTTTTACATACAAGAACAAGTAAGCTGTGTTTAAGGAAAATGGGGCCCCATGTAATCAATCCGAATGGTTTCTTTCAGATAAACAATAAAACGATGGCGACTGCATTCTGTGATACAAACGATGAATTGTGGCGTGAAGCAGCTTCATGGCTAACACACTGGGAAATGTTACGTCCAGACCACAAAGCGAATTGGCCCCAAGCAGGCATTGCTGACTTAGCCAACATCTTGCGAGATGGGGTCCTTTTATGTAAATTGCTCAATCGAATCGATCCGGGCTGCATTGATTTGAAAGATATAAGTTTGAAGCCGACAATGGCTCAGGTTTGATTCAACAAAATATCTAAACATTTTATGATTTAAAGAGGGATTTTTTAGTTTCTCTGCTTGAGGAATATCCATGTGTTTCTGAGAACGTGCGAAACATCATTTGGTTTATCGAAGAATGACTTATTCGATGCTACAATGTTGTTCGATTTAACCAATTTCCATAAAGTGTTGTGCACATTGTCGAAACTTTCGCTCAGTCCAAAAGCTTTGAATGGAAACATTCCGTAAGAACAGTACATTATTGTTTATATTCTTATTTAAAATTCCTGTTTTTAGGGGATTTGAAGCTCAAAAGATGAAAACCCGCGAAGAGGAGGCGATTTATCAACATTTAAAGACAGTGTAAGTGTTGAATTTGTTGGAAATATTGTGGATTTGATTCATGAATTTTATTAGTGACTTGAGATGTGGTTGTGAGCCACGTTGGTTACAATTTACAATACCCTGTCCCCGTCCAGAGGACAGAGAAGAGGAGGTTTATGATGACTTATGTTATGTGACCTTCTCAAATGATATGCCAGAGGTGCGATTCAAATTCACACAATATTCTCTGAGTTTTATTTTATTATTTATTTAACCATCTGGCCACTCACATATTCTGTTATTTATTTTAAAACCATTTTATTGCATGGCTTTTTTTTTGTTATTTTCATGTGAATTTAGTGAAATGTCAACCAAGAATGAGTCATGCGATTTGAGCGAGGAGATTTATCAAGATTTATGTAGTACTAGAAGTACGGTGAATGCAATCGAGGTATAATTCTCATATTCATCACACATACTTAATTCATTCGCATATTGGATGATTTAATTGGATTTTCTTTTAGCAACAACAACAGACATTCGAGAAACGTGATTTTGTTATCCGTGAACTGCTTGATACCGAAAAAAATTATGTTGAAGTTTTGCATAAATTGAAGAAGAACTTTATGACACCATTGACGAATCATTTAGATACAGACAGTTTTGAGGTGGTGTTTTTTAAAATAAATGTAAGGATGGTGTTGATTTGCAGTTCAATTCAAATGTAAAATGCGTTGGTTTTATAGGAATTATTCACAATCCACTCAAATTTCTACAGCGAATTAATTAAGGTCCGACACGATCCGCCCATTAAATTGAGTTCCGTATTTATGAAATACCGTGACAAATTTCTTGTTTACGGTTCTTATTGTGCCAATCTAACGAAAGCGACCACAACTTTACAAGAATTGTGTGATAATGATGAGACGTTCAATCAGACGATTATTGTAAGTATAAATAATTCTAAAAATCGCCACTAGATGGCAGCACAGCAATAGTCCCTCGTGGCCAACGAGAATCAGTGCCATCAACTGAAATTCTCTCTTCTTTTACAGAAATACGAAAAAGACGACAATAACGGTCGATTTAAACTACGCGACGTGCTCTCAGTGCCAATGCAAAGAATCCTAAAATACCATTTACTGTTGGAGAAATTAATTGAAAACACCGATCCGAATGCGGATGAATACAACGATTTACGAAGGGCCCGTGAAGCGATGCTCGATGTGGCCGGTTATATAAACGAGGCGGCACGTGATAGTGAACATTTAGCGGTAATAAATAACTTACAAGAGAATATAGTTGAATGGGCTCCCGATCCCGACATGAAATTATCCGATTATGGCCGTTTAATCAAAGATGGTGAATTACGTTTACGCGCACACGACGAACAAAAGCAGCGGACACGTTATTTTTTCATATTTGAAAAATGTATATTGATATGTAAACAATTGCGTGGCCATCAATTTGCATTTAGGAATATAATCAATGTGATGGATTACCATGTGGAGGATGTGCATAATAGGGCGATATTGAACGGTCCCAAATGGGCGTTCATGTTCCATTTGGTGAAGAATGATAATGGTACAGTGTACACTGTACATGTGCGTACATTGGAATTGAAAGATCAAATAATAAAGGCGATCAATGACGCTTTGGACAATTTACGACCGCCGATACGTACGACACATTCATTTGAATTGACCACATTGCCATCTCCAATGGCATGTCAACATTGTAGCAAATATTTGAAAGGGTTAATCTATCAAGGATATAAATGTACAGTGTGTAATATAGCGGTACATAAAAATTGTATACCAAATAGTGGACGGTGTGGTGCACCGCATGTACAATCGCCATCATTGCATCATGCACATAGTTTTCTAATGAATGGTAATAAGAATATTGATCCGTTGCAAGAGAAATTGTGGTTTGTTGGGGAGATGGAACATAAAGTGGCTGATCAGATGTTGGAACAACGGGAGAATGGGACGTTTATGGTACGAATACGGTCACAAGTGGAGGGTGATGATAAATATGCGTTGTCATTAAAGTAAATAGGAAAAAATTAGTTGAATTTGTTTGTTTGAAGTTAATTGTTTTGTTTCAGGACTGAGAATACGGTGAAACATATGAAGATTTGTTGTAGTGTCGATATACAGAACAATGAGCGTAAATATTATTTGTCACAATGTAGATTTTTTAGTACAATTGAGGAATTGGTGCTCCATTATCAGGAATATAGTTTAAAAGAGAATTTCGAACGTTTAGATGAGAATACGAAATTATTGTGGCCTTATAAACAACTAGAAGCAATTGTTGAACATTCATTCGAATCGAATAATTCGCAAGAGTTGAGTTTTCATGAAGGGGATGTTATATATGTTATTGGTAAAGAGGGTTATAGGGAGAATTGGTGGAAAGGGCGTACAAAGCATAATGATGTTGGTTTTTTTCCACGGGACCGTGTCAAAGTGGACGGTTTAGTCAATTTTGAAAATTAAATTACTAGTCACTAAAAATTTGGTGGTTTTTATATTAATAAATGTTGCAATAATTCCAAAAAAACAAATATTAATGAGGAAATTGTGTACGTATTGTGGCCCCCTAAACACAAGCTCAGTTTTTTTAATAAAAAAAGTATTACGCATGTCGATGGCCTAATTTTGCTCATTGGAATTACCAGAATTTATAAGAAAAATTGTTCGTTTATGAATCCAAGTGCCATTTGTTATATATTTAATGGGCTTCTATATATTGTTGTTTGTTTATATATTAGATGTTTATTCCATTATTTTTGCAATACAACGAAATAGTTTTTATTTATACAATTTCACTGACATATTTTATTTTCCTAATTACATGTTTATGGTGTAATATGCATGCAAAATGAGAAAATCTATGTGATATCCGTTTATTTTTGTATAGCGAGCTATTCAAATGGAAGCATTTCGAATACACCGATTTTAGTGCGAAAGAAAACAATTTGTTACTGTAGATTTTTAACTGATTTCACTAGCTGAACAGAGTCAGTTGGAAAATTTTTGAATAGCACGTGAAAATTCCATAATTTGCTTTTATTTTCTATTTGCTTTATAAGTTCTGTATTATAGAAAAATATTATTCATAGTACAACTATACATATAAATATATATGAAAATATGTTTCAAAATAAATATGGTTGATAGATAACGTCTTTTTTCTTTTTTACAAAACCCACAAACAATATGATTGTCTCATGTTTAGATGGTATCATTGCGTATCATCTTCATCATTACAAGCTTTATGGATTAGGAAAAGCACATTGGTTCACAATTACGTAATGCACAACATATTTTTCAGTGTAGCACAATAAAAACAATGATAAACACAGGACTGTGTTTATTTTTATATCTTGTTACAATAGCAAAAGGGTATTTACGCACCGACTCTTTTTCTCAAGAAACATCAAACAGAATTTCATTAACTTTGTGCGTTACAGAAGCGAGTAGTCGATTTTTCATCGATTCTGACTTAACAGTGTATTATTTGGCCTTTCGTGAAATGGACTTTTCAAGAAACTCCGTAATTATGCTAAATAATTTTCTTCTTGCGTATTTGTTTGAAGATCCTTACCTACCGTTAGTTGTGAAAAACGTCTCGAATCCAAATAGATTGACTCACTTTTATCAAAAACCAGCCGATAACTATTTGATTGAGATAAGAACAAAAAATGATATCTCGCAAATTATAAAACAAATCAAACTGCATCTTTGGAATCCGCATGCGAACTTTCTTATATTCAGTGCAACGGTATTCGATGAACCATTAGAAGTAGTCCAAGAAATAATCGGTATCTTATCGCAACACAATGCATTCAATGTAGCCGTTCTTCTGAACACGAAAAGCAATGCAACAACATACAAAATCTATTCATGGTACCCTTTTGTTTATGGCAATTGTGGTACTTTGGCAGCAGGTTTAAGAGTCATAGATTCCTGCACGTTTGGACAAATTGAAAGAAATGTTACATGGTTTGAAAGTAAGTTACCGTCAAAGTTCAATAACTGTCTAGTGCGGGTGGGAATTAAAGTGATTCCACCGTTTACGAATTTTATTGAGAATGGAAGCCAAATGACGCATAGTACATATATGAGCAAGACTGGAGTTGATGTGAATATTTTAAATACTTTTGCACAAGTCTTGAATTTAACTATGGTTTACTATATTGAAGAGTGTGTGGGGGAAGTGATGGAGAATGGAACCATCACCGATGGCCTTTTCGCAAATCTGAAGAAAGGAATGTACGATATAGCGGCTGGCTGTTTGGCAACGAACTCAATACGATGCTCGATATTCGATTACACCTCAATTCACATCCATAATCCTTTGACATGGTGCACTCCTCATCAATCCACGGATTTAACCCTGGACCGGTTAATGGCAATTTTTGAACTAAAAACTTGGCTTTTAATTATCTCTTGTGTTTCTATCCTGACTGTCTTAATTTGGCTTTCTAGTCAATTGGTTTTCGCACAAGAATCTTCAAGAACCAACAAACTCTCCAACGTAACTCTGAATAATTTCGGAAGTATGATTGGAGTTAGTGTTAATATGCTTCCAAATACAGCATTGCTTCGATTTCTAACGACTTTTATGTTGTTTCTGAGTTTTTGCATCGATGAAACGTTCCTCACTTTTATGACCAGCGTTATATCGAATAGAAAGTTTGCGGAAAAGTACGAGGAAACCGAAGATATTTTCCAATCCGATTTAAAAACTTTATACGGAGAAAATATGAATCGATATTTCGTGGACACTTTCGACAAACGACCGGATTTAGAAAAAAGGTATGAAACGTGTACGAATTTGGAGGAATGCGTTCAATCTGCGATTCGTGAGAAAAATTCTGCCATTTGTGGTAGTCAATTTTTTCTAATCTATCTAATGAACGATTTAAGAAAAAAAGATAAGAGGAATATATTGAACTGTTTTCGAAATCCATTTCTTACTATTCCTATAAATATTTATCTTCGGAAAGGGTACCATTTGAGTCAGGTGTTCGATGGAATCTTGCAACATCTAGTGGAGGCTGGACTGATAGATAAATGGGCACAAGACATACTGTTCACGAATGGTGAAGATGATCCTCTGGATGGACACAATGAGAACAAAACTGTTGTGACTTTTGTGGATCTTTTACCTTTGTTCAAAGTTTACTGTGTTGGATTAGCGGTTGCTTTCAGCGTCTTTCTAATAGAGAAGATTCTTCAATTGAAAAAAAAATAATATTGCAATCTGTCAATATTTAGGTATGTGTAATGTATGTAATAAAGAATAAACAGTTTTTTGGTATATTTTATTTAAATTTGAATAAATAGATTTTATGTGGAAAAATGGTTCCATATTTCAGCTAAACAAATATCCTCCCACTGCAAATAAAACCCTTTTATGAATACATTTAATATTTAATGCGACTAAATATTACCAGTCTCTCACAAAATTTGTAAAATGACTCTGTTAATCTTATTTCTCCTGATAATGATCAAAAATACAGCAGAAATTCATATCACAGTACCAAAGAACGACGAATTCTTGATGCTAAATCGATTAAACCTCAAGAAATATTGCCAGTCTGAAAATCAAATCGATGTCGCTGTTTATTTGTACTTACATGGATCCACTACATTGCAACATTCAATCCTCGAATTACTGTACTCAGAAGTACTTACCAGCAATTTCTCGATTAAAGTTAAAACTGCCTTAACACCCTTAAGACTTCCAACAAGAATTCCTGTAAAACCCACCTGTTACATTATCCAATTCAGTGAACTCGACGATCTTACAAACTTCTGCAATGACAGTAAATCAAGAAGATTTAACACTCATGCTAATATATTACCAATAAGTGATACAAATTTTCGAACTAACCAAACAATTCCTGACATTTTAAGAATTTTAAAGCAGTATAATCTTTTTAAAGGTAATATAGTGTTGAAAGAAAAGTCGATAGAAATTTCCCATGGAATTTTCCATCAAGTCAAAGTGGTTTATATTGAAAAACCTCCTCTAGTTATCGATCTTTCCAAGAGTGAACAAAAATACAAACACCAAGAAGAACTTACCGGAGTGGAAGTGAAAATTCTGCAAACAATTGGCGAAAAACTGAACATCACCTTCATTTACAGACGAGAAACTTCTTATGGGAACATAAAAAACGGAATTACAAGTGGAGCCCTAAAAAAGATACAGAACGGCAAATGTGAGATCGGTATTGGTGGTCATGCCCTCTTCGAAGCGAAAGAATTGTACTTTGACTACACAATTTCATTTGTTATTGCCAATTTCGTGTGGTGCATCAAGCCAGTTTCCTTACACGACGAAAAAGATACATTTTTGCACATGTTAAATTGGCAAATTTGGTTGATGGTTGTGATTGTATACATAATCAGTTCTTTTCTAATTCCTGCATTGAGTTTCAACAGTGAAAAGGTGTTCTTTAAAAAGTTTTCCAACATTTTCTTATTGAACATTGCTTTCTTAACAAGCAATTCTTCTCCGATTTTGCCAAGAACCCAAGCAGTTCGTTGGCTCTTTTGTGCTCTAATTTGGTTCAATGTCATTTTGAATATTTATTACAGCACTTTTTTGACCAGTTTATTACTGCATCAGAAACGTGACTTGAAATATACTGGGGTAAAACAATTTTTGGATGATGATTTTGACTTGTACTTTACGGGCACTCTTAAAGACACATTTAAGGAATTTCTTTTGGAAAATGATGGATTTACTGGATTGGCATTCGATTGTGGTCCTGATTGCTTGAATTATGTCAGAAATAAAGAAAAGAGTGCCATTTTAATCTCTTTGTTACAATTGCAGTCGGAGGTGGATCTTGATAGAGATGGTGATTCAATCCAATGCTTTCTGCGGGTTCCAATGCTTCGTACACCGATGACGATATTAATGAGACGAGGGTTTGTGTATCAAGAGGAATTTAATGTTATCATAAGTAGGATCATCGAGGGAGGTTTTATTGAGAAATGGATACAAGAAGCGATTGCGATGCTGAAGAAAATGAATATCACAAGTACATCTCTCAATGATGAACGAATAATTTTTCTGACTTTTTCTAAAGTGTATTTGATGTTTCATTTGTACTTGTGCGCAGTAGCAATTGTAATCGTAGTTTTCATTGGGGAATTATTGTACGGGGTGTTTAAAAAGCGGCCATAAAAAACAAGAAATATGCAATTAAAAATTTTATTTACAATATTACAAAGTCAGAATCGCATTGGTTTGGGGTACGGTTGACTCCTTGTCTTCTTTGTCCTTCTGATCGGTCCAACATTCGAGTCTTTCATCAAAGAAAGACTTACATCCGGTTGTCTTTCCCTTTGCATCGCATTCCTTCTTGCAGTCCAGTCAATTTTCACCCTCTTAACAACATTTCGTCCGAAAACAGTTTCTGAGCCTCCACTCCTCGTTATTTCCGTGGTGAAACGGTGGTCGGATAAAATTCTTCGGTTTCTCTCCTTCTCCTCTCGTACAGCTTCCTTAACCGCTTTCCTTAATAGTGGATCGTAACGGCAAATTTCCACCCAGAATGGGTTCGTTCGAATGGCAATCAGCAAAGAGGCTCCATCCAACTTTCGAAGGATTATGGACCAGAGTTCGGGTGGAAGATGTGGCAGGACCACATTGGTAGCAGCGAGCACAATTGGTAGCAATGGAAACATGTTGAAGGTTCAAGTTCAAATGTTGAATGGCTTGAGGGTGAAATGGGTGGTGAATTTATAGGAAGGTATTTGTCATGGTTGGATGGTTACGATATTTGATTGGCCGAATCAGTGGACCGTTAAAGCAGCTACCCCAAGTCTTAATATTTTTTCTGCACTGATGCATTATTTGGGTGTATTTTATTGATGTCTGCTATACAAAGTGTTTTCATGTATTACAAGTTTACCTACATTGTATGCATATTATTGCACTTGTCTAATAGTCACCTGTTCGTTTACAATAAAGATCGTAGTTTTTTTAAATTTCATTTAAAAAATACCAAGAAACTAATTTTTTATTCACTTTTAATTGACGTGTACATATTTTTTGATTAATTCCCATTTGCGTATTTATTGTAGGTACACTGTGTTATTTTATAAGAAGATTATTTCACAATTGTTTGAAGAAATTTTGTTTGTTCTTAATAAATTGAAATTTGAACATACCTATATACGCGCAATAAAATATTAGGTACTGTAAATGTGTTTAATGAAATGTAATTTTTGTTAAATTTGTTAATTGATGATAATATAAAATGGTATAAATAAATAACATGGTCATTTTCTCTTGGCAAACGTGCTAGTTTAATTCTATCCCAGAAATCTTCATAGATAGATCAATTGATTTTGATTTCAAGATGAACACATCTATAAAAGCTATTATAGAATTAGTTAAACCAAAGGCGATGATCGATCTTCTAAAAGTCATGTTTGAAACTTCCATTGAGGACACATTGAAAATGGAGATTCCGTGGAAAAATGTGTTTCATACGACAATTTTACATCTTGGAACCATTTGTGGACTGTTCTTGATTCCACGTGCAAAAATGTTCACATGGATTTACTGTAAGTTTATAATATGAATTAATATTTTTAACACTCAATTCAAAATAGGTCACTGTTTTTGTTAATCTAATTTTAATTTTATGAATAAGGTGATATGATTATCCTCATGAATGAATTTTTCATTTATTAACAATACAAATATAGAAGAGAGATAAGAGAATCGTTCCTAATCCATTAATAACAAAACAGTTTTAATATACATAAAATTACATAGATTAGGTACATACCGAGATGGAAAATGTTGGCATTGCGCGGATTAAACGATTACATAAACAAAATAAAAATAAGTGGTGTGATGTATATATTGATTTTCATAATTATTTGTCCTGTATACAATAAGAATTTGTAAATGAAGTAACAAAAACTAAGGTAGTGACGGCAAATATGGACTACCTAAATGAAAACGCATTTTTCTCAAAAACTATGATAAAAATAAGAGTTATTTTTTCAACAATTTTGAAGATACTCAACTAATTTTTAAATAGAAAAATAAATATTGCACAATATTTACTTAATAAAGTGAAATAAAAAATAAAAATGAAAATGCGATATTTGACCATAATATAAGAAGATGATGATGGTTCTAAACTTCATTTTTCCTGCAAAAAATCCTGCTGACAACTGTGTCATTGGCCAATCAAATGTTTCAAATTTGAAAATTCAGATTTTGATTGGCCAGTGACACAGTTGTCAGCAGGGTTTTTTGCTATATGCAGGAAAAATCAAGTATAATAATTTATTTAGGTCACTGGGCAATATTAACCAACTGGCTATATTTGCCGACACTACCTTATTGATATATTATACCTATTCATTAATAAATAATTAGGGAATAATAAAAAAATTCGGAATAGATCATTCATTTTAAATCTCATGGTCAAAAGTCAAAAGCTTTTTATTGTTTCAATTTTTGCTAGTAGGTATTAGAATTTTATATTCGTAGTTTTTTATAAATACTAATATTTATTGTCAAAAAAAATTTGAATATCATTTGAGCGATTTTGACTCTATAAATATAACCTACTTAACTTGCGAAAAGCGTTTGTAAACTGAGAAACCAACAGTTCTTTTTTTCTGGCAACTACAAACACATACCTAAAGGTAAGTCAAAAAATACTTTGCAGAATTGTGAATTAATTTAATAATCTTACAATAAATTAACATTTTGCCTTTATTAGTTGTGAGATTTCAAAATGACCATATCAAGAACAGAAACTATTATAGAAGAAACGCCGAAAACGATCACTGAAGTTTCAAAAATTGGTACTGATTTCACATTCAAAAGGGAAATTATTTGGGGAAAAGTGATATTTTTCATCATTTTACATCTTGCTGCTATTTATAGCTTTTTCTTAATTCCACAAGTTAAACCTTACACCCTCATTTACTGTAAGTACTTAATATTTGACAAAATTGCATTCAACCTGCTAATAATGTGTGTTTATGTTAATTTTCAGTGATTTGCAAATTACACTTTGGTATATACGGCACCACTGCCGCAGCACACCGATTTTACTCTCACAAATCATTCAAAGCAGTATTTGGACATCAAGTTGTAATGATGCTACTCCAAACCATGATCGGTCAAGTAAGTACTTGATGAAATTATATGAATCGCAATAAAAATTTATTCTTAAACTTAATAATTTATAAATTAGTAAAGTTAAGAACACAAAAGAAAAATAAATATGTTAAATAATGTAATTGACTTTTCTAGCAATACAATACCGTCTAATTTTAATATAAGAATCTGACGTACCCTATATTGTAAATATTCATATTATTGTAAATAGCAAAAAATCACTGGAAATTTCGATAAACAATTGTTCAATAATGCGAATATATTAATTATTTTGTTACCAGAATTCAATTTATATTTGGGCACGCGACCATCGCCAACATCATAAATACAGTGACACAGATGCCGATCCGCATAATGCAACAAGAGGCTTTTTCTTCTCCCACATTGGCTGGTTAATGAGCAAGAAGCATCCTCTTGTCAAAGAAAAGGGACGTACGATTGATATGAGCGATTTGAAAGCGGATCCGATCGTTATGTTTCAATACAGGTAAGCATCCATTCGTCCGAGTCTCAAAATAAAATTGCCAAAATTGAGCGGAATTTTTCGATTGTTTTGGACGGATTAGATAATTTTAAAGATTTTAAGATAATAATAAATATCATTTAAATTAAAGTAGGTATTTTCTTCAATTAACATTAATTTTTTACTGTTAAATTGTTTAAGGTACTATCTACCACTATACGTATCAGTTGTCGCAATAACGATGCTCATTCCGATTTTACTTTGGAATGAGACATTAAAAAACTCATTCTTCATTATTCACGTATTGCACTACACAATACAATTGAATGGTACATGGACCATCAACAGTCTAGCACACAAGTATGGCACCAAACCTTACGACAAGTACGAAATTTTTGAAATAATCTAAAGGAAAAAAATGTTAACTTGTAATCTTTAGGTCTATTAGGGCGACAGAGAACCTGTTCACTAATTTATTCTCAGGTGGCGAAGGTTATCACAATTTTCACCATATATTTCCAAGGGACTATCGTACCGCTGAACTGGGCCAGAAGTTTTGCATGACCACTAAACTCATCGAGTGGACGGCTGCGATGGGCTGGTCTTATGATCTACACACCGTTTCAAAGGAGCTTGTAGCACGAAGAATGGAAAGGACAGGTGACCGCAATTTGAAAAAAACAATAAAGACTTAAAAATGTTTAGAGACTTGATTACGAATTTCTTTGTATAAAATTATTGATTAGTGGAGAAAGGTATTAATAATCTCCAAAAATAAAATAGTTTGATTTTGAATATTTTTGAGTTCTTTTGCATATTGTGTCGGAGTTTTTGTCTAAAAATAGAAACAATACATTAATACAATTTTTCTATACTTAATACGATATAAATTGACAAATTCTGCTGGTAAGTTTATTTAATTTTTTTAATTAGGTACTTAATGTGTGTCTTTAAAAACTCATTAAATTTTATATATACCATTCAAGTACCAGATATTAAAAAAATATGATCGATTGCAATTAGAATATTTAAAACTCGTTTGGGACATCTGGTATGATTTTTTTTTTCAGGAAAATTCGTTCGAGTATATATACTCCCTACTTATAAATCAGTACGCATTTTTTCAACGAACTCGAGTACTTTGAAAAGTTCAAAATTTTTTGTAAATCGTGTATAATGTCAATCCAAAGACGAAAATCGTGTTTCGGTTCAATGGAATTAATTAACCAAGGGCTGCAAAAGTTGGAAAACAAAATAGATGTGAAACTGTGTACATTTTTGCGCTCTTATTCGAATTTTCCAGTGGAGAAAGTGTCCAATAAATCAAACGGTGGTTCAGAAGGTAATTACAATATCTTAGAAATCCGTTACTAATACTAAGCCTTTTCCGGTTATTAATAATTGGTGGATTCTCTATTTTTACAAGGTTTTCGGTTTTTTCAAATGAACATTTCCTTTCTTTTGATTAACATTCAAAGATAAAGGGTCAAGAAGCAGTCAGTGCATTTTATAAGCTTATCTTATTGTCAATGTCTTCAATAATTAATAGTCAATATTCTTAAAAAGAAAACTTGTCACAAGGTCATCCCTAATTCCAAAGATTAATTATTGGAGATTAGTAGATGAATATCAGTTTCACGAAAGGTCACACGTTTAATTCGAATTAATTTAATTGTTATTTCGATTTTGTTGGAAAATTTGTTGGATGCTAAATTAAATTTAACAAATTTACCGACAACTTGAAAAAAGCTCGTTCACAGTCAACCTCAGTCTAGCACTCATTATAAAGAATTTCTGGAGGCGTAAGCTAAATTGTTGTCATTATCATTAATACGATTGTATCTAGCAATTAATATAAGAAGGAGTCACGTAACAATACATTTTACCACACTATTAAAAAAATTGCTACCCGGCACGTTTAGGTCTGCGGCATTGGTGGACAGACTCTTCTCCGAACAAAACACGGTACTTTCGCCTACAACGTGTGATGTACCACACGTATTCTTTATAGTATTTAGTTAGAAATGTTTTACTTTTCCTTCGTTTTTTGGAGGTCGAATGAGAGCGTTTACTAGGAACATAATTTTCCTTTCCAATAAACATTTGATAGGTATATTTACATTAAAAATAACATATTTTAACCGTGAAAATCTGTTATAAGAATTTTGGATGGAAACTTTAGTTCCTATTACTTAGTAATGATTGTGTTTTTCCTTAAAAATTTCTTATAAAAGAGAGGGGAAAAGACGGGTGAATCGGTTTTTTAATGATTTAAACAAATCATTAGTGAAAATAAATGTTAATAGTGTGCTGACTTTCCCAGGGTTCAAAATGTGTAAGCCGACAATCGAATCGCAAGAGAAAATCATCCAACACAAACCATTGACTTCCAATATAGGCACCGATTACACATACAAAAGAAAAATTGTGTGGAGAAATGTGTTGTTATTTGCAATTTTGCATATTGGTGGCTTTTATGGTTTTTTCCTACTTCCACAAGCAAAAATATTAACATGGATCTACCGTAAGTCTCAATAACCAATCGAATTTTGAGTTGTTCAATCATAAATTTGCAGTGTATTTGAAACTGGCCGCCGCTACGTATGCCATTTGTGCAGGATCTCATCGTTTGTATTCACACAGAGCCTTCAAAGCGGTATTTGGACATCGACTAGTGATAATTCTGCTCCAAACGATGGTCGGACAAGTAAGTCTATTAAATTCTGCCAAAAAGCTTCAGAAATATAAATTTTTACACTTTTTGCAGAATTCTATGTACACCTGGGTTCGCGACCATCGTCAACATCACAAATACAGTGACACAGATGCCGATCCGCATAACGCGAATCGTGGTTTCTTCTTCTCCCATATGGGCTGGTTGATGAGCCGAAAACACCCACTAGTCAAAGAAAAAAAACATACAATCGATATGAGCGATTTAGAAGCAGATCCGATTGTTATGTTTCAGTACAAGTAAGAAAAAATTCTTCAACATTCAACACATCGATATAACTTTTTTTTTATTTATTTCAGATATTACGGAATTCTATACTTTTTTGTTGGTTTTTTAATACCAGTGGCCATTCCAGTGCTTTTTTGGAATGAGTCACTGCATAATTCATTCTTTATCACGTACATGTTTTTCTACATTTACGAATTGAATGCCACTTGGACAATAAACAGTATTGCACATTTGTTTGGTAACAAGCCCTACGATAGGTAAAGATTTTCTTAAATTCTTCAACATTGCCAAATTCATTTTGCATCTTGCTGTGAAATGTGCAATTACAAATAAATTTCTTTTCAGGACGATAAAGCCGGTGGAGAACACGTTCGCTTCTTTAGTCACATCCGGCGAAGGTTACCACAATTACCATCACACGTTTCCATGGGATTACCGTGCCGCTGAACTCGGCCAATCCTTCCGATTCACCACCAGAATGATCGATTGGACCGCCAGAATGGGCTGGTCGTACGATCTAAGAACTGTTACAGCCGAGCATTTATTAAAACGAAAGGAAAGAACTGGCGATTTAAGCGATTTGAAGGAAGAAAAAAAGGATGATGTTTAGAAGAAGTTGAGCATGTTTAAAATAAGTTTATATTAATTATTTGAATAAAAATTTTTTGTGGTTGATTATGTGAAGGTTCCTTTAACTTAAATTTGATTTCAAGTCCGTGGGACACATGACCAATCAAACGTTCGTTGGACATACACGTGTAATGAAATTTTCTATTAATTGTTTACAATAATTGTACAATTTGTTATTTTGTGACAATAAATCCGCATTAGCTATACATTTTCGTTTTTATTTGTGACACTTTAAAAAAGGGCCATAAAAATTAATATTCGTTATAAAATCAACCACATAAATTATTTAATATTCAAACCCTGCAACTATTTCAGTTTCCACTCCAAACCTATAACAAAATAAATTCATTATTTATGAGATGTACGTGTGATTCTTGACGTCATTCATAAAAAAACGATAGATTTACCAAAGAAAAACTGTTACCCTCAATTTTATAAAAATGTTTGCACGTCGCATATAAAAAATTCTAATTACTTTTTAATTATGATATACATTAATCGTCACAGGTCAAAGTTGACCATTAAACATTTTTGATACACATATGTTATGGTTAAAATAGTCAAAACATGCATACATCTTCCGTTGCTGAATGACTAATTTATTAAATTTCAATTCTATTACACACGAACACACGAGAAATATTTAATTAAACACGGCTATTATATTTTATTCAACACATTTAATACATAATTTATTATCAATCACATCCTCTGTGTATTGTTGAGAATTTTCGCACTAAATTCTTCATTACAAATTCAAACAGTTGTCTTACATAATAAATAATTCAGCGAAAAAAGCGAACGTCATATACAATAGTGCAAAATTCAATTAGCTATTTATTAAATTGGAAAACTTTCACTGAAATAATCAATTTTTTTTTTAATCCTCCAGAGGATTGGTCTTGAAAATGGTCAAGGGAGCTGGTGGAAAGACAATGAACCAATTAATCAAATTGGTCGAACAATAGAGAATTACAATGAACACAAATAATTTGGTATGTTATACAAACTGTTTAGATGTTGTTGCATAACAGTCTTAATTCGGTTTAACTCACCAAATCCTTTAAATACACGTCAAAAAAAATTGTTTGAGGGCACTTTTGAGGGGCAACTGAAGAACAATAATCAGCCGTAATTAATTGCAACTGAAAAATTTTGAGAAAACAAACATTAAGTGTCTAATATAATTTTAAGTAACATTAATGATGAGCACGTCTGCCTACATTTTTGCCATAACAATAGGTTTAACCCCCACTATAACAATTTTTAAGAAGGGAAAACTTGGCTAATACAAATTTGATATGTACTTATAATAAATGTCCAAATAGTCTTCATCATAATAGCACATATTAGCAAATTCTATTACAAATATATAAATTGAGGTTTTGTTGATTTTTGTTTAGTAGTGCTCAAGATGACTTTAACTAAAGTACAAACACAAGAAGAAAATATCGAGAATACAACAACGGATTACCACAATATCGGCACCGATTACACGTTTAAAAGGAAAATTGTGTGGAAAAATGTGGCCGCTTTTGCACTCTTACATATTGGAGCCTTTTATGGCATTTACCTATTACCGCAAGCAAAGATTCTTACGTTGATATTTGGTGAGTTTAAAAAAAATTCAATTCATCTCATAAATTTCTTTTCATTGTGAAAAACTTTCGTTTTTCTGACCTTGTCTCCAGTCAGGTTCAATGTTTCCCAAACTTTCTAATACCATTTCATGACCAACCATTAAATAATTGCAATTACAGCATTCCTGAAAACATATTTTGCCGGCGGTGGCGTCACCGGAGGCGCCCATCGCCTCTTCTCCCACAGATCGTACAAAGCGAAATTCGGCTTACGCCTGTACCTCGTTCTACTCCAAACGGTTTCCGGCCAAGTAAGTAGCTTCAAGTGTGTATTTGGAAATGGACACCTTGACACAATACAAATATTTGACTTTGAATTGCGCGAATGCAATTGATGTTAATTATTGGATGTGTTTGGCATTCAATTACTAAATGCATTTAATTCTAGAATTCAATATACATATGGGTACGCGACCACCGTTTGCATCACAAATACAGCGACACCGATGCGGATCCTCACAATGCAAATCGCGGCTTCTTTTTCTCCCATATGGGCTGGCTAATGAGCCGGAAACATCCGCTAGTCAAAGAAAAAGGCCGCACGATTGATATGAGCGATTTGCGCGCCGATCCGATCGTCATGTTTCAATATAGGTAAGCATTCATTCGCCCGAGTCTCAAAATTGAATTGCCAAAATCGAGCGGAATTTTTCGATTGTTTTAGAATATGATTAGATAATTTGGTTGTTTTCGTCATAGCTGTTAAACAGATGAATAAACATCATTTAAATAATTTGCGACAAAATAATCTTTGCCCGAGGTGAAAGTTGTCTACTAACTTATTAACCCTTTGATTTCAGACACTACGTCATTTTGTACCTAATCTTCGCCTTGTTTCTCCCAGTGTACTTTCCAATGTATTTATGGAACGAGTCGTTCATCAACTCTCTTTTCATTTGCTATTTCTTGTCCTACGTGTATTTGTTGCACATTACATGGACGGTCAACAGTTTGGCGCACATTTGGGGCAACAAGCCATACGACAAGTATACGCAAACTCCGAAAATCAAATGACCAGCAAGTAAATAAATTTTTTTACAGGTACATAAAAGCGAAGGAAAACAATTTTGTATCGATGGTAACAGCAGGCGAAGGTTGGCACAATTACCACCACGTCTTCCCGTGGGATTACCGTGCTTCGGAATTGGGTAACCCCTATTGCGTGACAACGAAATGCATCGACTTGGCCGCCAAATGGGGATTTGCGTACGATTTGAAATTCGTGTCCGATGAGCATTTGTTGCGGAGGATCCAAAGGACCGGCAACAAAACGTTTGGAGAGAAGGATCTTGAGAGGGATCGATTGGCTACATCGATTAAGGGTTGAAGAATCAAGAAAAATGTGATGAGTTTCTGTTTAATTTAGACATTAGAGTTAAGGGTTATTTATTTGTAGAAAAAATAAATTCTACTGCCTCACAATTGATTTTCATTATGCGAAAATAATTATCGAAACGTCAATATAGAACGTTCGTGGAGCATCAATAAAAATAATTCAAGAATCGTACGATTGAATTTAATCAGAATCACGTGAGTGTCTGTTTAACATATTGGACAAAGAACGATGTAAATATAGATGAATGAGAATTTAATGGCAGAGCTGTTTTATAAGGTGGAAGATTTTCTTCTGTTCCACGACATTGTCACATTATCACCTCATGCCATAATTTTTGCTATAACCTTTGAAATCGACCTATTTGCCATGTGAATTAAGGAAAACGTTTTCAATAGATATTTATATTCTAACGCACTGTTAGTGCATCATCACAGGTTAAATAAGAACGGAAATGACGGAAAATACGTTTTTCTAATTTGAATAAACATAAATTCGCAGTGAAGGTAAATAGCAGCGTGTTTGATATTAAAAAAAACAATAGTAATGAATGCGCTTTGGGCGGAAATGGAAATTAGAATAAATGGCCAATGGCCACATATCTAGACTAGAATTTGAACTTGGTAAGAGGAATATTGGCAGTGGTTACATTTGGATTATGTGCAAAAATGTTTGTTTTTATGTAGTTTATAGATTCATGTAGGTATTAAGTTACGAATCAACTGAATTTTCACCTTCTCTTATATGTATAAATTAGGTTAATTGTTATTTATGGTTATTAACATTAAAAACAAAACACGCTTTAAATATGTAATTTAGTTTTTTTTTAGAACTTTGTTTCGAAATGCAAAAAACTCCTAAAAATAATTGTCTACATATATTTGTACTTTAAACTTTAATCGGCGGTTACTTACAAAATATTTGATTTGTTTATTTTTTTTGACCAGTCTGCTTCATTCCCACTGTAAAAAGATCAAATTCTATAAAACATGATCAAGTTTTTAACGTATCAGCAAATCCTTAGGTATCGGACCATTTAGAATTACCCCTACATTTTATGATAATGTAGGTACTTGGTGGGGATTTCTAGGCATTATATAACTTACCCAATTCACATTAATTGCTGCAAAGGCTTATCACATAATTTTTTACACGTGACGATTAAATATAAAAACCTTTACGTGCTGATTTTTTTACAGTTCCAGTTTTGCCTTCTCCGATAAGCGACCTAAAGGCTGAAACATTGAAAAGTGAGTAAAAATTATTTCATAAGTTACAAAATTCATAAAACAATTAAATCGTGGTTTAGAAATTACAAAATTTCGGGGTAACTAGTTTTTTATTTATTATTATATTAATTTTTGCTCGTAAATTTTTTCACTTAAATTTCATTTTCTAACACACTTTACCTCCAATTTAAATAAATTGCTCCGTTAATGGACCATATTCCTCGCCAATAATCGACCGCGATTCAAATCACCCCATAAATTACAACAATTTCCTCAATTTCATGAAACAATTCTTATCTGAACCGTGCTGTCTACAGATGTTAGCCAGTCAAGTGGGGACCACAGTCACAACTACACATGAACCGTCCACAGATAATAATGTATCTAAAAAAAAAGTACCAATCCTGCCGTCCGAAATCGGCACCGATTACACATACAAAAGGAAGATTATTTGGCGATATGCTTTAGGCAATTTAATTGTACACATTGGGGCTGTTTACGGCCTCTATCTGATACCCCAAGCCTATTTCAAGACACTTCTGTGGAGTAAGTTTTTTAATTCTGAATTTTTCGAGACTCTAATTTAAAAATTTCCCCCTAGCTTTTCTTATCATTAACTTAAGCACCCTTGGCATCACAATGGGCTGCCACCGCCTCTTCTGCCACAAATCCTACAAAGCCACAGCCCCATTACGCATCCTTTTAGTCTGTTTACAATCGATTGCTGGTCAGAATTCCTGCTATTACTGGGCCCTGGTGCACCGATTACACCACAAATACAGTGACACCGATGCGGATCCGCACAATGCGAATCTGGGCTTTTTTTTCAGCCATCTAGGATGGACAATGGTCGACAAGCATCCCTTAGCCCGTGAAAAAGCGAAGACTATGGATATGAGCGATTTGAAAGCGGATCCAATCTGCATGTTCCAACACAAACATTTCAACTATTTCTATTTTGTGTTCGCTTTTTTCATTCCAACCTTTGTCCCGATTTATTTTTGGAACGAGTCGCTAATCAACAGTTTGTGTATTTGTTTCTTTTTCCGGTACTGTTCAAATATTCATATCACATTTACGGTGAACAGTATTGGACATTTCTTTGGAAATAAGCCGTACGACAAGTAAGCAATTTAGACAACCAGCAATTCATAATCCACCTCCTTAACTTGTAACTTTTTAGATTTATAAAACCAGTCGAGAATGGAATAGTATCGCAGATAACATTAGGCGAAGGTTGGCACAATTACCACCATGCATTCCCATTCGATTACAGAGCGGCGGAATTTGGACCGCACCGTTGGACATTATCGACATTTTTAATTGATTGCTTTGCATCGATCGGCTGGGCATACGATTTACGTACAACTACACCAGAAATGCTACGAAAACGCCAAATACGCACCGGCCAATATATGGATAGTAAAGAGTTTTAGTTTATTTGTGATTTATTTATTTATGGCTGTTAATAAAGATATAATTAAAACAATTTGGAGTTTTGTGTATAGGCAACCAATGAAACAAGGTGAAAGAGTTTAAAACAAATTGAATTAATGATGATGACAAAATTCAACAGAAAAACATTATTCGCAACTCCCTTGACTTGCTTTCAAAATCGCAAAAAAATGAAAGGACGTTATATGGATTTTCATGTTATTTGTCATCACTTACACTTGTTTCCGTCATTAATAGCAGTAAATTACCAGCTACTCCTTTATTTTTCAATATGTTTTTTTTGAATAATTGCGCTTTGCACTTTTTACTACTGTTCTAAGCAATTTCTAATTGAAGTATAATGACTAGCAGAACGATGATTGTTAAAATAATTACGAACACAGTTTATGAAATCCTTCAAGAAAACAAAATTGATCAAAAAAGGCAATGAAGTAAAAAGCGCGCGCGTCACAAATTCAAATTTTCTACGAATGACAAACAAGTTACTTTAATTTACATTGGGATGTAAATAAATAAAATAAATTGTTCGTAATACATTAAGTAAATTAATTAAGCGAACTGTTATAATTTACATAAAAATTGTAAATAAACTACGTTCCTTTGTGGAAAAACAATGCGGATATGTTTAATAGACTAGATGCAGAGCCACCCTTGCACAATTTTCCCAATAAGGAAACACTCACTCAGCCAACTTGAAAAAATTTCCTCTCAATTACAATATGATAATTGCAAAAATATTTCATTTCCAATAAATCATTTTTGCACACATTAAAAAAACCACGTAATGTTTCTATAATTGAAATAACTGGCCTGTTCAATGTAACAAACTAGAATAAAACTATTTACTTCCGATTAGGAGAGTGAAGCCGGCATCCATTTAGAAAAAAAATTCAATCACTTGTTATTGGGGCCCGCCACACACTTATAAACCGTACTAAAAGGGGGGACCCATTTTACTAGAATTTATTATAAAACTTGATGCGGCCTATACTGTTTATTGCATTTATTACTCGTTATTGTTATAAACGACAAATTTTATCTTATTTAATACGAAAACGCGATAAATACAGTGATTCCTCTGCGACACAAACGCATCCATCTCGCATCCTAGTTTGGCTTTCCTAAATTAAATGTGCGTTTCTGTTAATCAAGTTTGCACGTGAATTTATTAAATTGGTGAGTTATGAGAAAAACATGTCATTAAGTCACGAATGATTGAGTTACCTATATGCAAAGGCAACTTAATACTTGTGGTTAATGATTATTTTCTTTTTCTGCAAATATCTTTATTGCTTTAAACTTTGGTCTAATTTTAAATAATTTACAAATTTGTGCGATTAGTGAATTTTATGAATGCTTTGATAAGAACTAGTTTAAAACAGTTTTTTTAAGTAAATAACAATAAAGTCCGTGTTTAAAGACGAAAAACCACAGTTACGGATTTATACTACTCAAGTTTAAATGTCAACTAAGGAGAAAAACTTTGAATTTCCCAAAAGAAACATAACAAAAGGATGTGCAAATATTAAAGGTCACTTAATTATTAACAATCGGTTATTATTATAAACTCATTTAAATAATGAATATAACTAATTTATAAAGATGAATTATTATTATACGATAATTGTTTTAATTCCAATTATTTTTGTTTATGAACGGAAGAAAAATTACGTTGTTTAAAAAGTTGTTTCGCAAATAGAAAAAGTTTTTTTTCGCTATTAAAACTAACACGATCCGGTTGTAATTTTCATAACTGAACCACTAATAAAACATTATCGAATATGGTGTAATTAACAATTGTAATTCCTTGGCCTTAGTACATGAAAACAGAATTTTTTTATGCTAAGGTCAAATTAGATCACTTACACTTGACGAAAAAAGAATTTTTGTTTATTCAGATGATTTTTCGCGCTTAAAGGTGCAATAATGGAAAGGTCAACAGCGAAAGAGAAAGACGTTTATTATGGAGATTAAACAGTTTAATATTAAATCAATTAATCCAAACAGCCAAAGTCTTGACCTATATTATAAATTGATTGATAACCTTAGGTATATGCGAGTTGACCATAGTACACCAAAAATCAAAACACACTTTTTAATTATCTTTTCATATGTGGGGTTTCGAGGTAAGGAATTAAGGAAAGAGGAAATGAATTAGTGCAAGGATTTCACAAAGTCATTGACATTTCAATCAAAACTCTGAAATTTTTGTTGGAATTGTGTAAATGCGGCTCAAAAATTCGACAATGATCGATGATAACCTTAAGCATAAATCCACTTACAGGGATTTCCTAATAAATCAGTTTCGCTAACTTAATTTCGTTCAATTGCAAAATGCAGCCCGATTTTCCAAAAAATCTCAAGGAAATGCAAACAATCACGCTCTTTTATTATTTTCATACTCAACTGCATTCGAAATCTAATTGCAATTTCTTAATTTAGATTTCACTTTTTTCTATACAAATTTGCAATCGGAATTCATTACGTAAAGTTATTAACAATTTGTTAAGAGACTTATGAATGTATATACAGTTTTCCGGTCGAGATAAATAAACTCTAAAATTTACGCTATCGAAAATATTTACACTAACCAACAGCACTTTAACAAAAAAAATACATGTATAAATAATAATCAATTTGTTTAATTACGTCAATCAAAACAGATAAGCGAAATTTATTTAAAAGATACGAAAATCTATAGTAAAATGTTGGGAAAAATCTAAAGTAGTGCGAGACCAAGTGGGATGTAGTGCGAATATGCAATTACATAACGATACAATTAAAATTCGCTGTTGTGTTGTGAAAACAACAATTTACCAAAATGACGAACCAACGTCTATTACGTAAGTTTTGCAAAAAAAATTCTACAAACTGACCAAATCGCATCAATTGTAAATTCACACGGGAAACACATGTTTTTCGTTTTTCCAATCGAATTAATGAGCGCTTAATTGCGCGTTCCGCCGGATATAACATCACTTTCGTTCCAGAAATGCCCCTGGAGAACAAAACCCCCCCGTCGAACAGCCACGAAGAAGATGACATCATATCGAAAACGATCGGTGAATATGGCAGATGGCAACTGTATCTCACGTTTCTCTTATCGTTGGTCAACATACCATGCACATGGCACATTTTCGCACCGACTTTCTACGCCCTGGAAAGGGAGACGTGGTGCGCCCGTCCAGCCCGCTTCCAAAACATCGCACCTTCCTTGTGGAAGAACTTCACCCAGCCGGACACATTCTGCACCATTCGCGATGTTTCCAACGTCACTGATGATCTCGTCATTCAGCAATTGCAACATTTGAACATGGTCGATTGTAAACACTGGGAATTTGCCGGCGAAGGTATAGGAATAACAAACAGAAATCGATTTATAAACGGATTACAAGTAGAAAAATAAACGCGGTCTGCTTTTTATATTGTCAAGATAAGAAAAACACACACATTCTTAAAATGAAAATATTTACTTTGGCGCCACTTGATCGTGTATTAATAAATGCGAGGTCAATTTTACGTCAATTCTTTCCAGGTCAAACGCTCATCTCGGAATTCAATCTTGTCTGTGACCGGAAAACGTTGAGGAACTTATCGGAGATGGTGTTCCTCGCGGGCGTCGCCATTGGCGGCCTAGTTTGTGGCATCCTCTCGGATAAGTACGGACGGAAACGCACCCTGATGGCGTCGATTATGATACAGACCATCATAGGTACATAAATGGACTTGATCAATTTTCCATCTTGAATTTTTCCATTTTCTTCCAGCAACGTCAATCGCTTTTGTACCTTGGTTTGAACTCTACGTCATTCTACGTGCTGCTCTTGGTTTCATTTCAGTGTCGGTGGTGTTTTCTGGTTTCGTTTTGGCAATTGAACTTGTTGGTGGGAATTGGAGGATTGTGGCTGGCATTTCGTATCTTTTCCCGGTTTCAATTAGTTACATGACAGTTGCTGGTATGGGATACATGCTGACTGATTGGAGACAGTTGCAACTTGCCGTTTCCTTACCTGGCATTCTTTTCATGAGCTTTTGGTGGATTCTTCCGGAATCACCACGTTGGCTGCTCGCTTTAGGACGCACTAAAGAAGTCACATCAATTTTAATAAAAGCCACCAAATTCAACAATCTTCAAATACCGTCGAATCTAGACAAATTACTTTCACCAACATCGAAAATCGAGGAAGATGTTATTGAAGAAGTGTCTGTCATGGATTTGTTCAAAACTCGTCCAATGCGGAAAAGAACTTTGTTACTATTCCAAATTTGGTTCAGTATGTATTTGGTGTACTATGGACTCATGTTGAATTTGAACAATCTTGGAGGAAACATCTTTATTAACACTGTTAGTAATCAAAGTGCAGACAAAAAGTGCAAAATCAAAACATTCTTTCAATTTACAGGTCTTAATGGGAGCGGTTGAAATACCAGCAGTTGCAATCAGTATTTTTATCTTGTTGAAATCCGGACGTCGCTGGCCGATGTCTTTAACACTTTTAGTCTCCGGAATTGCGTGTGGCATTTCAATGGCAATCGCCATCTCGTCCAAAGATCTTGAATGGCTCAGCACTTCGTTCACATTAATTAGTAAATTTAGCATCAGTTCATCGAATGCCATTCTGCCAGTTTACACGGCAGAACTGTATCCAACGACAATTCGAAATATCGGTGTGGGAGCGTCGAATGTGTCCGCTGGTATCGCTTTAATGCTGGTACCTTATCTCTGGGAATTGGTGAGTCTTCAGAACACTTCAATATGTAAATGTTAATAAACGTTTTGTTACAGCTTTCGCTCCATTCTACCGTTCCAATGTCCGTTCTGGCGATCGTTGGAGTTATTGGAGGTATTGCTGTACTCTATCTACCAGAAACCGGTAGTGGTCCCTTGAAAGACACACTTAAACACGAACAAACCGAATTAAGTGACTGTGAAAGTGAACAAAGCAATAACAACAGTTGTTGCTTAACATAAGTCTACTTAATTTTTATGAGAACAAGTGTGAGTGCTTATTTTTAAGGCTTTGGTACTTATTCAAGTTCATACTTATAGATGTGAGAATGTTTTCGTTTAAAGACTGTTTTAATAAATTTTATTTAAGTTTTATATATATGTACTTGTAAGTGTATAAGATATTATTTTATTGTATAATTTTACATTGTAATCGTGCAAAATAAATTCTATTTATAGTGACAATTCTATTCAAATCTGGAATTATGATTATTGATGTGTACGAAAATATCCGCCACTGGAAAATATCGATTTGAATGTAGGCGGCCAACAATTCTGCCGCTGAAAGCTCTCCTCGAGGGTAGTTTCAGTTTTCCACTCTGAAAATGTGCGCCCAAATCAATACAGTACACGACGACACAATGTGATATAGTAAAAAAAACCGCATTTTCAAGTGATTCAGTTTTAAAACACTGTAAAGGTTTACTAATTGCCCATATCCATCGATTCCTCTTGTGAACAATTCATTTTCCAGATGTTGGAGGGTGCAGTTGCCAGACTATTAAACCAGCTGTTGGGAAAATACGTGCACGACCTTGACACAGAGAACTTAAATGTTGGCATTTTCTCTGGTCAAGTGCAATTAACCGATTTGAAATTGAAACCAGAAGCTCTAGTAAGCCTTTGAGCATTTCCTTTAGTTTCCCGCTCTCAAACTGTTCTTCTTTCAGTATGAACTTGATTTACCGATAGAAGTAGTTGCCGGTACAATAGGAAAAATCAACCTTCAAATACCATGGACAGGGCTTTGGAGTCAGACGATTAACGTGAATATTGAAGATGTGCATATTATTGTGAATCCGATAGTGACCAATGGAGAATTTGACTGTGAGAAGAACAAGAGGTTGATGAGAGCAGCGAAAAAGAAAGCGCTTAGTGACTTGGACACGGAGGGAACCATTTTTGGGGGGCCTACAGCGTTTGCTGAACATTTAGTCACGAATATTTTGAACTGTTTGCAATTGACCATAACGAATGTGCATGTGAGGTATGAGGATAGGGTTAGTTGTAAAGAACCGACATCAGCAGGTCTTTGTATTGGGACCATCACCGCTGAATCGACCAACAGTAAATGGAAACCGGCGAAATACGACCACAATTCACCCACTTCCAATTATTTAATAAAAGTGGAAGCGTTTTCTGTGTATTGGAATTGTAAAGCGGTGTTAAAAGAATGGAATCTGCCATCGGAGTATTATCAGTGGAGGAATTCGATGTCTTCTAGTTTACAGAATTACTCGATTAATGATCAGGATTTTGAATTTTGTAAAGAGAATTCGATTCTTCTTAACACTGTTTTCATTGTTGATTTTTTTAGTGTTGAATCCGATGACCACGAAGATAAAAATGCTTTTATGTAAAACAGATAACAAGACTTTCATCTCGAAACTATCAACTGATGTTGTAGTTCAAGACTGTAATTTACAGCTAACAAAAAGCCAATACGAATCTATTGTTTGTGTTCTCGATTCTTTAGAAAGAATGTTGATTAGTTGGCAATTTTTGGAGAAAAGGCCTAAAGATGCGATACTGGAAAATGGCAAAGCTTGGTGGAAGTACGCTTATGAGGCTCTGTTAGAGCAAAGAGTTAGACCATACACTTGGTCCCATATGCGACGGATGCGAAATCATTACAAAGAATATTTAGAGACTTACAAGCAAAGTATCCTGAATCCGAATGACACGGAATTGAAGATGGATCTTCAGAAATTCGAAGACAATTTATCCATTGTTATGGTGGTGATTGCAAGACAGCAAGCCAGATTAACAGTAAGTCGGCTAATAGAATTTTTCCGGTTTTGCATTTTTTTCTTTCAGTTGAAGTCGCGGAGTATTAACGAAAAGAATTTGTGGTCGTTACTGCCATCACCAGAACGTATCGTTCTATGCGAGAAGATTGGGTACTTTGAAGAAGAGAAAAACAACTCCATGACCATAGAACACAAATACAATTTTCGTTTAGGCAATTTATGTACAACGTTAATAAACAATTCCAAAGAAATCATGATACTAACATTGACTCAAACGAATTTAATATTACGACCGAATTTCTTCGATCAAACATATAAGTGCGAGATGAAGATCGAAGGTGTGATTATGGAAGGTTTCAGTACGGAAGACCTACTGGGTCCGATACTGTCCTCTGAACATCTGCAAGACAGTCCAGCGTATTTCTTCAAATTTGATTTGGAGAAAATGCCGAAAGGTTCAAAATGTTCGTACAGACTGAATGCTGTTATGGACACTGTTGAATGCATGTACAATCCAGTAAGTTGCGCAATTTTAAATAAATCCCAATAAAAATGACAATTATCTTGTAGCAATATTTAGAAGAACTTGAGTGTTTTTTCAATTGCGATTTATATACAGTCAAATATTTATTAGGATATACGAATCAAGTGCCTGATAAAATATATCAACAGATTAAAGAGAGATTATTAACAAATTGGGAACTGAATTTAAATATTAAAGTACCATATATTGTTATACCTGACAGTAATTCTTATTGTGGTGCTGAGAATCTGTTGATTGTGGATTTGGGCAGATATTCTGTGACCACTGAATTGTGCAAAGAGCATCAAGTACCTGAAAATGCGACACAAATGGAATTAGAAGAACGGATGTACACGAAATTAAATATTCAATGCACTGACTTGCAATTATTGTTCTGTGATAATAGTGATAATTGGAAGGATGCAAGAAGAGAGAAGGACACGGAAATGCATATAGTGCCAAAAATTTCATTCAACGCTATTTATGCTGTTTGCGCCGGTGCTCTTCATACTCTTCCACAATGGAAATGCAATATTACATTCCCAACGCTTAAATTGAATGTTTCCGAGAGAAAAGTTGGTTTGCTATTAAAATTCTTTAATCGACACAGAATTAATGTGGACATTTTCAAACATTCAATACCGGACGATTTTATTCAAGACGAAATCCGGAATATGATAAAACCAAATGATTTACTGGAAATTCAGAACTTGGTTACGATTACAGGCACTTTTACAAAACCAAACAAACCTAGAAGAGATGACTTGAAACAAGCTAAAACTTTGAAAGAGTAAGAAAATTATTTATGTTTTATAAACAATAATTTGGATTTATTTGTAGCATAAACGGCTTAAAACAAGTTAAGAACAGTGATATGAACGAAGCATGGGCTAGTACCGTGGACCTTCCAGGTTTAGAAGACAATAAATCGCCAAATAACAATATTTCCATTTTGTTCAGTTTTGTGGTGAAAGAGTTTTCGTTGGTCTTCTCCAGATCCAGTGATAGCACCGATCGTCAGTACTTAATGCTACGGTTAGGGATTTTCACAATGGACATAGCTTTAATGACTTATGGACCTGCCTACCAATTGTCGATAAATAGTATATTTTTAACTGATAAACTACATACAACCCCCAGTGGACAATATCTAGACCTAATTTACAGTCCAATTCAAAATAATGTCGATGTATTAACAGTACTTTATAGAAAAGTAAGTTCCTGCATTGATAAAATAATATAACGAGAGAAATTGATTAATTTTGTAGGTGAGTGCAAATTGTCCAGATTTTTGGACTCATTTCCATGGTGTGGAAACTTCTTTAGTGGCAAATTTCGGTACTCTACACGTTCTTCTACATCAGGAATCCGTTCATACGATCATCAAATACTCAAAATATTTCAGCAATAAGTAAAATATCTTAACTGTTTATTTTTTTTATTAATTTTTTATTTAAGGGTTCAAGAGCAGTTATCCAAATTTATCTGCGATACTATAACAAATCTTGCAAAATCAATCAAAAATATCCTCCATCCAGCAAGCAATACACCAGTACCACCAGGATCAGTGAAATTCTCTCATTCTGCCCGACTTTCCGAACTGAATATGGTTGTTTGTGATGCTGACTTCGATATTATCAACGTTCAACTGGCTGGTTTGGAGATGGATTTTCTGTTTCGGGCAAACGAACGTTTTGTCTTCCGTTCGTATTTAAGTAATATTAATGTTGAACATCTTTCCGATGTAACGTTATACTCAAAAGTACTTTCAACTGATGAAGATAAAGTGTTCGACATCAAGTACGTTCGGAATTCTTCCGGATTAAGTGGAAATTTAACAGGTGGTAGTGAACCGAGTGCTGATGGAAGTTTTAAGCTTTATTTAGGCAGAATGCATTGTACATTTCTTTACAAACTCTTCGTACAGCTTCAGAGGTTTATTCTTAATTTGGAAGCCTTGCCGTATTTAAGAACTACTCTAAAATTCATACAAGAGACGATAACAAAAGCCACCGACACTCTTAAAACCAACTCAAAAATTAATCTCTCCATCAATGTGTGTGGACCGGTATTACTCTTCCCCCAAAAATCTTCCTCTCCTAACGTGATGGTAATCGATACTGGAGATTTTCTGGTGGAAAACTTTTTCAAAGAACATCCAAATGACAATATAGAGAATATATTAGTAAAACTGAATGGAGTTACTGTAACCCGAGGTGTTATGACTCTAACATCGACATTAGAAATGCAAGAAACTTTAATTGAACCTGTAAATCTGAACTTGGATATCAAAAGGTACACAAACTTTAAAACATCCCAAAAATCCTGGGATATTGACAGTGCAATGGACAGTATACGAATCACTTTAGGACAGAAAGATTTATCGATTATCTTCGCTATTTGTACCGACAACATCGGAGAAGGGAAATTAGTGGATCTCTTCCCAGAGCAAATTAAATCGCCTGCCGATCAGTCTGACTGTAGTGATGAGACGGTGAAGAGTTTAGAAGCGTTCTTTTGTGAGCCGAAACAGAAAAATATCGTGGCTAAATGTAGCATTGAAGATATCCAATTGTTGCTGTTTTTCGATTCAGGAGAACTGCTGAGTTCTCCTATCCGCGATCTAAATCATGGTTTATGTAAATTGGCAATCGTCGAAATCGACAGCTCGATTGTAATTTACACAGATCAAAGTATGGACGGAAAATTGTCGGTGGATAATGTTGTGATTGAGGAAATTGGACCAGATGCCAACATCTATGACAAAATGTAAATTCATTTATAAAACAAATGAGGGAAAATTTTTAATTTCGTATGTTTCAGAATACTTCAATCTCCGGTCGATGATAACAAGAACAACAACTGTCATATAACTGTTAATAAACCGCCAATTGTGGATGTAACATTCCATTCCAATAAAACTGGTGATTATTCCGCTGATATAATCATTGGACGGTTATGTCTAAGCTTGTCTGTACCTTTTTGCGAAAAAATCGCTTTATTCATTATCGAGTGCATTCCAAAAGAGAACCTGCTTGAAATGGGAATCATTAATCCTGGATACGAAGGAGAACATCATGTTACTACATGCATGAAATCACATCAAACCGTCCAACAACATAGTCTTACAATCTCTTTGAGGATCAATAAACCAGAGCTGGTGTTTCTGGTCGAAACTACATCGAACAGGAAACGATACTTTATCACAAAGAGTGAGATCTTGTTGGATTATTCAAGGCACAGCAACCGCTTAAATTTGGTGACGTCCTTCTCTGGATTGCACACGTTATTTTATGACCTCGGCACATTCTCGACGGATCCTTATGTAATTCTTAAGCAATGCGACATTGAATATTGTCAGAGTTACTCTGAAGACAAAGGGGAGAAAATCATCTTAACAATTTCTTCAATATATATTCGTTTTTGCAGTGAAGTGGTGCATTCGATCACAGACATCCTCAATGATATCGTAGAACATTTTAAAGTTCCTGAAGTGGAAGCACCCAAAATGGAACGTCAGAAAAGCATTACAACAACGGAAGATTTGTGGGAACCGAAGAAAATGAGCGATTTTATCGAAATCAAACCAGAATTCGAGCCAACAGACTGCAAAAGAGTAAATACATTAAAAGGCCACGAAGTATTTTTAGTACCAAAATTTGAAATTGTCGTCATAATGGAATTAGAACAAATTCCGATTGTTTTAATAAAATCCACTGTAGAATTTACTTTGTACGATTGGTCTTCGTTGTTAAGTTCCACTTGTGAGTTATCGATTCAAGCAAACTTCTTCAACGAATCCAACCAACAATGGGAACCAATCATAGATCCGGTGGTAGTTGATGAATGTGAGTATCGTCCTTGGGATGTTTTGATAAAAATATTCCAAGATCGCGCATTGCATATGTGGGGTAACAAAAACAACGATGGTAAAGTGCGAACTGGAGGAAGCAAAGGGAGGATCAACGGCCAATCATACCCAACAACCGAAGAGGAAGATTCTGGTGAAGATATGATGTATTTAGAGCCAATTAACGTTGTTAGTAGCGGTCGGAATAGAAGGGTTAAAACTAGTTTGTCCACGTTTTTGGATGATTCCGATTCGGAAACTGATGATGGAGCGATGGAAAAACTTGCTGCTGCCATTTCAGATCTTTTTACGGGTACTTTTTTTGAAAAATCCAATAACTTGTTACTTATGTTCTATTTTTTAGGCGACTGGAATGAAAATGAAGACAGCGACTGTGCTCATTCTAGTGACGGAGATGATGAAACCGATGATGGAGTCAAAGAGAAAACAACTCAACAGCGGAATGAGAGTTTCGATACCATTCCATTCAAAAAATCGCTATATATTCTAGTAGATGCCAAAGAAACATTAAATATAACCTTAACTCCCAGATTCCTGAAAGTCTTTAATGAATTACTAACAATGTACTCGAATAAAATCCTGTCAGTCAACAGCCATAGAAGCGTAATTAACTTGACTAATGATATAGGGCCAAAGTCGAGAGTAGAATTATATGAAAAACAACTTGATCATATGGATAATCTAGAAGGAAACATATTGCTTCATGTAAAACCTTATGAAAATCAAGACTCGCTACCAAATAGTCCAACAAAGAGTTTTTGTTTAATTCCAGAACTGGATAGTTTGTCAAAATCGAAAGAGAAGTAAATATATCAAATAAGTACCAAACCAAGAATTAAAATAATGTCATTCGTTTTTTAGCATTGCAGACGAAATTACCAAACCAAATTACGAGACTGCTTATGACTTCAACACGTTATCGAGTTTAACATTCCCTCTGGAGACAACTTCCAGTTTATACGACCGAATTAACAAAAACTTTCTCAAAATCCATATTCCCAATTTCCATACAGTTCAAACAAATTGTTCGAATCGAAATTGGGAAAAACTAATCCGTTTGCAATCAACAACTTATACCCAAACGTATTATTTGGCTGCAAAACATACTTTAGGGAAAAATGGAAGGAATGTTGTTATCAGTTCTCCGTTACAGGTAAAAATATATTTAAAAAAGTTTCGTGTCTATTTAAGCACGTTTTTAGATTCGGAATGAGACGTGCTTCGCATTAAGTATTTTATACCAGCCTGCAATGTTGCAAAAATTCAATTTGGAATCCGATGTTGGAGAAGTGACGAACCCCTTCGAGACAACACGTCGTATTACGGTTCTGGAACCACATGAAGAGTACAATGTTCCTCTATTCATCGCTTACCACAGTAAAATATTCATTCAACCAGCATATGCAGAGTAACACCACTAAAAAAATATTAAAACTTTTGTTATAAGGATTTTGTTGTAGAGGACATTACGCTTCGGATTCCGGCATTTGGTGGCAAGATTTAGCTACCGAAATCGGCACCCCAACGAACCTCCTATGCCGCCCAAAAACCGATTCAAGCTTAGAAGTGTTTTCTTTAAGAGTGGTAATGCGTCGAAATGTGCCAGTTAAAAATTCCCATTCACATACTCTCCCAAATTACGTAATCTCTTTGCTACCGCCACTAATTCTGTTCAATTTCCTACCTTACACCCTCCAAATGCAGAATGTGAACGTTAAACAGATGATCAAAGTAGAACCAGGAGAAAAAAACAGTATATATGCTTTGGACTTGACAAAAGACCAAAAACTTCTAATCAAATTGCGCTACAACGGATCAATGTGGACAGGAAATTTGAATCTAACCACGCACTTGGACGAGAAGATCCTCGTTTTAACTTCCGATGATGGAAGGGAAACGTTAGCAGTGAATGCGAAAACTGATCGGGAAACCAGCTGTGAACTGTTCTTCTACACGCCGTATTGGATTGTGAACAAAACTACACTTCCACTGCAAATTAAAGTGTCTGCCACGAACACGGTGTACCAAAGTCCGAACGAAGATATTCTTTTGTTCACTTACAAACGGCATGGAAAGCAGACATTAAATGTAAGAGTATACGAATCGAATTGGTCGAATGAGTTTGGTTTGGAGTGTGCCGGAACTACTGGTCTTGTTGTCTGTAAAGACACACAACGCAAGAAGAAATACTTGTTCTTCTTACAAACCAAACTAGCTAATTTATGTCCAAGATTAACCAAAATTGTTACTTTGTTACCAAGTTTTTTGGTCACTAACAATACGGATAAATGTTTACGGTAAGAAAGTTGATGTTTTTAGTTTGAATCTTTAAGGGTGCATGGAAATCTTTAGATTTATGGAACATAACGAACGTACTGACCTCTGGATCGATCTACCACCACTTAAGACACTTTTATTTTGGCCTGAAACATCTTCAATGGAAATGTACGTCAAGTATCGTGATAGTAAGCTGATCTCGCAGGCGTTCTTCGTTGCAACTAATCATAGAACCGTTCTTAGGCTCGATAAAGGCGTAAGTTTCATTACGGTGCTTCATTATTTTTCTTAATTAATGTCTTCCAGAGTGCTTTAACTGTTGAAGTCACTGGAGGTGTAACTGACTCGTTTCACATCAATTTTAACGAGTATAAAACTGGAGACGCTCCCATTTTGGTGAAAAACTATTGTGCCGATATATTCCTGAAAATCCAACAACAAGATCAAAGTCCTGTAACACTCGTCAGTCCTTCACATTCTTTATTATACACTTGGGACGATCCCACCAGACCAAGACTTTTATTCTGGAATGTCTACAATAACAAAGGAAATGGGTTCCATATAGATGTCAACAAAGATGGGTAATGAAATGATTTTTCCTTAAACCAAGTTTTTCATTATTATTTCTCTCAGGTATGGAGAAGAACGCATAAAATTCCATAGCGTACCTCCAAATACCAGCATCCAAAACGATGCTTCAAGCAGCGAAGACACAGACAGCTCTGACAGTGTAATTCCAACACAAACTTCTCTGCAAAAGAAAATTCGAAGTGACAAAATCACGATTTATTGGCTCTGTTATCGGCAAGACAGTCTACAAAGAATTCTCCTCTTCACTCAAGAGTTACGCATCTTCAACAACATCCTCCATCTTCGATTCTACGAAAGATGTAACTTGGAATGTCTTGTCTCACTTTCCGGTGTTGGAGTGTCAATTTTCTCGAGCGAAAATGATCCGAAGAAGGAACATTTGTATGCTAGCCTAATAGATTCGCCTGCCATTTGGGAAGTGAATGTTGGCCACAAGTGGAAAACTCTCACATTGGAACTAGCTTCATGGATTGAGGATAAATACAGACAGCATAACAAGAAGACACAACTCAAAGACTACATCCACATTGATTTCGAGAAAATGTTCATGTTGAAACCGTTCTTCGCCGAATTACGACGCACATATCATCCAGCTGTCTATTTCCATTACAGGAAATCCCAAAATTGGCAGTACTGCAATATCCGGGTGGATTCCGTTCAAGTGGACGATCAAATCAACAACTCCATCATCTTGTACCAAACACCTTCGCCAACAGTCAAAGAGTTCCTACCATTTATGGATTTTTCCATAACGAAACAGTCACTTGGAGGCGGAGCAGAAGTTTACAGTAATATCAAATGGTCCATTTCGGATGTTTATTTGAACATCGACAATGAATTAGTGATGAAAATTGGCGAAATGCTGAAATTGTTGAATGGAAGAAAGTATGGATCGGAAGAGATGACACAGGCGTATGTGAATGATGTTATGTACATACATAAACCGATCCAACGTCTAAAAACCGATAGCACCGATTGCAAAACGATTATCGAAAATGTGAATTTATCCAATTTTGCTGTCCAATTAAATGTTGCCAACAAAATCCAAATGAATGTTAGCCGTTGTAGCAAGCAACCTCTTGGCAAGCTTCTAGATTATTTGTTCCCTTTAAATATATCTCCGTATATGCCAACAGAAGGAGTCCATCATAAGTAAGAATCCAAAAAAAATCCAAAATCAGTTGAAAGTGTTTGTTTTAGAATCACTTCAGTGGAGATGGTGGACAAGTACGACAGTTTGGAAAACTGTCTAAACGAACTCTTCGCCCAAATCTCGTCCCAATTCCTGCAGCAATACTATTCTCATGTTCTTGGCTTACAAGTGTTGGTCAATTCGTTTGCCATTCAACCGGCAATTGAACCATACACCACCGACATGAACAAAATGACCAACATTTTATTGTACGGCTCTAGATGCTTATTGGGGCACATCAATATGTCCCCAGCCGCTTTAGAGCAATGCATTGTCGATATCTTCGCTAATCAGAACATCGAGAATATCCAAAGGATTCGCAGACATGGTACTTACCATAAAACGGAAATTGTTTCTAGGAACATAACTGCAATCAGCAGGAATTTTAATATTGGTGTACCGAATGCTCTTCAACAACTGATCGTCAAAAATTTAAGCAGTGAGATTAGAAAATGTCGCAAATCTTTGACCAAAATGTGATTTTTTTCAGATGGAGTTCATTATGACGGTGAAATGTTTTTCCGAACGACCGGTAAAGCTTTGCTTTCCCTTCTCACTAGACATCCAGAAGAAAAGTCCAATAGTGTTAAAGTGGCTGAAGAGGCTTTAAGAAGGGCATGCATTTTAGGAGAGCCTATCAAAATCCATCAACGACTCACCAGATACGTGAACAAATATTTAGGTTTAAAACCATTTTCAGTGTACGAATCGATGGGTCAACATTTATTGGAGACAGTGTCCAATTCGAGGTTTATTAATGACACGTATTGGGCGCATTGTTCGCTCGACAAGTCGGGAAAATCGATAATACTCGTCTCTTTGGAGTAAGACTTGACATCAAACATGAATCTTTCATTGCAATTTTCTTTTTCGTTTTTTAGACACTTGATTCGAATCAATAAATGCCGATTGTGGGGAAATTGGGAAGTGGAATGGGTTATTGATTTGGACGATATTATCTCAATGCCGAAAGTAACAAATCTCGAATTGATTTTAAATATGAGACAGGCAAAGCACTCAGAAAGTAAAATCATTCAAAAAATGACTCAAAAATGTTTTAGGCTGAAGTGAATTTCGGCGACCAAATTAAAATCAATGGCGATAAAGAAATGCTGTTGTGGCTACATGAGAAGATCGAACAAGCGATTATTGTTAGTATGGAAGACAAAAGCTGGTCACACACTACGGAAACCCAATAATGCATAGTTTAAATTGATTGTTTATATTTGTTATGATGTAAATTAGTGTAAAAAAGGCAAAACTCTTACTCCACATCTTCTTTATTCATGTATACAAATTACAATCCGGCCGCTTTTGCGATTTCGTACAGATTGTCCGGAAAACTGTTCACCAAAACGGCATGATGTGGCACCAATTGCGCATCACACATCACCCCCAAACGCAAATGGTCCGCATATTCATTCAGACACAACGAAATGCTCGTATTCGCTTGCGGCGGCCTCCAATAGATCACATCCGTCACTTCTTGTCCCCAAATCGTCTTCTGTCTAACATTCGGATAGCGATTCGTCAATTCCGTTATTGTAATCGCATACTTTCGCGACAAATACTTCAAATAGACACTCAACAAAGTTTGCGGTAAGATTTTCGTTAAGATGCCCGTCTTCGTTTGCAACATTGACAACAAATGCGAAATGCCTTGATTATTGACAACATGAGAAAATCGGTTTTTGATCTCCAACAAATTTTCCATACACGTTGTATCTTTTTCATGATCAATGATCGGTAAATTCATAAACAAAATACCGCTAATTGAGTCGTAATATTTTATATTAGTGCCCGTACCGAAGATATAATTCGAGTTCACATTGCGTAAAGTGACAGCCAATTCTTCCGGTATAACGTGATTTGTATGGAGCAAATAACGTGAAATCGTGCCGGATAATGCGCCCAAAATCACTTCAATCTCCGACAATTCCGTGTATTTCGCTAATGCTTTGATAAAATCGATTCGAATCGGTGGCGACCAAGCGACCGATTTCCGTCCACACAATGTGATCGTCTGGAACGATTCATTCTGCATTAAAACATCCTGAATGATGGTTTTCGGTGCATTGAAAATCATTCTTAACAAATAAATCAATTCTTTGAGGGAATTGAAGAACAATGGCACGTAATTGTAGAGAAAACCGACGAAAGTACTGGAATCCGAACAGTATTGCAATGTGATGCAAGTATAAATCGCTACACATTCACCGTATATCGTCATCGGTATGCGGAATGGCAGAACAAATAGTAAAAAACACACGCTTTTAATGAAAATCGTGAACAAATTGCTCGGATACAAAGTTAAGAAGAGTGATAGGAAAAAATTTTCGATCGTCACTTGCCGTTTGCTTGTCTCCCGTTTTAATGTAACGAAAATGTATTTGAGTTTCGAGTAGAAATCGTTTTTGATTACACGAAATCCTTTTTTGCACTCTTTTATCAAACTGACTAGAGTGATGAGTAAAATCGCTAGGAATTGCAAGAATGTCGGCTGTTGTTTAAGCAATTGTGGATGTTCTAAAGGATCATAATTCGAGACGAATTCATTCCAGCGGTTTGTCAGTTCTTCAGTTAGACGTTCTTTCAAAATTGGTAGGAATGTGGGCGGTTTGAACACATCGATTAAGGGACTTTTCGCGGTAAATGAGCCCGTTTGGCGTGTGGGAGGAATTAGTGGCAACAAATCGCCTATATTTACCCCTTCACTGAGTAAAACATGATGCAGTTTCAGTAAAATGTAGTGATTGTCTTCAGATGATGGGATTATGATCATTTGCCATGGTGGGATGCCGTTTGGGAGATATTTGGACACGATATCGCTGACATACTCCTAAAACCAGATCAAAATAAAGAGAAAATCGCGGAATTTTCTGTGACTCACCTGTATGTTGTGCTCTGTAATCGAACGACCTTTGAACATACATGGGACCATCAACATGTTCTGATCCAAATCGAATTTCCCTTTAACCCAAGCATAAGCGCCACATTTCGTTATTAAACAATGTCTTAAACGTGGAAACGCAATATTCCCAAATTTATCACGACGTCTAACTAATTCCTAAAAGAGAACATGAACGATTTCTTTTATGCATTTGGTAAAAGGCAATACTTTCAAGTTCCTTTTGACCATTTCAGGCTGTGGCGGTCCTTTAACATTCAACAAAACCGAAATGATCCCTTGATTCCTATGCGTGTCTAATAATGTGCGAATTGTTGAATATTTCAGAAATTCCACTTCGGGGTACAGAATTGAGACACAATTCAGCCATAATTTGTGATTTAAACGCACAACTGCACAACAACAAGAGTCTCTATTTAATTATCAAAGATAATAATGCAAACACTTACTAATAAATGTGATAAACAAGAGCGGTAATAAACACAATGTGCAGAAAAACCATGAAAACGTTACTAAAAACTCCCACATATTTAACAATATTAAAATCTACCATACATGTTTATTTGGAATTGGAATAGTCTTTTTTTCGTGCACCGATTTAATGGTTAATTAATAAACTCTCATTCCAATCATAATAAAGAAAGTTTGTAATATTGTTATCAGTTTGGAAATTAAACAAAAATATGTCACGACCTTATTATAAGCATTTATAGAATGTGTGATGAGATGGGTCCAAATTCAAACTGTATCCGTATAGAAAAAGTGCTCGTCATTCTTGTAAAAATTTGTTCATTTCAAGTATATTCTCAATAATTAATTAGATTGTTTATTTTAGTGTGGATTTACAGAAACGTTTCGAAAATGGTAAACTTATATTTCTTTGTGTGTAATAAAACAAGTGGACAGTTTTAAATTTATAAACACATTAATATGTAAGGTCAATTGAGTGGCTTGTAAGCAAATCATAATAATCTGTGATAACAAACGGCTTGGAAACAATGTTTAACCACAACAATTCCTTCCAATTGAATCCGTTACATAAATATTCATGATATTTAAACAAAAAAGTAATGTTTCTTTACAAAATTAATTTGAAATCGTTCATTCAAGGAATCTAAACTAAAACTAAACTCTACATGTCTCAAATAAAACATTATTATTTATAAATTTTTCATAAAAATAAGAGAACTGGTTATTTTAATAGTTAAAAAATTATTTTACGCTTATTCGGGTACAGCAGCCTTTGGTTTGGCGAACTTAATTCGTTTCATAATATCAGTGACTGAAGATGGAGGTTTTGCGGACTCTGAGGGTTCACCGGTTGTCATTAACGTCCTCTTCGGTTCAGGCAGATCCTATTACCAAAACCAAAGCAATAAGTGTCTTAATACTTGGTTGTTTCTTAATCTTACCCTTCGTACATTGACATTTTTCATTTCCGTTATATCCAACTCTTCCATTTTCCTCTTGCATTCAGAGGAAGAAGCCTCAGTTAGATTATTAAGTCGTCTACGTTCACCCATACGAAAGCTCTTCTTTTTCGCCTTTGATTCCACATCCAAATGTCGAATAATGTCGTTCTTTTCACAATATTCTTTCGGATTGTACGTGGGAACATCACACTGCAAAACGATAGTTTAACATACTGTTTTGGGATTAAATCTATGCATTTATTTACGTCATCCCAGCACTCTCCTCCATTGGGAATTTCAACCTTGTGTATTGGGTATCTGTCCACTTCTGAGCCTTCTTCTTCATAGAAATGGATTTCTATGTTACGACGGTCAGGGCAATTTTCATGATGGTACTACAAGCAACGAATTAAACATTCAATCATTCCAGGACAAAATTGTTTACTTGTAATTCAGGTTCTGGTATTTTGTGTGTGGTGTTGAAATCACATTCCACCAATCTGCAATCGGGATAGTTTTTCTTGCATTTTACCAAATGGACAGCCATGCGACAACGTCGAATATGATGGGCTGGATTGTAAGGACATAAAATCTGCTCTTCAGGACTAAAAATATTATTGTTAAAGACATTTTTTAACATCAACCAAAACTTACTCGTTTAGGACTTCCATGGTTAAGTTTACACAACTGTCAGTAGTAAATGTTTAAAAATTGAGGATTATCAATAATATCACTATAGAATCGTCAAGGTTTGCACTACTTAATCAAAACGATAATAAAGAAATTTCATGTGGGAAATAGCAAAAGAGAAAGTGTTAATGAAGTAAAGTTAACAGAATTGGAAACAAATTTAGGGACTTTTGTAAACGAGTGAATTTATGTTGGCTGTACTGCTGAATTGTCAATGTCACATAACCTTAAATCCGATATGAACGAAAAGAAAATATTTAACATAAAAAACTTTATTAAAGATGATGATAATAAAACAACCCGTTTACAATCGTTACGTTTACCAAGAGACTTAAGTTTGGGTGGTACGAAACCATCAAAAAAAGTCTTCACCCCAAATTTGAATGTGATTCGAAATAAAAACAAAACCAAAGAGTGAGACTTAAAATATTTAAGCCACAACTCGTAAAATGACTATTTTTCATTCAGGTTCTTAAAAAAGGAGCACACCAAACGCGGCCACAATCAAAACAACAACAAACACAACATTAAAACCCAACAACAGCAACAACGTTTCGTCCAATCGAGTGGTGTCTTCTCTGAGGGTGTAGGCGATGTGGATTTACGTAAAATCGGCCGTTCAGGCGGCCATTCGGGTGGTGGACGTGAAGCTGGCGAAACTGCCCACATGCCCGTACCAACAATCCGAAAAAACGAATGGCAAGTGAACAAAAAAGCAGAAAACGAAGTGTTCGAAGACATTATGGGCGGCGATTGTTCCCCAAACGCCCTTAACGTGGACGACGTGTGGGACAACGTGGATGACGAACAAAAAATGCCGTTCAAGCCAATCAGTTGGTGTGAAGCAGATTTAAAAGCAGTAAAAAACAGACTAGACGGTGTCGAGATTAAAGAAGAGCTAAAAACCGCTCATTTCTTACCATACGAGTACCAAAAAGAGGAAATGTTCTCCGATACGAATCCGTTCTTAGCAATTTGGCAATTACCCGACTCGTTTCCAGGCAAAGGGCTCAGTGATGATCCGAATGTGAAGAAACTCTTCGATTACCAATTGAATGACATGCTCGAAGGACAAATTGGCAAAATCTCCATTCGACGATCGGGCAAAATGGAAATTTCGATAGGAAAAATTAAGTACGAATTGGACAATGCGGAACAGTCGCCAAATGTTGAAGAATTAGTCGCATTGGGGATTAAGGACAAGTACAATCAACCGTCCGCCGCGGTTTTAGGCCAAATACAGAAACAATTCATCTTAAATCCCGCTTGGGAAACGTTACTTTCATAAATAAAAGCATTTTTTACTATTTAAATGGCCTTGTTTTCAAATGAACAGAAGAAATTGTACATTTTCTTACTTAATTCTGGTCCAATGTGGCGAGAATTCGCTAATGGGCCCGCAGTGCGACGTACTGGAATATTCTCCAACAAATTCTCACCCAATTTCTGGTCCTTACAACGTTCGTAAGCTTGAAAAAGGGCTTTGGGCGATTGGTAAACCGAAGCGATCGCTTCAGCTGTTTCTAAACGCGCCAAAGGGAACATGGTTAACGCTTGTTTCCATAATTCACCCAATCCATTGCCGTTTTTGTCGATTTGGACGCAATTCTTATTCACACCAGCAAAGTATTCCGACTCGTTTTCGTATTTCTCCAATTTTTTCTGTCTAAAAACGGAAATGGTCCATTAAACAACTGAAAATTGTTTGAAAATTTCTTACTTGAATGGAATTTGGCCAACGGCTTTCGTACATTCCACAATTATATTCACTACTTCATCGGGAGTTTCGGCTGTTCGGAAATAAATTTGTCGCAATAGTTGCAATTCCACTTGGGCGTTTCTTATCGCCTCGGCAGACACGATTGGCATGTCTTTGAATTCTTTGATGGACTTTTTCACTGGAGACCGAAGAGTTTCTTTTAGTTGGCGATTTTTAAGGTTTTTTACGTGTTTTAAGTAACTTTGTAATTTATAAACGATCACAGTGGTTTGTTTGTCATTAAATAAGTTAGACAGACTGTTTTCTTGTATGTGTGGAAGAAATGTGTGTAAATCCATTACCAAAACACCATGTTTTTCTTCAATGAAACTTGTTTTCAGGACACCATTGTCGATTGACTGCGATTTTCGCGTATATGTGATGAGATTTGTTAATCGTTGGTTTAGAATGTTGTAATGAATCGTGTTGGATTGTAGGGTTTCCAGAATTTTGCTGCCATAGTCTTCCTGGATTAAATTGGCGTCGATGTTAACAGTGACAAGCTAAAAAATTGAGTTTTAGATTTTTGATAGATTTTGTACATGTTTATGCTACTTTCAGGCATTCGTCTGGTTTAATATTACGTTCTATAGCTTTCTGTGCGTTTTTAAGTTCTTTCTCTTTTTGGATTTGTTCACGTTTAGCAAGTTTTTCTTGGCGTTTTGATTCCCTTTCTTGTTTACTGTTCGGCTTGGCTAAAACATGAAATTTTAACAAACAAAACAAATAGTTAAAAGAGTTAATTACTTGTGGTAGGTAATTTCGAGCATTCTGGCTTTACTTCGGGTTTGGAACCGATGTTGTACTTCTCTTTTAATCGTTGTATTAATGCTTCACCCTCAGACACACTCGAAGTAGCCCCAAAATCATCAGATTTCAACTTAACAGGCCTCAATAATTCATCATCCGATGAATCACTAAGAGAGTAATTTGATTTCTGAGTTGGTTGTATTATATTATCTGTAGAATCATCAGAAATCACCAAAATTTCGTCCTTATCCATTTGTGATTCAAAAGTTCTTGTTTTGGTTGAAAAGTGAGGTTAGAATTAGAAGTTAACAAATGAGATTTATTTCGCGTCATTTTCCCGAGTCTCTAAAGATTTTCACCCTGCAACCACTCTTTTGACTGCGAATTGAATAATGAAAATAGGCTTATTATATGTATTTTTGCCGTAGAATCTAATGGTAAAAGTTGCAAAGTGCAACACCTAATAGTTTTCGAGAAAAACGTAATTTTTCATGTTTTTACAGGTTTTTTACCTTCGACGGCTTCAACTCTTCGATGGCGATTTGAAAAATGAAATTAAGCTTATTATATATATTTTTGCCGTAGAATCGAATGGTGAAAGTTGCAAATTGAAGCACCTAATAGTTTTCGAGAAAAACTGATTTTTTCCTTGTTTTTTGAGGGTTTTCACCCTGCAACTACCCTTTCGACGGCGATTTGAAAAATGAAATTAAGCTTAATATATGAATTTTTGTCGTAGAATCGATTGGTGAACGTTGCAAATTGCACCACCTAATAGTTTTAGAAAAAAACGTGAATTTCCATATTTTTTTTCATCCGATTTGTCCGATTGATTCTCATCTCTGAAAATTTTCAATCAACCCCATAGATAATATATATAAATATTATATATGATTTATATGTATATGATCAACCCTAACATCATATTAATTAAAATCGTTGCCATGGAGACACTAGACTTGACTAGACTCTAAAACCCCTAAAAATCAACAACAAACACATGAAAACGTTAGAAAACTCTTTAAGTAAATATGTCAAATTTCCAAGTGATTTCAGATCATTCCAAAGAGAAACTCTACGATGTTCCTGAAAAAATACTCACCCTCTCCGGCCTGAAAATGTTGTTCCTCGAAGGCAACTTCATTAGAGAGTTACCAGAAGACTTTTTTGAGAAACTACCCCGTCTCACCTGGTTAGACTTGAGAAACAATCGATTAACGGAATTTCCATCCACTGTAGCCCATCACGGCTATTTGGAGTGTTTATTTTTGACAAACAACAAATTGGAACGATTACCCAACGAATTGGGGCTCGTGCCGAACTTGAAATCCCTACAAGTAGCCAACAACCCTTTGGTTTACCCCACAAAGGACATTCTTGGACGCGGAACTAAAGGAATTAAAGAGTTCCTCATGAGACAGCATTATTTGAAGAAAGACGAGCCTCAAGAAGAGCTTTTACTGAAAGTAGTCGACGAAGAGCCCCGTAAAGTAAATCAGAAAAAAAGCAAATCGAGTACAAACTTAAAGCGGAACTTAGAAGATGCTTTGTCGTACACTCAAATTACAGAGCCTGAATTAACAGTCACCAGACTTTCAAAACCGCATAAAGCCACCCAAAATTCAGTAAAAACAGAAGAAGAGAATCATATTGTCCATAAAATACGGACAAGTCCTTCGAAAATGTCCGTTCTTTCGTACTATGACAGAATAGACACAAAAAAGTTCCAAAAAATCGTCAATCAAAAGAAGTTAAGAAACGAATGGTTGGATAAGTTGAGAGTTTTACTTGCAAATCAGGAAAAAATCATTCAACAAGAAAAGTAAAGTCTTGAAATATTTGAATATCGTTAATACAGATGTTGTTTTTTAGAAATTTGAGCACTCTGTCGATTTGGAGACACGAAAATCAATCGAATTCAAACAAATCACCCCCTAAAGACGCAATATTGAGTACTCCGTTCGCTACTGATGAAAAATATGCGAAAATACCAACCAGACAAGAGTTGGCTGATCAACTGGACTCGTATTTAACCGAAAAAACGTCAATCACATGCATTGTACCGAAAAATAATAATCTTGATTCATTAATTGGGGACGTTATTAAGCAAATTCGTCATTTAGAAGAGAAATGCTCGGATGATTTGTCACCTAGAGCTGAAATCGAAGAAGCCGAGAAAAGAATTCGCATGTTTTTAGACATACATAAAAAATTACAATGGCTAAAGGCCACAAATAACGCTAATTTGTAATAATTACTTTAAATTAAATTTGTAATAATTACTTTAAATTTTAAATTCAAATTACCCGCAAATTGTTTAGTGACTTTTCAAAAACAGATTCCTGTAATTTCAAAACAGAAAGAAACTACACCCAATAATGTATTAATGTCAGTCGTTTGACATTTTGCGTCATTAAAAAAGCGATATTTTCCAATAAATTAAAAATTACAGTAATAAAAGCCTACAACCCAAGTGCCCCATCCCATAAAATGCCAATTAATCTTAATAAACTCAGTGTATAACAAATAAATGTTATTATGAACGTTGGATATTACGCCCATGGTGAGCTGAACTTCCTGCCTCCAGTACCAAACTCCTTTTCGACCGACATTTAGTCACACATTTCTATAGAAAGCACAATTAATACAGGTAGTCCAAGTCGCGAGTCGGGCGTTGTGAGTGATTGTGACACAATGGCCGAATTGGCAGCATTACTCCGGTCGGAGATCCCAGAAGGGCGCAGTAACCTCGTCGACAATCACACAAATTTACAGCGTGTCGCCGAATATTGCGAAGCGAACTATTTCCAAACGGACAACAAACGAGGCGCTTTAGAAGAAACGAAAAACTACACCACTCAATCACTTGCCAGTGTTGCCTATCAAATCAACACGTTGGCGTACAATTTCCTTCAATTGCTCGAACTTCAAACGGCACAATTGGCCGAAATGGAGAGCCAAATGAACCACATCTCCCAAACCGTCATGATACATAAAGAGAAAGTGGCTAGAAGGGAGATTGGTGTCTTAACAGCCAACAAATCGACAAACAGACAGTACAAAATTATCGCCCCTGCCAATCCGGAGAAGCCCATCAAGTATTTACGGAAACCGATTGATTACACCAGTATTAAAACTGTTTTAATTTAAAATACTCCTTTGTTGATGCAATTTCTTTTAGTTTTTGACGAAATCGGGCACGGTGTAAAGAGCAGCGGAACTCCACGTCAAAAACAACGCACTTCCAATCAAACGCCTGTTAATCCAGTTGTGGGTAACCCGATGGTCGGTCCAGCGCCCACTACCAAGCCCCCAACACCGCCCCAAGTGTCTCGAACATCAAGCAAAGGTACACCGAACAACTAGCAATATCTCAGTTTGTTTTTCAATCGATTTTAGTGTCTGTTTCCGGTGGAACGTTGAGTAAGGGCAGCAGGGAGTACCGTACACCGCCCGCAGTAGCCCCACCACAAGTGCCTAGTCACTATGCGCCCAACTACCCCATAGGACATCCAAGACGGTCGCAAGAACGCGGCCCTGGCTACAGTACACTGCCAATCAACACCCAACAAGGCCCCCAAGTCGGTCTGGCACACCCGATTACACAGCAACAGCAAATTATCCAGCCACAAACACCGCCACCACCGCCACCGCCTAATAATCAAATGAATTACGGCGGGGAACATCATATAACCATGCCACGTAAGTGAATTGAAACAAAAAATGTCGTTGTTTTGTTTTATGTGATTTTTTTCGTAGCGCCTCCATCGCCGTTGGTTATGAACCAGGAGATTATAATGCCGAGTCATCAGACAGTGATGATGGGCCAACATGGACCGGTGCCCCATGGCAGTTTGGGGATGCACACATTGTCGCATGCACAGGGACTGAGAATGCAACAGAGTTTGGCGATGGCGAGACAGAGTGGCGCTCATTCGCCTCCGTTGCCGCCGCCACCGCCACCGGAAGTGGATGAGCATGAAGCGTTCGGTAGGCCGCGTACATCGGGCGTGATGCCGATTGTGCCGGATGAGGAGGATTTGCCTGGATGGGTGCCAAAGAATTATATTGAGAAAGTTGTGGCGATTTATGATTATTATGCCGATAAGGATGATGAGTTGAGTTTTCAAGAGAGCGCTGTTATATATGTGTTGAAGAAGAATGACGATGGATGGTGGGAGGGTGTGATGGACGGTATAACAGGGCTGTTTCCAGGGAATTATGTGGAGCCATGTGTTTAGATTTTATTCCAAATTAAAATATTGAAGATTAGTTTGTAAGCTTGAATCTTTTTTATATACTATTTAGTGTTTATTTAAGAATTATATTGTCGTGAATAATCGTATTTAATAAATATTTCGCCTTATGTAGGGCTGTTGTTTTTTTTTGAATTTAGCGCCATTCTCCGAATGGCATTTCAAATTCAAAATTCAATTGGCTCGTCTTCTTCGTCGTCTCTCAAACGGATTTGCCAGATTTTAAATAATTTATTTTAAAAACGAATCATAAATATTTCATAAAATCATAAACACAATAAACCAAAGGTGAGTAACGATAAACAAATCTATACGTGGAATTTTTTTGCGTGGAATTGCAAAAAAAAGTGTAAATCGAAAGTGAGGTTATGTTCGGTCAAAGTTTAATTGTGTATTTCTAGGAAAAAAATGAATAAATCAGCAACATGCAAGGATAAATACTGTATACAATGGGCGATAAATGAGAATGCATCAATGCGAGGCCTATGCGCCCTAATCGAGCACCAAAGTTTAGTGGACGTTGCTGTTTGTTGTGGCAACAACACTTTGCATGCCCACAAATGCGTTTTAGCCGCAAACAGTCCTTTGTTCAAGGTTTCCCAGATGAAATTGCGCCTCTAGTGTTTGATTAAAATGCACGTTTTCTAGGAGGAGTTCGAACGTAACTCCCTCATCGAGCAAGTCATCATAAACGGATGCGATTTCGCTGTAATGAAGTCCGTTCTTGAAGTCATGTATTCCGGCGAAACAATTATCTCGGAGGAGTACATAAAATACTTTGTTGCCGTTACGAAACTACTGCAAATGGACTGGATCAAAGACATGTTCGCGGATTACGTCGGTTTGTCCAAAAACTCGCTACTATTCGCTGTCCCTTGAAAGTGTTACAAAACGTGCCTTTTCCAGCTGACGAAGTGAACCTTCCTCCTCCCCAATTCCTGACAAGAAAACCCAAATACTATTCCACTGCATGTACTCCAATCCTGCCGAATTTGTATGCGAAACCGATGCATTTAGAGGCGACCGGCCGATTTAAGCGCAGCAAAGCCATCAAAATCGATGCAGAGAAGGCTTGTATGAAAGAGGCGAATGCCAGTCGGGTGGCTTTGGTCAATTTAGAAAAGGAGATCCACGGTGATCCGCAAGCGACTTCGTTCCTTATCGAAGAGGGATGCACCGAGGCCACATTGGAGAATTTTATTAGTCATGGCAGTGAACAGTTTGTGAATTACAATGAAACGGAGAATGTAATGAAAACGAACGTGGATCATTTAACAGCGGATAAAATTAAACAGATCTTGAGTCACGAAGTGCCGGAAAATGTTGAATTAATGTTCAAGACAAACGATGGCAAGTTTGTGTCGGTTACCGAGGAGGTTTTGGAGAATATCTCCAAAGGGGGACTGCAATACCAGGTGGTGGATGAGAATGGACAAGTAGGCGAAGTGAGAGAACTGCAAATGTACGAAAAGGAAACGAATGGATCGAAAAAGGATGAGAAAATGAATGTGGCCGAATACTTTTTTGTACCGAATAATAAAAGCAACGATTTCATAACGATTAATGAAAATGTGTTCGGATCGACTAATGGACAAGATGGGACACAAATGGAGGGTGGCAAATCACCGATGAAATTCTCTCCAGACATTTTCTTTGCTGACATGCCAATAGTTCCAATAGAGGAGAAGAAATGTGATAACGATCAAACATCTGACGTCATTCAGGTGGATTAGTTTGTTGATTTGTGTTTAAATGTTTGTGTGTTTGATGTTTTAATAAATTTTTACAGAAAAAATTATGTTTCAGTATATTAGTCATAATTAACTGGGCCATGGTTAATATCATAATTTTTTTTCTATGGTTTTAAGGGATTCATTGCATCAGAGACAAGTGGATTTGGCTGGATTTAATTTCGTGACTCGAACTAGATTAGATTAAATTGCAGGTGTATAATTATGACTTTCTCTTTCGAAAAACACCCCAATTTTTAATAGATCTGAATAATAATCTAAATACATGTTAATGTGTTTATAACGTTATCATGTGGTTGGAATTGTTTCACGTTTTTACTGGGAAAGAATGCGCTTTTTACAGACTGAAAGACAACAGTTTTCTTCCTGACGAGAAGTTGTACGGAAGTGAGATATTCGAGTGTCTTTTTGGTGATTGGATTGTCGCTTTTGGGTTGTGTTTTGCTTTTGAAGAAATGGCGAAATGCCTCGTTTCGTTATTAAAGGTAGGGAATAGTTGATTACATAAGGAGACCCACTGGCAATGTTTTTCGCTTGCGATAGCGCAGATTTTGTTGAGAGAATCGCCTTGAAGGTTCGCCGTTTTGTTGTAAGAGTTCGTTATTAGATTCTAGAAGTTCTAGCGGCAAAGAATCTTTTATATTATCGTTATCAATTTATTAACACTTATATTCCATCAGTATAAACAACTTAACAATGACCTAAATAAATAATTTTCATAATAATAGTGTGTAATAACAATAATAAGCTGGTTTTTATTGTTATATATGAATCGACACACTTAAATGTGAATTCGCAGATAAGGAGCGATTGGTATTCCAAGTTGTTAAAGGTTGAATGTCTCTTGAAATGAGATCCTAATCTTAAACTGTTCCAAGACATTGTGTACACAGAAATTTTTCGAATAAATGTTATTATTCTAATTTGTCTTCCTAGAACCGATTATGTAGATTCTATTAAAAACTACACAAATAACATAAATGTTGTTCTGGTCGAATACATTTCCATAACATGAAAATTTTCTCATTTTCAAGGTTAGGTTTCCTTTGAAATTCTTGTAAAAACGATTTTCTCATCATTTACAGCATAAATCTTATTAAATATGTGCATTTTCTCGAAGGTATCGTGAAATGTCAGCAAAACTAACGGTAAAAAACGTAATTTTTATATTTTAAACAGATGGGGCCTTTTTGAGGTTAGAATTTGCAAAAAAGGCCCAAATCTCAATTATATCCAATTAAACATGTAACAATGATAATGAAATGGAAAAACTGATAAATAATGTTGATAAATTTGTTAAAATCAAAAGAGGACACGTAAGAGTTGTTGTATTGATAAATGTTGCTTTTTGGAAGTGTCTCTCTAATAAAATGTTTATTAAGAAACAGTCCCGTGACTAATTTACGTATATGCTTGATAAGATAATGTCAATGCGATTATGGTATAGAATGGACGTCTGTTTAATGTGGTGACAGTGTAGAGGGATAGTCCGAGAGCCCCACAGTTAGAAAGTTGCCCCTCCAATCGAAAACACCAAACACTTGTACACACTTGCATTCCCCATACATGTTCTCTTATTAGTATAACCTTCTATCTCTTCTGATTCGAGTCATACATATATATAAGTTGTACAATAAAATCGTGCTCTTGATAAATAACGAGACTGTGTGGATTGATTTGGTATGGACCAGCAGCCCTAACCTAGCCTATCAGTGACCCACAATAAACGTGGCTTAAACAGTACGACAGTCTCGACTTTAAAGCAACATTAAATGCTCACATCCAAAATAACACACACAATATATACTTGGTATATCTTTATTAAATCAAATAGTGTTTGTTTGGATTTTAGTGAGAGATGAGTTGAGAACTGTGTGGCCTCTCTTAACGTGCGCTTCTTTCACTTCGAATGTGCCATCCGCAGAGTGTTGTTCTTCGTCCAAAGCCTTGACCTCACATCGAAAATTGGACTTTAATTAAAAACAACAAATCGGTTTTTAGTTTGTTGTCGAATACCTGTCTTGGAAAGTTTAGTGTGTACTCGTGTTTTGCAATTGAAAAAAAACAATAATGTGTCATTATTCATTTAAAACACAATTGTGTATTGTCAACTGAAATTTTTATGTGTGCTTTGGAAATTTGAATATCCCTTTTTCCTCCCCCGGTCGCCATCATTATTCCAAAGCAAACTACATTTTCAAAAGTTTGGTGTCTATTTACACTGTTTATTTGTGCGGTTTTTCCACCGGAAAAAAAAATGTTAAATTGCACAGATTTGGAATGTATCCTGCACCATCATCATTACTATGCCCATCTGCACCATTTGAAACATGGTACCCATGTGGACGAAGGTGAGTTTCGTAAAAACAATTCGGTATTTCTTCAATTACTTCATCCTTGATTTGATAGTATTTAAAACTGGACTAAAATCGTACTTTACCTTGGTTAGAAGGTAAATCGGTGTGTTGTTTTATAATAAAATTGTTTAGAATTGAATTTATATGAGTGAAGGAGGAACTGTTTTGTAGGGTGTCCCCAAGGACCCCCCACAACTCCCCCAAACGCACTTGGATATTTATATTCCGAGAATTGATTAATACGCTTTTAATCTGCATAATGTCAAAGTTAATTAGCTGTCCTCACATTTTATTGTGCTTTTACAAGAAGCGATTATAAAACAATTTAAGGGAGTCCTAGACGGCCGTCTGTGGCCACTTTCTAAACCCCACAGCCTCCCAAGGGCTATTATTATATCTTATTAACATGCTATTATAGAGAATTCACTTTTTATTTTGCTTTCTAGTCGATTAAAAATGCTAACATTTTAGTATGCGGATTTAATAGAGCATAATGGAAATTTCAGTAGGCCAATTTAAGTGCAAACACACCGAAAAAATAAATAAATCCACCATTTTTGGGTAGTGTATTTATTTGTTATTTAGTGTAATAATGTATAAAGTAAATTGTATTATAACTTTCTCAATTTGATTGGATGATTGCCGTACACAATTGACGATAATTTAATGTATCCTTATTGCCATTATTGTAAATTGTCCAAAACTTTAACCTTCATCACATCTCACGGGATTTATTAGGATATGAAATGCATGTGATCCTTTAATGCGAATTAATATTTGTTGAAAACTTTCCTATTCAATTTGCATTCATAAAATTCTCTAATTGCATGGAAAAGTCAATGAACTGCGAGAAAAATGTGCGCTTTTGTGTAATTTTTCATGAATTTCATTCAAATCCACTTCACTTTGCCTCTTACATAATAAAATTCATTAATAAATTTGTTATGGAAAACGTGTACGTGCCACTTTAAAGTGAAAACTCATTACAGTAAATTAGTAAATTTATCAATTTTTCCTATTAATGGGCTTTTAACATCGATTTTTGTGCACTTTCTTCTCCACTAACCTTGATTCAATTTGCGAATTCATCGAATCGAATTACGTAAGAAAAACAGTTTTTTTTCTCTTGACTATTTCTTTATTTCTATGCATAAAATCTATAATTTTTTCCCTTATTTAATAAATGATTTTATGTACGGTAGTTGTTGGCTTTCCTTGAACCTTGGATTTCTTTATTATTGCGAATATCCTTTGCCTTAACATTGAATCACTCAGTTGACTATTAATAATACAATAAATGTTGCTTTTGTCTAAATTAGTGAAATTACAATAGAGGAAGTCTCGCTAATATATTGACAAGTTCATAACAATGACGTACGTGTCTATTATTATTAATTCACAACGATATTCTATATGAAATTATGGTTTTGTTTGTTGTTTTGTTACTTATTGTGAGGTCGTATGTAATTGAACCGTTTCGTTGCGAAAAGGATAACAATTTATTGAAAAATTATACTGTTTTTGATGATAATTGCCAAAGAGACGCACGGAAACAGACAGTTAAATATAGAGGAGAGAAATTAAGCAAAATCACGTCTTTTAATGTTGCACAATTGATTAAAAATCCTATTCAAGTGCGTATACATGCATGAATATTTTTTTTCACTAATTTACAAGTGTAATCAAATTAGTTGTAATTAATTGAGGCGATTGTGCAAGCATAACCCTTCAACTTATTGTGACACAAAATGTAGAAATTTGTATTTGTTCATTTTCAACAAATTGTTTTCCAATATGTGAACAATTTTGTAACTTTATATACATACAATGTAGAAATGTGTGTAAGTAAAAGGAATTTTGCTGTCTATTTCATAAAAGGGTGGAAAGAGATAAGAACATTTCTCTTATAAAACATTAGTTTACATAAGTTTTTCTTGAATTAATTCTCTAATAAACGATTCAATTTGGGCGTATTATATAATTGTGAAATTTCGTAAAAATCGTTACAAAAAATCCATAAAACATAACAAATGTGTGCTGTTTTCATTGATAATAATGTCGTGTGTAACACTAACATCAATTAATCGTCGTGTTAATGACTAGAATTTCGTAATAAATGCGAATCGATTTGTTGTCCTGCAAAACTAGATGGAGAAAACTGATGTCTGAATGATTTCTGGAAAAAAGCAAAATTTTTCTCGCCATTTCAAATGGGAACACCTGTTGATGATTCTGAGACTGCATGTCTCCAAAACTTTCACATCACACACTTGCAATGTTATTGCCAGTCTTTAAAAGGATCGTAAATACTGCTGTTGCGGTCTTTTCAACCCTATAAACACACATTTCAAATTCAATTGCACCAACAGCGTTTTGTGAAATCATAAATGAAGAGAAAAAATTGTACAGTGGCGAATATTGATGGAAAAAGTTTAATAACAATTAGAAATCGTTTTGTTTGAACGCAGACACATTTTCCGTTTGGCTTCTGTGAAATTTCCGGAGAAATTGTGTGTATATGCGCTCAGTTACATTGTTAAGAATTTGATAATAAACCAATTTATTGTCGTATTTTATCGCCGGTATTTATTGTTTTTTTATAAGACCGTTTTTCTTGGGAGAAAAAAGTAGGAGAAAGTTCAACAATCCCATCATGAAAGTGATGCATTTTTAAGGGACTTTTCTTGCCAAAATTGGTCCAAAATGTGAAAGTGAAAAACCGTCTTCTGTCTATTTCCTACTTCCGAAAAAATCACAATTCGGTGTGTATGCGAAAGTTGAAAATGTACACGTGTCTCTCTCACTCTGTTATTAATTTTATTATCCTTGAAATGAAACAATACACTTCCTCGATGTATTCATCTTGTATGGGCAATTTGAAAAACCAATCAAATCACCGCTACAAATAATGTGAGAAGAGATTAATTATTTATTCACCAATTTTATATAGCCGTCAAGTTGCGTGTCTGGTTACACAGCAATAAGTAAAACTTGATAAGAATAAGAAATCTTCCTTGTATAAATGAAATGAAAAGGTCGAGGCAGTCACGGTGTTAAATATCGCATTAATATCGATTTATTGTTATTATCACTAATCATGTAAATTATCGTATTATTACAACAGGATAATTGACAAGGTTTCCAATTGCATTTTTCCCTCAAAAGTGCCAAATTCATAATTAATTTATAGCACTTTGTATTTGCGGAAATATCGAGTAGTTTGGACTTTGGTGTAAACTTCAATTCGAATTCAGCGAAGAATTGAATCATAAGTGCGACGATTACGCAATCGGTTTTCGTATATCGATAAATCATAAGCTGTCTATCAGAAATACGAATTACATTGTTCCAGATTAAAGTGAATTATCTAATTTTCTCTTATGCAATGCAGCATTTGTACTCATTTTCCATATAGGTAGTTAATGTTGTCATTTATCTCAGCAGGTAGATCAATTTTCAGTACCGAAATTCATATTAATTACACATTTGTATGTGGCCAGATGCGTTCAATATTCGGATGTACTGTTAGTTTTGAGAGGTAAAAAACGCCTCTGGCTCATTTTATCAGTAAATGACTTGGCTTAATGTCTTGGGCGAAAAAAAATCAACGTATACAAAGTGTGTAATTAATAATGATGAAAAATGTGCGTGACATTTTTCACGAAAACTTTCTGCAAGGAATTTTAATGTGTTTTCTGAAAAAAATGTAGGTTTGTGGAGCCCCCGAAAATGTGGCTTTCCGTGCAGGAATTGAGCAAACAGATAGTTATTAATTAATTATAATAAAGTAATTATTATAATAAAGATTATTGAAAATTTACAGTAAACTGTCAAGAATTTTTTTTGTCTAGTTTCCGGTATTTAGTGTGAATAAACAATAATTAAACGACCGAATCGGCTATAAAATTTGTTGAAAAACATACAAACACAAAACGTCTGACTTGAATTATAGTAATTAACCACTTTGATTAACCTAACAATGTTAATGAAATTGTTTCGTGTGTTTTCTGCGGTAAATAATAACATGAGTAAATAGCATGTTGAAAAATCAAATTTGCATTTAAGTGTTAAATAAATTGTTTATATGAGAACGTGATGTATAATACGTAAAAAAAAATTGTTTTTCCCTTTTTATGCCTTGAATTCGTAAAATGCACTTAACGGCACTGGAACAAGATTAGAATCTCTTGATGTTGAGTTAATGAAGGAGTTTAGATGTTTGTCATCAACAAATTATTGGCCTCGAAACAGTTGTTTTTATGATTATATAATAGATTTGGATCTATATGGAAGTGAGAGCTTGCTATTCAGTTTCCTGTAATAGAAAAATTAATTACATTAAACACAATTAAAATTGATTTAATAATAGGAAAAGCGCCGTTTTAATCAATGACGTAACGAAAAACGTCAAATTAACAAATTTAACATATACAGTGTGTTTGTTTACATAATGTAAGATTTTTTTAGAAAATTGTGTACTGATATAAACAAGGTTTGTGTATCAACCTTGTCAACAACGTTATCTTCCTATAACATACAATAGTCAGTATACATTTTTTTCGGAATATTTCATATTTTTTCCATAATTGTGTATATGGGCAAAAAAAGTCGTTGATAAACGATTCCGTGACGTAAATTGTTTTCCATTAATACAGTTTATAACGCGGTTTTAGATTTATCGGTAGACGAGTTTTTTTTTTGGATTTTGACCACCGTTTCGGGATTCCCGCACTAAAGTCCTAAAGTCCATAGATGAATTCCTTAAGGCGCTGTCCATGACAAATTTCATTTTGAAGAGAAAAACGGTTTTTTAAGTGCGTCCCCCAAATAGTACAGAATTGACCTCGCGACAAGATGCCACACAAACCAAATATACAACACAATAACTTTATACCTGATTATAATTATATTTTATATAGACAGGCAGGTAGATGAGAATGCGACTGCGCCACTCACCTGTTGTATATGTTATGCTGGTGTTTTTAAAAACCAACAATTTTGTCCGGTTTGCGGTTGTCCCGCGACGACCACCATCCGACACTTGTGTCCATCCCGAAAAAAGATCGCGATTTTTTTTTTGAGAAAAAGTCGAATACGATGAAACGTTTCAAACGGATTTCCAACGATTTTCTTTCATCGCAAGTAAAGTGATTTGATTTGGAAAATGTTAGCGACTATTTAGTGGGTTTGAGTGAATTGACGAAACTTTTCAACTGGTTCAAAATGTGTTCGACAAGCAGTTGTACACCATCGTATTACGAATATAATCATGGTGAGTTTTTCCAAAAAAAATGTGCGGAAAGTGCACGGAAATGTCAATGGTTGATATTTCAGTGGGGCGGAAAATTTGTTACCAATTCATGAACACAACAGGAAGTTTATGTTCCGCAAAATAAATCCATTGGCGACCTTGTGAATGATTTTTCGATTTTTATTGAATTTGTTTTGCAAGTGCATCAGATGAATCACGAGTTTTTTTCTCAATAAGTAAAATTCTTTTCGATGCGTATTGGTTTTTGTTTACAACAAACTGGATTTAACCACATCGTCTTGACTATTTTACTACTTTCTTCTCTTGTTTGTTTATTGCAAATATGCGAGAGTGTGGCAAGGCTATTTTCATAAATTTCTGTAGAGTTTTTCATTTTGGTAAATGTTAATGTTTGGGTTTCACTTTTTTGCAGCAACTACGGGACAATAGGTCAGTGTCAAGTGAAGCGAATGTGATTCATTCCTGATGTTGTTTATGAAAAGTCATGATTTTTTGCAAAAAAATATTATATATTTAAACGAGTTAATCGTTTAATGTAATTATTGTTATTTTCTAAAATGAAAACTGATTTTTCGTGTTAAAAATGATTATGATTTAATTATGGCATAGCCTTGACTGTTCGGTTTTACGATCGGTTCGGTAGAAAAAAAATTAATTAGACACATTTTCTTATTCACACATTACGATTTGGCGTGTCATCCTTCTTCTTTATTGAATGGTGGTGTTTTTGTTTAGCTATTCTATTTTGTTGTGTTACATAAGATTCACATAAATTAAATGATATTTACTTTGTACCTACATACATGTCTGTTTGTATTATATTCAAATTAAATGTTCTGCTCTCTTATAAAGTTCTAAACTCACGGTTTTCAATGTCAAGGTTAAAGTAATTCAACTGTTACAAATGCTACCAAATTCTTATGTAACGAAATTTGCCTGAAAACGATGTTATTTAGCGAGACAAGCGGTTTCCGTTCGTTTAATTAATGGCATTTGGAAAACGGAACACCCTGTATAATATGTTCTTTTACGGTTGGATGGAGGTTTGAATAACAAGTCACTTTGGTTTTGAAACTTTTTTGCTAGCTTGAAAAGTAAGCTTGTTAGGCGAGGGAATGGCAGCTTTGGCGGAGCTTTTTTGAGTATTTCGACAACAGGGCTAGTTTTTGGGTGCTCTTTGCGTTAATGATTTTTTATAATGTCAAGAATACCTAAATGACAAAGATTCGTTGTTTGAAAAATTGACCTTTCACGAGCTTTTTTAAATAACTTGATAATAAAATGGATTTTTGGGGTCAAAAAATATTTTATGATTATTTTAAAGTGTTCACAAATGAAACTTATTTTATGCGCTCTCGAGGCAGTTTCTACTGTAAACTTGATGAAATTGAAAGGTAACCTAGTTAAAGCTGCATTTGGTTTTTCGAAAATTTCAATATTCCGATAAAACGAAGTTTTTGTCTGAGCTTTTCTAATATCTATGCGTTTTAAAAATGAAATCAACTAATTTTTTCATCTTGTTTCACATAAAAACGCCAATTAAATCGTAGGAAATGCTTCTGGACGACAGTTTGCCTTGCAAACTTGGAAATTCCGAATTGGCAACCTCATAAATGTGGTAAATTCAAATGAAACTTGTTATCAGAAATGGAATCAAATGTATATAAAAACAGATCATTTCTCTGAATTAACTCGTTTGTTATTAAATTAACAATTCTTGATAAAATTTGTTCAAGGAACGGAGCTTTGACTTAATCTCTCTAGATACGAAACATTCTGCTTCCATGTAAACTAAAATGTAGACAAGAAAATGGTCCATACTTAAAATCGCATTTAAAACCGAACTGCGGTGCTTGGTATTTAAGAGTGAACCAATTGTATGTTACAAAACAGGTACAAGAATCCACATCACGTGTTGGTCCGTTCATATACGTGCAAATATTTCACTTAAAGTCGCAATTGGATCATTTTGTATTTCTTCAAACATTCAAAAAGTTTCCCTTCAAATCCCGTTCCAGATGTTTCGAAAAAAAAAATCATAATTCATATCACAATGTAAATTAATTTCCATTTTGGTGCACGTGATTTATCAAGCCGGTTTCCCCTGACCGTTTCATGTGAAACATTTAGGTTACAACTATTATTATTTATATAATTGAAAGGTTTAGCATGTCAATAACACTTGAACTCGTCAATGGATGAATACTTTCCTCTCCCGTGTAAATAAAAAAATAATAATAGAATCGCGCGCGAATTGCGAAATGTATACACACCGCAAAGCGTAATTAAAATATTTAAATAAGTAATAAGTCAATGTTGAATTTGTATTTTAATAAGTTTTATGGTGGAACAGAGTTAGGTCAGTGGTTGTATAGAAAATATTTACGGTCAATTTAGTTTATCGACCTAGAACTGATTATTATGGATTTTAATCGAATTGTCCATAGAATTTTTATATTTACAATAATAATTTACACTTTTCTGTTTCTAGAACTCATTAAAGCGGACAAATAATTTCTGTAAGAAATAATTAAAAGACTCTCGCTATTGGCAGTATATTAAACGAAATAAAAACGCTTCTAAATAGCCTTGATTGGTGTATATTTAAATTAAGCGGATTGCATTATCGCTTTTGCAATAAATAATGTGTGTTTTGTACAAAAAATAAAACGACAAATGTCCCGCATGTAATTAGTGAAAGAATCTGGGAAAGAGTGTGGCCGTGACCCAAGAGTGCGGAACGGGTACGACGAGTACTGCCCAAAAATCTCGATACTTTGACCACTGTTCCATAATCAATCTCGATCAGCTGTCCTAACCTTGTCCGAAACATCGAAACCCGTTCTAACCGGCATCAATTTTATAATAGAATTCTCATTAATCATTATACAATTCTAAATTATAAAAAGGATTATAAATAAACTCGGCAAGGTTTTTCGCTTGTTTTGAAGAATTTATGACATTTTTTTCGGTTTATTGAAAATGTCATACACAGAAATCTGCAATAAATTATGAAAAACAAAGAACTGGAGGTGAAAATGATAATTAGCTGAAATTTTGCAATTTGTCCGGTACAAAGTTCACGGGGAAACGCGGTTCTAAAAAAATTTCAAAGACAACTGGATACTTTTTTTGGATTCAAGTCCAGGGTTTTTCGGAAAACGGAAATGAAACTTATATGCTTGAATTTATTGTTGTAGCATAAATCATGTAATTGTTTCCCTGTTTTAAATTTGTGTTCAATTAATTTTGTTGCGGAAATGTATGTGGAGTTTTCCATCAAGTTTCTTTTTCTGTGTGTGTGTTTGTCTTGTCACCGGAATTGAATTGTTTTTCCTATTGTTTGTACCTTGGCGAAATTGAATAATGTGATATAATAACAAAAGAAAAGTACGGCCAAGACATTAGAATAAAACCAATGCGAACGGCTGTTGTCGGGAATAAATTTATATTAAGGGTGTCAAGGCGATTCAGGTACCATCTTTAGGGTGGTTCGTTAAGAAATTGGGCGATTCCCTTGACCTGAACGCGTTTTCGACTGGAAATCAATCATTTTTCCACTTTACATAAGAAAAATAGTCAAGGAGACGTTTGGTGTTTTGATGGAAACAATGCGGAATTGCACTTTACTGCACTGAAGAGATTTGCTTTTCGTGAAGGTTGTACATGCAATTGTTGCATACGTTTATTTCAAGTGTCGGTCAGATAATAAATGTTCATTTTAATTATTTCGCTCTTTTTGCTCGTCTCTTAAAGGTATACATAACCGTTAATCATGAGGAAGTAATTCTTGATGTTCATACTTAAGGTGTACGATGAACTTGATACTTGAAATCGTCGGACTCGACTTGAATTTATTGTTCGGTGTGGGAAAAGACGACTTCAACGAGTTGAAAGGAATTTTTAGTTAAATTTGGGCGATTAAAAAGCGAAATTCGATGAATTCGCTTAAGGCGATGGGTAATTAAATTGTTTGTTCGACTAAAAGCGCGACTTAGATTAGATTAAGAGGAATACGTAGAATAAGCGTTACTAGTGTGTATTTGCGACTGAAATTTTCGTATTTAAACATACACGTGTTGGCAATAAACATAACAAATCAATTGTGTAAGACGTGCTGCTCGTCCTAAACACAAAAGCCATTAGGTGTTGAAATTCTCCAACGATTTGTCACTATTTTATCTAATTTCAACGAAACATTCTTCTCGCAACAATTAATAATAATCGATTGTTGTTTATGAAGAATTTTAGTTAATTGCCCATTGTTTCGTCTTTAATGAGGCGGTAAAAGGTGTTCAAATGTTAAGGCCAATGACCAGTGATTATTTAATTGTCAACAGAAGACGAATGAGAACACATTTGTGAACAGAATGCGCGATTTCGTAAATAAGGAATTGATTTCTAATTAAATCAATTAATTAAAACGTAATATTTGTATAATGAATTACAATAATTTCGATTACTGCATCGTTTAGTTATAAGGAAAGTGATTAAAATTTGGCCTTGTTCACATTGCACTTGATCTGATTTCTATTCTTCTTATATTCTTCCGCCAAGTTAGATTTGATGTTGACCTTAATTTTCTTTTTACCTATTTAGATTTGTGGATTGAAAGTGTTTTTTTTTATAAATAATTCAACGGATTTTTTCACACATGATGAAACCAAGTGCTCATTATTATTATATCAGAACAATAAAGGATTATTAATTAGATCTTATTTAGGTTACAAGGAAACTGTTTCACTTATTTAATTAGTAATTGTGTGTGAGGTGAAATGATTTCGGAAAATTATCGGTTATTGAACTAAGAATTAAGGAAATTACGTTTTTATAAGTAATTTCAGTTATTTCCTACAGGGTGTTAATTATTTATTCACTTTTACCAAATTAGTCAATATTCGTACGAATAACAAAAATTGAAATATTAGACAACTGTCAGTGGGTAAATGGAGGAAGGAAGTCAGTAATGTAGCAATTCTTTCCACTTAAATTGACAATGTCAAATTATCTAGTATAGTCGAATTATGGTGAACGTAATTAATTGAATTTAAAGGTGAATTAATAAGGAACATAACAAACTTTTACTTGATTGATGGCAGAGAAAAAGTCGACTAATTAGATTTTTATTTATAATTGTTAGATCCCCTACTGTTCTCGCTTCCTCGTCAAAGCGAACATCGCAAAAGTGCATAATTCCATTGTTATGCTATCTTTAGCATGTCGACGATGTAAGGTTATCAGTCGACCTTCGATGGTTTTCCAAATGGCGATATCACCAGCATACACAGTAGTAGGTGTAAGGAAATGCAATTTTCACCACGGTTGACAATTGCGCAATTCGTCCCTTGCGTGTGTACATGTGAGATAATAATTCCTTCGACAGGTGTTAATAAATAATAAAATGTCATTGTACGTGAATTATACGATTACCGTGTGTTGGGACACACCTCGGAATCCAAACATTTATTTAATGGAATTAACAAAACACAGACACATTGTTATATAAGAGAGTCACATTTTTTTTCTTGGCTGTATTAGAAAAAAAAGTAAATATTTGCGCCGAACTTTACACAGATCTGTAATTACACATAATAATTATAAATTGTTCATAGTGTAATAACCTTCATTGTAAAAAAGAGGCGATTTATTTTATAATTTTATTATAGTGTAAACGTAATTAAATCGCCGACCTTACACAATATGATTAATTTTTCTTGTAGATTTATAGAAAATTCTCATCTCTTTTATGTGTTTTGAAGGTTTCCACACTATGTTAAAGATGCAATTTGCATACAGAAATCGCACTTGTACATAATGTTTTTTTTTATTTCGTTAACTCATAAACTCCACATCATTTGCATATAATTTAATATCACTTTCTTTTATAAAAGAAAGTGACACGTGCTTAGAATTTGAATCCAAGTCATCTGAGCGGCGATTTTCCGGTGATTTATTGCCGGTTTTTCCACTACTGTTTGAATGAACTTGCGAAACAGGCAACCAAATGTACATAGTTTGATAAAAAAAAATTGCATGCACCACGAATTTGTCCAGATCAAGTGAAATCCAAGTTGAAAATATAAATTTTGTTGTTCACCTTGTATTAATAAGCGAATCGAAGTGCAAACGCAACACAAGCACACACAACCTTGCACTTTTTCAGATGTAATGTACTTAAAATAATCAACTAACGATAATTTTCATTTCATTATTAGACTAATTAATTAGAATAGCATTTCGACATAATCATGTGGAACTATTCACACTTTTTTCCAAAGAAATCGTGTATTTATTGATGGATTGGCGACTAAGTGCGGCTAGTCGGTGTGCGCCTTTATGCGGAGATCACGTTGCTGATGATTTGGTGAGTCAATCGAATTAGCCGATAAGATAATCAATTCGTGTTACATCTTTCGATATATCCGATTCCGAACCCTTGAATAATAAATAGAGACAAGTGTGAGGACGTGACCCACTGGTTCTCTGTTTTTGTCATCAAGGTTTCAAGTGGCTATTTTTTTAGTTCCTCATTCACATTTTCCGACGATTTTATCGACCTTTAATTTTTCGTCAATTATTTGTTTAAAATGCATACGGTGATGTTTTCGTTTTTATGACACTGACCTGAAATGGGACACTAAACACACAACAGTGGGTTAAAAGCCCATTCTTGACATTTTGCACATTTTTTTTTCGGCTGTGGAAATTTTGCACGCTAAAGAAGGTTTTTGGGTGTGTACGCTGCACATTAGGATAATTAATAATGTAATTTCCATCGTAAACTGACAATATTGACTCTGAAAATAAACTTTTTATGGTATTAACGCACCTTAAATTTAATGAAAATCAATATTGGTTTGTTGGTTGTGGTTTTAATGACTTGAAAATTTTTTTTTATGTCATTGGCTTTGTTTATGTTTTTGCATTGTGATAAAATTTATTGGGGAAAAATTAATCCGATGGCTTAATAACGTTTTTTCAATATAAATTTGATAAGTTTTATTGAAAATATGAGGATTTAGCCAACAGTTTTTACCAATGTGTCAACAAATTAGCGTTTTATTAATATGTAAATTTGTAAATAATGATCTGGAATCGCGATAATCTCTCACATTTTTTTTTATCGCTTGCGATAACGAACTCCGTTTGTAATGATTTTGTGTATTAATGAAAGTTACTTGAAGTAATTAAATTGTGGTACATTTAGTTTTGTTTTATTGAGCACAAAATGCCGTTGTTTGTGAAAAATGGTAAGAGATTTGGATAAACGTGTGATTTGTCCATTTGCGAAAAGTTGATGTTTAGCCAAAAGTGAAAAGTGAACATGATGTAACATTGTAATCCTTCAGGGCTTAAATATTTAATAATCTTGACTGTGTTTCAATATGTAAACAAATCAATTTTCGATTAGAAACTTTACAAATTTCAAAATTAGATTTTGCATCCGAAATGTTTGGGTACTAGTTGGTTTTAATTATTTACTTTATGTAATCTAGCGAATATATGAGGAAAGATGTGTGTGTGTTCTTGAAGAGGGATTTTTGGAGACGCTCTTGACATAAATTAGTAAAAAAATTCGTAAACATTTCGCTTTTAATGTAAAACAGAGCCACATGAGAGGAAAATTAGTCCGTCATTCTTACCACTATGAAAACGTGAGAGTTTCACGTGCTCGATTTTGAAATCAGTTTGAATTGTTTTTCATATCAATTATCAAGTTACATTTTTTTTTATTTCCTATTCAAATACTCGGATGAACATGCAAATTTCTATTTTATCTTAGAGAATACATACTTGAAATTCTAATTTTCAAGTGTTTGTTATAAAGAAGTATGAGTTTTGATCAAATTCCTTTGTTTCAGCTATGTCAACAGAGACGGAGGGTTTCAGTAATGATGATTCGATACAAGGACTCCTTAATGACACTGGTAAGAAAAAAAAATTCAAATTTTAATTAACATTTAAATTTTGAGCTTTCGATGTACTTAGCGCCATCTGTTCAGCTGTGACTGTACTCTAAACAAGTTGATTTCACTGTAAGTTCACAGATGGCGAGCTGTTTGTTGGCTGCCTAACATAAAATTAAGGTTGGATGGTGGTATTTGCTGGTTGCCTACTTGTAGTTTAAAAATTCGCTCAATTTAAATTGATTTGACATAAAATTGTAAAATGATTGAATTTGAAATTATTTCACACTGTTATTTGATAAGGTCAAGTACAATAAAAGAAAAGATCAATTGTTTCGTTGTTGTAAGAGATGATTAGTTGAATTAAAAGGCGAATTGTGTCATGCGAACGAAATAATTAATTTTCAACAATTTTCTAGGTTTGCATGCAATTTTGAAGAATTTTTCCTTTTGTTTGTGTGTTTTGCTTTGTGTTTGATGTTGTATTTGTTTTGTTTGCAGATTTGTCCAGTTTGTCGCACCTCGGTGAGTTTGGAGAATAATAATCTATAGAGTATTGTACGGAACAATAAGTTTAAAGTAATTAAACTTTTACCCCCCGAAATTCGTGTTCGCGTGTAACGCTAAATATAGCGGATTTTATTTCCATTCGCAACAAGACAACGTTGAAATAATAATATAAAAGGGTACAAAATGCAGATCGATGACTTTAAAGTAATTAAACTTTTTGCTCTTCACCAAGAGACAAGGCAGAAAAAGAATACTGTTCTATAAATATAACCAGAGTGTGTGTAGACATGTGAGAGGTGGGCATTATTTTTTCTGTCTTGATTTTGCACGGTCTGTACTTTAATCAATGCTTCAAGGTAGTAGGAAACACGATCCTTGCTAAATTCGGTTCGTAATAAACGCTCTTTTCGAAACAATACGATTACTAATGGGGGAAACTGATAAAAAACGGTTTACTTGTTGATAAAAAATGCTGCTTTATGAAGGTGTAGAATACAATATAATTTTTGTTGATATTTACATAAAGTCAGGGCTAACAAAAAATTATTTATTATTCGTAACGTGCTCGTGTCAGACTGTAAACAATTTACTCTTTTTTTCGAAAACAATTAATACATTTGATAATTTTTTCAAAGTCTCATTTTGCCACGCATTTAAAGAGTTTGATGATTGAGTTTTGTGTGACGTGCTAATTGGGAAAAAATTCGCTGAATTTCCACTGACGCCAGCAAATTTAGATGTGAAAAATCTGCGCTTTTTGCCCCGAATTTTGGTTACATCACATTATGGAATTCTTTATTATTAAAAGTGTGGCAATTGTAAAATGGTGTTTACATATTTGAATTGTTCAACAAATGATTTTTAATTTCTGTCATCATATTGAAATTGGGTAACATAATAAAATTTTTATTAGTACTATTCGGTTGTGTGTGACGGCAGAAAAGTTTATTATTGCCTCAGGTCAGGGGTTAGATTAAGAAATTTTGTAAAATCATTCACACATTTGATAAGAAATTCTTGACTTGATTTCCTTAACATTGAAATGAAGGATTTTCTCTTCTACTTCCGAGCCCCAAACCGATGAATAATTTTATTTCTCTGGTCGTGTGTAGAATTTCACTTGCAACCATAAACAGTTCCGGTTTTCGATAAGGTTTTTATTTTTTCTTGTGTAAACAATGAATGTGGGTTTTGTACTGTTTGTTTTGTGTGTGTTGGATGACATAAAATGCTGGTTTGCAAGTGAAAGGTGCTGCAATTTGTGAGATTTTTTCAATTGCAAAATTTGCTCTTTGTCCAATTGGTTTTGCCTTGTCCAAATTTCATTTCTAGGTTCTCATCGAGTTTTTTGAAACAGGTTTCGGTAATTAGAATTTATGTCGATGCGATTATGGTGAGGGTGACCTTAATGGTTTGGGGTTGGAGTTGTTGGACTGTAATTTTGATAGCTCGGAACGATTTTGGTTTTCCGGATTGCTCCAAGTGTCAAAGTTTCATATTTGTGTGTTAAGGAATGTCGATAACGTGTTGCAAAAGTTGTTTTTCAATGGTTAACCGATTGGTAGACCTCACAAAATCACTTGTTTTGATGCAACTGTTGCTGTGGATTTGGATTTCTTTGGTTACACACTCAAAATGAACTTTTATCATTTTTGGTTCATTCTCGTCTCGAATTTTCCGGATAAAACCGCGCTATTTTCCCGATGGCTCTATAAAAAACTCGAGCACTTTTAATAAAGCCTATCTCTCCTAAAAATAAAATCACTTTGTGCACTTGTCGATTTTCCCATCCAAATTGAAAATGTACGGAAATTTTCCTTGTCATAAAACGTATATAATAAATTACAGACCAGTCCTCGACAGCCAAGTACACACTTGACTTGTCTATATATTTTCCAACGAAATTTTTTTAATAGTCTTTAATTTTTCCACATCACACGAAATTGTGTTGGCTCACACATCTAGCTCTTGATTGACGTCACTGTGAAGACCTGCAAGATGTCAACAGTTTTTTATTTTGGGTCACCATCACGATGACGTTATTTATGACGACGATTTAAATACATTTCCCAGTAAATGGAAATTCATAACTCGTTCACATGTGATGTGTACTAATAATAAGTCTCTCGTTAGTGTGTTATTATTGTTGGTGGAGCCAAGAGACAATTTCGCACTTGGGCCAAATATTTTTGCACCCACAAATTGTTGTGGAAAAACAGAAAAATTACGTTTGCTTGTCTATACTATGTTATTTATTAAATATCGATTCGACCTTCGTTGCTTACCTTGATATTCAAAAAAAAAACGGAAAACCACCCCCGAAAACCCTTAACATCATTGACGTCATGGTACGAGGCCATTTTTTATTAATAAATCGACAACATTCATAATTTCATAAGCACATTATTATTGTAATAATAAAACAGTTATTTATGATATTATTTTGTCATTGGCAATAGAAAAGGTGCAGTAAATAAATTTGATAAAAATAAACGCCGTTTCAAATAACAAAATATGGTAATTGTAGCATGGTTACAATAATCAGGGACCGATTCATGCTGTATTGCTCAAGATGATAAACTGATCTGTTATTTTTCTTGTTTTCTTCACTCTAAATATAGCGTTGTTGTTAAATTAATAAAATTTAGAAGAAAACATATTTAAAAAAAAACAGAACCATTACTAAGCGTATATAATTTGCGAAAAGTGTTACACGGTTTTTTGAGGCGCAATTTTCGGTGTTCATGAAAATTCTCTCTGTTTGTTCTGTAAAAAACGCAATTAAACTCTTAATTACGGATTTATGGAGAAAATAAAAAAACTGAACAATAATTCATAGATTAGTTTTTATTATCATTATGAATTGTTCTCTGCTTGGGATTCTCTCTTATCTGTCACTCTTTGTCAATATTTTGCTTTGTTTAACAAAATTTTACACAATTGTGTAATTTTGCTTTGCTGATGCAAAAAAAGAAACGAATTGTTGAATGCGGCCAGTTTATTAGTCTGAAAAGATAATTGTAATAAATTGTAAACAGATAGAAGAGCAAAAGGTGTGTGACCTCGAAATTTAATGCCTTTCGGTTGGGTTTCTTCTTATTTTCCATTCGCCTCTCTACTTCATCATCTCGGATTATTGCGGTGTTTGCGGTGGTCATTTTAAATTGCTTTTAGTTCACTGATCCTTCCTCATTTCGAGTCGCTCTTTATTTCATATATTTTTTTATTCACTTTTCAGCTGTTGGAATTGTGTCATAAGTCCTTTGTGTTTTGTTGTTTGGCTTTCATCATTGTCAGGGACGTGTATAAAAAATTCACGACTTTATTCGGTAAATAATTAATGAAGAAGACACGTGATTTACTGCTTCATATTTTATTCACTCAAGTGAATATCATGCGCTTTTAATTACATCATGTTTAGTTAAAAGGTTTTTTCATTCAGTGTTTCCTGGTTATTTTGATATTTAAATTGTATTTAAGAATTTCGGGCCTTGAATACACTTCCATTTATGTGTTTTAGACACAAAGAAGTCGGCGATTCTTTTTTATTAACTTGTGCGCTGGGTTATTTATTTATTTTGGTTCTATTACAAAGTCTTGTAGAAATTTGTTTTTAAAATTGTCTAGACTGAATTATTTGCAATCAGCTCGATTTGATAGAGCTTGTAGATTTTTTTGCTGTTATGTCTGCAGTGTGTTTACACTTTACTGCGTAATTTTTTTAACAGATTACGCATGGTTTTTGTCTTGGATCAGCGTAACTGCTTAGAGTGTTTTTCGTTTTCAGAATGTCAAAGTTACAAAATTGTCTGCGTACGTAAAGATTACGTTTATCGCTTTGTAAATGTTGTATGATGCGTTTATAAGATTGTTGCATTCATAAGAGCTAAATTTGATTATGACAACGTAAATTAGTGAAGATAGCGTAAGAATGTTGTCAATGGAATTACCCGATTTTATGGAATGCATTTCTGATTTCAGTTTTGTTCTATTCTATGCGTATTTCTATTATTAGACTATCAAATTTACGAAATATCTATATTTATCCTTAATCAGTATAAAAGTTTGCAATATTCTTCAAATTCGATCTGTGTGCTGCGTACTTTTGTTTATCTTTGAAAGCGCGGCGTTATTATTTCCTGGCATACTTTTTATACGTTTTTCTCGACCTGATTTATTTATCTGTTTTATTATTATACTCTGATTACTAATAAACTCATCATAACCTGGTTTTTCATGGAAATATCGGTAAATTAGTGTGCATTTCACTTGAGATTTACTATTAATGAAGACAAAGACTAATGATGGCCTCGTTTTTGCGTAAAATCTGCGTAATTTCTCACTTTCGTTAATAGCAGATGGTAATTTTCCAAAAATTGTTCTTGCTTGTAAATTGAGTGAATTTTTCCTTGTACATCGAGTTGAAAAGGTGCTTCCTTGACTCTAATAGAGAACAATTAATAAAAAAATGATTATACACATGATTTAAACATCAACAGACAATGAATTATTTATCCAGCAACAAAAAAGTCAATGAAACGTGATTACTATAAATTTTTATCTATAAATTAAATAAATCGTTATAAAGAAGTGCATTGCGCTGTGAATTCTGCAACACGTGTATGACTTCCAATGCCCAAGTTTGTTTACTTAAAAATTTCGAAAATTATTTCTATTATCAGTCAAAAATTGTCTTATCATTCGCACACACATTTTCACTAAATGTAAATCGTGTGGTGCAAAAATTGCACAGTTTTTTGTCTAAAATTATTAAGTCTCGACAGGCAAAAATTTTTTATTTGTTATCTGCTATCTAACGTGGATATTTGGGATTAAATGGTGTCAGTGTGGCTTAGATTCATTTATCGGACTCGTTCATATTTCGAGTACCAATAAAAGAATTGGATTTATTAAGTAGAGATAAATAAATTCCACATTTAACACGTCCAGACTGTCGTACGTTCTTCTATTTTGACTGGCTGATCGTCTGCCACACTTGCAGATATTTTTAAAACTCATAGGGTCGCTTTCAACTGTCGATTGAACAGAATCTGCTCTTTGTCAACCGTGAATTTAGCATATCCGGTATTCAGGCCACACCCAATAGTGCAACAGTACACCATAAATTCTCAATTAGTCTTTGTACAATAATTTTTTAGTTTTGTAGCCAGTTATCGCAATAGTTTTACATTTTACAGTTGTTTAACTGTGCTAATACGAAATGTAGGCCATTTTATGTAAACACGATTCGTTTCCTACGTCTCTCTGCCCACATCGAATCGACCATACAAGGATCCAATATTTGCATTTATGTGTGACCATGCACTCGAATTTCTTATATAACCAGTGCATCAAAAGAAACTTTTGCAAACCTAATTAATTACACGTCGTCAATAATATAAAAGTCGAATAGAAATGTTGGCTAGCAATAATAAATGATAAATTAGTTTGCAAATTTTTTGCAAGAGAAAGTTCAGTCGATTATCACAGTGTTTCACGTTTTATTGGCAATTCGCTTGTAAATGTCATTCGTTCCAGCCTTGGACCATTGTAATATGCAACAGAGGAAAATATGCACACATATAACTCTTTATGAAACTTGGTATTACAGATGACAATTTAATCAGGGTGGGCATAATGTAAAAATAACTTTTTTCCCATATGGAAAACATGTTTTCCCATCACATTAAGCAGATTTGTTTGTTGATGAATTGTTCTTTTTCAAATGAAATCACGTAATGGATTTTCTTGCTGTGGGGAAAAACATTTGCAACATTAATATTATTAACTAGTGGAGGAGCGGTTTAATCCGACTTCAAGCAGCATTCGCGAAGGTTTTTACAATGTAAAAATAAAATTATATCTAATAAACAGGCAACACACCAATGGTTGGCTTTCTCTTTCTAGCTTATGTAATTTACAGCATTGTTTACTTATCTATGTGGTCCGGTTTTTACGTGGATTTTTCACCGATTGGGAAATTCAACGAATTTGACCATGAGACGAACCGTAAAAATTGCCTTCCTTTTAATCGGAAACCGTTTGATTGACCTTACAAAAAAACGTTAAATGACCAACTGTGCAAGAACCGCTCTGAAAGAGGAGACTTTATTTTTTTAATGGGAATTTATCGGGTTTTAATAGGAAAATGAATAAAATCTGCGTTTGTAGATGTGTGGGTTTTTGTACCACTTCCAATTCCATAGTCACACTCGTCCCGATTTGGTTAAATAAAAATTTATTCGTATTTAATATGGTGTGTTCAATTGGAAAATCACATGCAATAATAACTATGTCTATTTGACGTCAACAATTGAAGTAATATTATTTTTTCTAGCCATAATTAAGTGGATTTTCGTCTAATTCATTTAATATTATCAATATGACACCTGCACTTATCGAATTTTATTGTAAACGTTTATTCGATGATTATAAATAGAATTTTTATGCCAGATGGTTAAATATTTGATTATTGGTATTTTTATTTATAAAAACCGAAATATATAGTATATATGAGTTTACTATACATAAGTGTATTAATAGCACACAAATGCGATAAAATTGCACTTTCTATTCGAATCGATTGAATGGTGGAATAACATTGGAAAAACAATAATAGCGTAATTTTTCATTGTGTGTGCTGATTTAATTGGTTTTTTCCTTGAAACGAACGCAAAACCGATCTGTTTCTCTGCTAAACTGTCTAAATGGACGTCAATCCAGTTGTATAAAGTTCGATGCCGTTTTTCTCACTAAACACAGTTATGAAATGTAAATTTCTTATGTAAGTTGATAGGATTTCTTGTAACATTTAGAAGGTCAGTCAGTACATTGGGAATTATTTAATTAGTTGTAATTGTAAAATACATCACCGATTGGCATGTGATTGAATGCGGCTGCTATGGTAATTAAGGCGATTATGTAATTGTGTAAAAGGGTCTTATAGACGACGAGCGATAATCAATGCCATCGCCTTCCATGTGGGCAGAAACACGAGCAGAAACGTGGAATTTCCAATTAAAAATTTTAATTTTTATTATCTCATAGTAAATAGAGTTTGTTAATAGATGGTTTTCTTGAAGTTTCGTTGGCGTAATTACGTAAAATCGGAACCAAACAGGAAAGAGCATTAAAGATAATTAAAAAAGTTGGCGATAAAAGAATAATTGCAAGACATAATTCGCTTAAATTACGTACATAGACATAACAATCCCACATGGATTGAATGTCAGCAGTTTTTCACTGTGTTTCGTTTTCTGTTTGAATAAAATTTACATGAAGGTTTCAGGATATCGATTTGAAGTTGAATGTTATAATTTTTTAATCAATTTTCATATAGACCTTGAACCTGGCCCATGAAATCGATCAGGAAATTGGAATTTTTGTTTTGGTTCTTAATAAAATTTTATCATTTTGATAACCTGCTTTTTAACTGGCTTCCTTTGCGTTTTTCAATGGCGAGGGAGTAGATTGAAAGCATTTATTGTTCACGTGCAAATTTCTTGTCTTGATATAGAAAGTTGACTGTGTTTTTATTTATTTCTTTCGTTGATGTATGAGTCAACGGTGTGGAATAAATTTATTGAATAATTTGAAAAATTGTGTTCACTGGACACGGTTGCATAATTCCAATTTTTTTAAGTACTCAATTAGTGTTTGTTGACTATAAAATTATCTGTTTTTGATAGAAAACTAACTCACACGGAGCCATACTGTAATCACAATTTTATATTCCAAGTACTTGCTTCTAATTTCGGATTTTTATATGTTAGGGAATTAATTGGCTAGTTAAACTAACAATTTTTATACATGTTTAAAGGAATTTACGAAAAAACGTTTATGTTTGCATTTTGGAAGGTGAAAATTGAGCTTTTAACATTTGTTTATAGGAAAATTTTTCGTTAATTAATGCACGGGTTTAGAAATTTAATTTTGGATTTGTGTTTACGGAAATTTGAGGTGTTTTTTTAGAGAAAATGTTTATTAAAAATTGTTATTTTTCATGTATGGAAAAACCGTTTTGTTTCTCGTTTATTTCGAACTTGAAACAAGCCAACATTTTTTTGGAAAATAGACAAAGTAAACAACTTTCTCTGTAGTTTTCGGTTTCAGCTTGTTTAAATTGAAAAATCGTTTTTCTGTGAAAATATAGAAAAATAGCACTTGTTGTTGTTTATGTGAGATTGACCATCAATATTTGTACAGATTATTGTTTTGCTTTTGGTTTTTACTCAGAACAAACAATTATCTTCGATTATTTTCATTGTTTCATATTTCATAGTTTTCCACGTGTTTCTCAAGTTTTGGAAACCCCCATTTTTTGAATTCCTTTAATTTTTCGTAAACAACACCTTGTTTAACTCACAAATGTGTTGTTTACATCAACAATTACCTTTTCTACTGTTCTTTTACCTTTTGCTGTCGCCTGTTTGTTGCCCTTTGCTTTCCCCTCAAAAATCGTCTCTCTTGACCTCAGACCAAGTCATTGTTTTATTACTTATCACAATATCAAAAACTTATACTTAGAAAAAATAATATTGATACTATATTTATGTTTTTTTTATTGTCTAATTTTAAATCGACGAATTGTATGAAGTGTTTTCACATACGTTTTTTCCCATCATCAAAGAGCCTCTCACAATTTATCAAATTGCATTCATAAGTCATTTCACTTTGGCGTGAAAGAAAAAAAAATTATAAAACTTTCTTGCACTTTCCAGATGCCCCAAATGAGAGCCTGTATATGATCGGTGGCGTTTGCGTTGCTATGTTTATGGTCGGCGTCATCATCGTGTTATTAGCAGTTACAATAAGGTAAGAAAAACAATAAAAAAACAGTTTTTATCTACGTCCAACATGGAAAATGGATTTTTTATTGTTTTACTAATTGATAATAAGTGTATTTAATTTATACTGTTTTTTTTATTGGCCTCATGCCGCAATCTCGCACAAAAAGTCCTCTTTCGTTGATAAACAATATAAAAATTTTTTAAGGTGGATTGCTCACATTTTGATCACAAGCACACAAATTGGATGAGTCGCGAATTTAATAGAATTGTTTACTTCCTCGACAATTTTTATTGTTACAACGAACCACAGTCGAGCAGTTTCCTAATTAATGCACTCATAATTCTAAAGAAAACCGTACCGTTTTTCTAGATTCGTCCTGTTATTGGTGGGTTTTTTCCAACAACACTTTTCGTGTTTCATTTAATTTGTTTAGCGAAATTAAAGGAAATTTTCCTGTTCGCAATAAGCCACTTGAAAAAGGTCGCAACAACATCATAGAAGAGAAATATATGAGAGAAGGTCATACACAAATGCGGTTCTATGATTTTGATATGAGGTCGAATCCATTTGACATTGCTGTATATTAAAACGGCCTGAAAATAGCAAACTTGGACATTTATGCGCTTTTCAAGTGTCTTTCAGAGTTCGTTGCTCTTGTCTAGGACAGCCTAGATGTGTGGCCAAAGTGCAAATTTGTCATTTTGCAATAAATATACAATTGCACATAATAAACACATACGCGATTATTCATTAATGTTAATCATTATATAATTTCCGTTTACTGTTTTTATCATGTGGAATGATTCATAATGTGGAACATATGATCGGTTTTTCTGCTATTTTTTAAGTGCGAACATTTCGCCGAACGAAAAGTGACCTAAAATGTTACGATTCGCCGCTTTTTAACCCAGATTACGGGCAAAAATCCGCCTACATGGATATTTTTCAATTAGCATACACGAAAAGTGTACCAGAATAGGAAACAACCTCACCGCGTTTTTTAATTTAATGGCGTCGTTATTACAAATATTGATTTATTTAGGACAAAACGTTGTGAAGGTTTCCTCAACGGTTTTTTGTTTAGAATCAATCAAAAAGTGAATACTATACTTTTAATGTGCACCTAATCTATTTATAAAAACAAATCAACTCGGTTTATTTTTACAATATTTTCTTTTACCCAAAAATACTAACATCAGTCTAAATTTAAGAAGAATATGTTGAAAAACTAATAATAAACAATTTCAAATACGTAAGTGGGTATCTTGGATTTCGGCAATATCTCGACCTAGACCTGCAACATTGTCAAAAATCCCTCACTTGGCAACGGTTGCAAATGTTTGTTGAAAAAATGACGTTTTTTCTAATCCATTTAATTAACATCTACTTTGTTTTCGGTTTATGGCATGTTAATAAATCCAATGGCAACGTTGATAATTCCGTGCAAATATTCCCCATTTTAGTAATGTCCATGGCCATCTTGCGGAAATACGAAATGTTGCGCCTACTAGATTTGCCAAGTATTTTCGCGACCCAAAGTGACATTGCAAGCATCATAAAAATGATGAAAACATAAATACATTTTAGCGGTTTTGTATAATAATGAATATTGGCAGTGTAGAAATTTATTTCGGTTATGTAAGAGAGGCGCAATGTTTGCATTTGCAAAAGGTAACAAAAGGATTTTGGCGCGACCGATGATTTTTCATATTATCTTGTCTGGTACTGTTGCCAAATGTCTAAACATAGTTTCCAACCCTAAACCGGATTAAAGTGTACAAAAATAGCGGCAATCTTGATGATAATAAGCAAATTATTGATAAATTTAATAATTAATAGTTGGCTATGGGGGAAGGGTCGAGTCGAATTCAAGGCTAATGCGATACAGATTTACACAATGGCAAAAATCCTTCTGTCTGGAAGGAAAGAATGGGATTTTTAAACCCTCTTTTAACACAGTGGAAAAAATACAGGTTTTTTGCTGCTGCAATCAACCGTTTCCGATTCCCTCAATTCCGTTACATAAACGTGGTAAAAATCAAACAAATCACCAAGTTTCTTATCAAACATCGACGACAATTACGTAATCCGAAAAGTGGTTCGATTATGGCTAGAAAAGTGAGTGAATGTGGCAACAAAAATGAAATCGTCAAATTAATGTTTATTGTAGCCTTGACAGCCACCTTCGAGTTTTTCCCCAAAAAGCAATTATCTTCGAAAAAAACATAGCTAATCAGATTTTCCTGTTTACTTGCATCTATCTAGTATTTTTTCTCTATAAATCCCAATAGGTATTTCCGATACTCAGCTGTTTCGCCTTCTATTTGTCCCCGTACAATGACGACATATTATTATACAGTATTAAAATGAATGACGACTCGTGGACGGTTACATGAGAAATTTCAAATTCCCCCTTGGCTCATGGGTGGAGAGTTTGGCATTTCGTGCACTGGCCACCAGTTGGCGGTCCGTATGCGCTGCTGGTGACGTCAAGGCAACTATAAATGCGCTCGTTCCCACACCACGCTTTCAGACACTTTTCAAATACAAGTGTGTGGATTTGAACTTTGAGGCTGTTTAGCAAACGAAAAAAAAAAGAAACTCGCTAGGCCCTCATATTGAACTGAATCTAGTCATCCATTGAGATAAATACCAAATGATCAGTGTGCTGTGATCTGAGTGTTAGCAATTCAAAACAAAAAAAAACTAAGAGGATTATCAAAGAGTGTGTGTTGTGCGTTTGAGGATTAAAAAACATACAAAGAAAAAAATAATTGATGAGAATAAAATGGTGGGCAGTAACGGCACTATGATTGCAATACGTCTTGTTCGCAGTAAATTACGTAAACGTGAAGAGCATAGTAACAGTGTCCATCCGACGGACGTCGTCCTGCAGACGGCCCCCGTCTCACAGCAAATCCAAACGCAACCGAACAACAATCATCCACAACAGGCGCCGAATGCAACGCAGGCCCTGCAAGCGGATCCGCTTGCATATAGGGGACAGTTCCTATGGCAGTACCCGCCGCCACCGCAACCACAGTACCTGTACAACAATGACCAGGTAGAGTGTGCTGTGCAAAAAATGGCTTACTGTGATTTTCGGAATGAAGGTGCCAAAACGAGGCCATAAAATTTATGAAAACCGTGCGTTTCACCTCCACACTCGTTCTAGACTAGGTCATTAAAATTTTATTCAAATAATGGCACAAATGTGAGAAGTAAATTGTAAATGAGGACGCAATGTTTCCTTGAAATTTTGCTATTCGAAGAGAAAGTTTTTTTTTGTTGCTAGATTTTGGTTTTGCAAAAAAAACGAGCAAAATTTTCTTGCTTTTCAAGGTCACATGAAAATGTGTTTCCTTATTCTTTTGTACACATCTAACTAGCCAAGTTCAATGACCAAATAGTGTATTGATCCAGGCACACACTCGGCTATCGCAGCCCTCTCTGTACACTCTTCGGTTGTACTGTTAGAACAAAATTTATTCAACATACTTTGAACATCTGCCATTTTTCGTTCGGTTTGTTTCGGATCCGGTGTTATGGCACTTTCACACACTTTCTCGATCTGTTTTTAATGTGGTATTTTTCTGTTTTTTTAGGATACGCTTGTACAAAGTCTACCAAGTGAGCGAGCGGGCTTCGTGAGGGGCTTTAGAAAGAATTTGGGCGGCAAGTGGAGACGTTTAGTGAAACGGAAACCGCCCACAGAAGTCTATACAATTCCAGCTGAATTGAAGCCGCAGCTTAAACAGATCTACGTTTACTAGTAGTAGAATAAGAATTTCTCAAAAGTAAACAATGAAAATATCTAATGTGACATTTAGTGTGCGATGTGTCGAGGCACAGCAGAGTGTTGCACGATTCTTGTAGGCCATTAAATGAATGTGTGTTTGACTGTGTGTGAGAATGAGGGTGCGCTTGTTTGGCGCATACTGGAATCGTGGACACACCACACTTTTGTCCCACCTTCCTTAATGAGACTGATTATAAATGTAAATGATAATGTTCTTTTTAATTAATTTTATTACTCTCACTATTATTTTTATGATTAAATTGACAAGTGAAGTGGGTTGGTAAATCGGCCGCTTTACTACGTTAATAAATTATTCCTTTCTATGTACACAAAATTGGAGTAAATTTCGATTATTGTGTGTTGGTAAATGAAAAGTGTGGATAAAAAATTTCTAGAGAAAGAACGGCATATTAATTTTTGTGATTTTTTATATAGTTTAACTGTACTGGGTTTTTCTGTCGGGGGAAAATCCGTACTATAATGAGATATTTTCTTATAAGTTTGTTTCTTCTTCACACACGCTTTAAAATAAATGGAAAATTCTATTTTTTCAAGAACCGTATATGCAACGAAAAGTAAATAATTGTTCATTTTCGATTGTAATTTCTTATCTACTGAACACGCTTGTATATAGTTCTCCTGTAATTAGCCATAATGTTGTTTTTTTTGTGAAAGAAAAAATTTTGTAGAAAACACTTTCACTCATATTGAGTTGGATGTATTCTAGGATTAAAAAAAAATTAAAACACATTCTAAGAATCTCCCCACCCATTATAATTGTAATAATTTTTTAATTGATCATTAATTCTGTATAATTTGCTAGTCAGAAATTTTGTTAGAAAGTTTTGTGTAATCATTTAATTTACTCGAGAAAAATAATTAGTATAAAATATTATTGTGGAATTATTTTTCTTCCAGTATTATAATTTATTGTTATTATTATTAATAATTTGTTCTCATCAAAATTATAGTTACCTTTACATATCAGGCTACTAATATCATTTTTTCTGTAGTGGAAATTCGAGCAATAAAAGATTCAAGTGCAATAAATGGGTTTGTTGTTATTTCATTTTCGTGTTGGGTGAAAGACAGACTAATTTTTTTTAATAGCATTTATTTAATAAATTTTCTATTTTTATTGACTGACATATAACACTTTCTATTATAAGTTACAAGTATTAAGTAACATGTACAACAGGTGGGCTTGATATGCGTAAATACACATGAAATAATCAGAAAATCATGATCGATTGGAACCAAAAATCAACGAAAAAAAACTCGTATTTACATTATTTAGTAGGTTTCATATTATTTTGTTGTATATTTATAAAAAGATCAGGAAAGACTAGTTGCATTTCTCATATAATAAATATTATATACAAATGTACACAATTGCAAATATATTATAATCTTTTTATTTACAGTTTTCTGTAAAAAGAACGACGATTCAACTAAAAAAATTTTCTCAATATTTTTTTTTATATATAGTACATCGAATATAATTTTACTTTTGATTTGTATTTTTTGTATTAGAAAAATTGCTTTAAAACACAGATTCGTTTTTTTGTTTAACGTTTATAGCTTTGCACGAAGGCATATGGCCATAGGCCAATAAATAAAGTCTTGTTTCTTCAATATATTCCATAAATATTTAAGTACAATACTAGAAAAACTTAGAAGTGAAAAAAAACTCGACTAATTCTCCTATTGATTATTGGCAGTTGAGGACGAACGATTGGCACAATTATTAGACACATTCGGCTCTTTTCCCATTTCTTTGAATTCTTGCACATGTTCATTAAGGACGGTTGCTGTGACGATCATATTCTGTTTCAAATTATTCGTACCAGACGACAATGAACTGCTACTAACACCCGAATCACTCGACTTTTCACTTAAACAACTTCTGCCTAGAATGTTTAATGCATTTGTGTCGTTCAGTTCATTAGTACTACCAACGACATACTTGACTTGACTCAATTTCTGGTCCGCTTCGCACATTTCCTCCTTTCTCACATTATTCCGAAACACATTCTTCAATCTACATGGATCGGTTAATGTGATTTGACCATGTACACTCACATACGAGTCTTTTGGCTTAGTTAAACCATCAATTGGACCATTGTTCGGTATATTCGGTTGATATGCTAACTCTTCTTTTAGATTCATTGAGTTTTTTTGCGCTTGACGCACTCTGGCCAAGATTTCATTGTTGCATTGTTCAACGACAGCATCCAAATTGTTCTTATTATCACAATATTGCATCTCACTATTCCGTTCTGCGTCTTGATTACTTTTCACTGATGCATCATAGCAGCCGGAATCGCGTGGAAATTGATGTCGATTGAATGGTGAACCAGTTTCCAAATGTTTTTGATCATCGCCTTCACTACTCGAACCTGCTATGTCGCCTTCACTTCCAGCTGGAATGCGAAAACGTATGTGAACATTGAAGGAAAATGGACTGGTTTAAAAGCCAGATATGTATATAGGAATTAAAAGCGTTCTACTGCTAAATTTTCTTCAGCTTCCAGCATAGGCATGAATTTTCAGGACTGATTCGTGAGTTGAGAAAAAAAAACTCATGCCTACGCAAGAAACAGTGACCTTTAAAAGTACATACACTTTGATGTTCCATACACAGAGTGCTCGCTTCTCTTCAGTATTCTTCATCTATTAGAAAGATTTATATACATATCTGCTTGTTAATTGGCAACACTTTCCTTCATAAACAATCAACAAATGTTACTTACAATCTAAATCGTGTAACAGTTGTACAGCAGTAAGCAATTTAGCACGATGGTCTGCATTAATAATGCCCAAATAGTCCAAATCGGACGGTTCAATTTCTTTAAACAATTCCAAATCCTCGTAACCATTCAATATAAACACTGATATATATTCTTGTAAATGAATTTTCTGCAATAAATCTTCAACCGAGATCGGTTTCCCTTTGATATTTCGATGCCATTTGATTTCGCTGCGTTTATTGTTCGTTTTATTCACTGTACGTTCGGAGAGTAATTCAACATTGATAAATTTGAATGTACCCTTTTTGCCATGACAGATGCCTCTCCATTGACCACTTGCATTCATTGAAACTATATCTATTATATCACCAGCCTACAAGAAGAATAACATTACACCCCTTCACCCATCTCCGTTTATATAACAATCACCTTGAATTTTAATGCTTCCTTATCGTATGGACTTGGAATGTGGTCGATAAGAGCCCGAGCTCTGCCTACAATTTGGTCCGTTGGACTTGGGTCCGCTTCTTCAGTGGATATTGAACTGTGATTGCTGCCAGCACGCACCAACGCTTGTGTACCTAGAAAAAATACGGTAAAAAAATGTGTTTTTCTCATTGCGGAAAACATACTTGAGCCGGAACCGCTCGGTAAACTTTCCACCGAACTTGCCGAACAGGGGAACGCCTGGTCGGCTTGTCTTTGTTGTTCACTTGTGTCGCATTTCAGGCGAGAAATTTTTCTTTGAACATCTTCACGAAGACCACGAACTTTACCAACTATTCCAGACACGCCCGCCGTTCTGCCATCGCTTGTCTACACACAAAATGCATTTTTATTAAAAACAGGCAAGAAAATTCACGTTTTCCACTTACTACATGCACAGTGGCCACTTGCTGACTGCAATTACTGAAATCGTCCTGGTCCTCGTAGTCGGAACTTTGGCTGGGCGACAAACCATCTTCGCTACGGGAATAATTCGCTTTGCGAAAATGTCGAATTTTCCCTTCGAGGTGATGGTAGTATTGGGGCGAGATGATTTGGCCCAATTCGTGCTGTTCCGAACGACTTGTGTCCACTGATAGTGTCGATAAGCGTGAACTGACACTTTGAACGTCCGAACCGGCATAATCGCCACTCTCTCTGTCCCTTGACGATCTGCAATTTTTACAGGAATTGATGAAATTTTTGCAAACTTGCGCATATTTTGATTAAATGCCCGCCATTTACCTAAGTGGAATAATAGTTGGCGGATAGCCGGCTTGCGGTAGAATGAGTCCACGCCTGGGTGTGCCCTGGGGAGTCGTAGCTGTTGTGGGGCCGACGGCATCTCTCGGCAACGAGATATCTCCGGCCGTTCTCAACGAGATTACACCCTCCCCACGCGGCTCCTGTCGCAGATTCAACGTGAAACAGACACGGCCATTCTGGATGGTGGCACTGGGACCGCCCGGACTGGTGCCCATTAGAAAGTCCTCCGGGTCACTCTCGTACGGCGGCTCGTCGTACCAGTGGCCTCGGGACGCGGCCGGGGCCAACATGCGAGCATCCTCATCGTACATGTACGTGTCATCTGATTACAAACAGAAACAAAACACAAAATCTTAAGGTTGAACGATGTTATTTAGGAGGTGCTCACCGCCAGATAACGGACCCCTAATTCCTTCCTTCCCCAACTGTAATAAACCCTGCTTAATATCTCTTAGAATCTGAAACAAACAGAAATCGCCTTTAGAGAGACGTGCGCGCTTTTGCATCGCAAAAATGTGGAATTTGTGTAGAGTAGCAAACTGTACAATATTTCATATAAATGTGGACAATTTTCTACATTTTTATTGTCTCCAATTTTTAAAGTACCATCTTTTACGGATAATAAAACTCTAAAGTTATTTTTATATATCGTTGTGTGTATATGGATAGGAATAGGCATTATATTGTACCAGTTTATGGTGAATTGACTCCATTAAATTCCAATACAATAAATTATGTAAACAAGTTACAAGAAAATCGTCCGCATTTATTGAAAGGAGAGCATCGTACACAGATGCGCTCGTCATTTGGACCGCTTCTTTTCCGCCAATTCGTATGCGTAAAATACGCATCTAGTTTATATTTGACAAGAATGAAATGGTTTCGACGCGTATGATCGGAGAACGGTCCAAAATAACTGATTACATCGAAATACACATCTGTCTGGGGAATATATCAATTTTGTCTACATTTACCTCTTCGTGTTCTTTTGTAAATTTCTCACGTTTCCTAAGCGCTTCTTGCACTTTCAACTGAAACAGAAACATGTTTAATTAGATTTCCGATTTTACAGAATAAAAAAAAACGGTAAAATATACAAACAAGTAGCTTAATGGTTGCTCAAAACAGTCGTAAAAAGAGGATCATAAAAGAGAGAATAAGGCCATCACCTCGTCGTGTGAGTCAACAAGCAAATACAACAATTTTAGGGAGAGCGGAGTGTAAAAAGTGGAGCCCGGATTGCAGTGACATTTTGATGTAGGAGACCCACACACACATCCACATGGGAAATGGCCCCACAAACTGGATAACCAAACATTGCGTGCCGCTACGGCAATTTTGGGCCATAGAGAGACACACAGCGTGCCACATCTTATTCTACACTGATAAAGTTTATGGCTTTGGTCCAGTGATAGAATACGACTATCTGGGGAATTTTAAGTGACCAAATAAATGGCTACCAGAACTGTAAATAAGATGATTCTCTGCAGATGTATCCAGAGAGAGTGGTGAATTATATGGCTGGAATTTAATAATCTTTACGAGTAATTGCCGGACTTTGGCCCAATGGGACGTTTACAGATTATGATGTTGATTGAATTTTTGGACGAATCGAAATTTTCCGACAAAAATTCCATTACCTTGTAGATTGTCTCTTCGAATGTGTTTGGCGTGCCGCCATTCATCTGCAGATGTCTTAATCGATCGTAGTCCCGTGGATCGACCATCGACCGTAGAACGGCATGCTGGCCCAAATCGGTTAGTCCTAAACCACTTTGCAGTACACTGTCTGGCGTGTCCACCTGGAACATTTCAACAAACGCTCATTTAATCGAAACTCGTCCCTTAACAGTAATCAATTATCATTTTCCCGAGGCTAATTGAAGACATATGTGCTCGTATGCTGATTAACCCTTCCGCAAAAGCCCCCTTTACACTGTTGTCAATGTCACGGTCTCCGCATTGTCTAACAACGTCTCAAGTGGATGCACTTATTAGCTGCCCTCATCGGGGGGGTGAATTTGATCAGAGAATAGCTGACGCACGTCTCTCGAATAAAAAATCCTCTCTCGTAAAATTATTTCCACTTTGCTATAAGTTAAATGAAATTTTCCATTTACAAGAAAAAACGACCATTGCACTAGATTAAAAGTAAACTTTTAAAAGTGTCTTTGTAATTTTCTTAGCGCTGCTAAGCCTCAAATTTAATAATTTGCTGGAAGAGAAATGCGCTTTTCGGTGAAAATTTTTCTACTTGGAAAGCTAGCGAGTCTAATTTTCATACAAATCAATAGAGGAAAAAACTTTAACCGTTCCTCTGTAATGTTTAACGGCAACAGAGAATAACGGAAAACGTCAAGATACTATTTCTCATTTCTCAAACACACAAGTAGTTGGTAAAATCGTAATAAATCAATCAGTTGTCATACAAGAAGTGGATGTAGCGCGAGAATAAATCGCTACTCTATAAGACAGTCGAGTGTTTTGCCCGTCTGGAAAACTTCTCGAAAGGAAATTAACTGAAAACTTCGCCTACAATAGAAAATAAATATTTCTTGGTGTCTCGGGGAAGAATCCGCGTTCGGGTACTTGGTGTGGAAAATCGGAAAAATGTTGCAGCGCACACTCATTACCGAAATGAATCTCTTTTTTTTCATATTACAGACTGTGGTAGTTAAAAATGTGCTGGATGTGTTATTGTTTAAAGTCTGGTTAGTTTTGCGACAGGAAACGTTCCCAAAAAGCAGCAAAGAGAGTTGGAAATGCAGCATGCACTTATTAAAATTCACGACAGAGAAATACAAGTAGGTAGCGCAAAAAATTCAGAGAAAAAAAATCGGGCGCTCTTTAATCTTCAAATACCTTGTCAGTGGGTGTAAGTGTTTCTCTAAGCTTTGTGAGCGAAAATTCTAGGCTTTAATTAAAGCTTTTATTATGTTGCATTGAAAGCACGGACAGACGGAGAATGTGGAAATATCCATACGAGAGACGGTATATTATACACGATGATGAGGATCTTTTTGCAATACTTTCCATCGTGTCTGAAGTCTGAGAAGCTCGAGACTTTATTTCCCAACATTGCAAACGAACAAGGAAAAAAGGAACTTCTTGCAACTAAGAGTTTTACAGCACTTCAATCCTCTTTCTGTACGTATATCGTCATCAGATAAATTGCAAGGCAACCGAAAAAACGGAAAATCTGAACTCTTTTCAAACGAAATTTATTAATTACATTGATTTTCGAATTTCGGGGGGCAAATGTTGCGGCCATTTCAAAAGTGTCACAGCACAGAGTGGCGTTTCTTTCGCATGAAAACTTCATTTATACCGTGACGGTACGTGAGAAGTGCCTTACAACAAAAGGAACCGTTTATTATTATGTTATGTGAGAACGTTACTGCGTTTTTATATCGTTTCTAGTCTCGTAAAAAATTCACGTAGACACTGCCTAAAGCAATTTATTAAAGTGAAAAAGAAGAGAAGAGCGAAAATAAAGAAACGTGTGTATATAACACAGCTAGGAAAGAAAAGGAGATACGAAACGAATATATAAAATTTGTTGCTTTATATGAGGGTAAATTACAATTACATAAAAATGTACATAGGGTTACTTTTATGTATGGTCTAACATTTCTAATAAACATGTTAAACATACCTAATATAAACAAGTTTTTTTTAGCAGGGAGTTAAAACTTTTTATTGCCTATGTATAAGTAGGAATGTTTTTTATGCTTCATTTGGAATTTTCATGACATTATATTTATAATAAAGTTTTTTCGCTTGGTTTTTCATTTTCTCATGAACGTAGAATATCAGAATTAATAAGATATTACAGCTGTATAATATACACTTTAGTAGTTAGTTTGTAAGGATAAAGTTGCTACGCAACTAACTTGCTTCTAAGTTTGATAGATAATGTATAGTGAAATGTAACATTTCCGAAAATTTGAATTTTAATTAAAGGACTTGCATTTGATGTCTTAACTACATTTAGAGTTTCAGCAATTGCCAAACGGAAAATGAAAGAAAACAATAAAATTATTATTGCTCCCAAAACAATCGTTTTGTTACAATTCTATTTATATTTTCTATGAGTTTTCATTACCATTTTAGATATAACTGAAATATTTATTTACATTCAACATTTAGGATGTGTTGAAAGTTTCTCAACTATTTTCCATTGCATTTAGATTGAGAATTTTGTGCTTTTCTCTCTTTTATTCAGTTATCTAGATGTTGACTTGAATTTGATGTCTTAATACAGATATTTTTAGATAAAACTTGGTGGATAGTTGTTAAATTAGGTGAGTTTTAATTAAAGCAGGATTTCTAGCATTTTAATAATGTCTCACTTTTTTCTTTGTTTAGTTTTTGACTGATATAATTTTTACCATATTTTACATTCCCTTTGGAAACGTTCGCGTTTCCACTCTTAAAACAGCATTTCTGTTATTAGAATTTTTTCTCTTGCCAGAATAAATTACATTTGTCTCCGGGAAATAGATGTGCGCTTAACAAATCCGAATTTTATGCAAACACGTCTAGTAATTAATAAAGTGGCTTCGTTATCCTTGGCGAACGTTTATCACTACAAAGATTCCTCAGCAACTGGCTTGGGGGGTATTAAATGTGGCAAGAAAGTGCATATATTTATATAACAAGTTTCCTTTTCGTGTTTTTCCTGTAATTGTGAAAGGGACAAATTGGTGCATTTGCATATTTTATTGTTCCCAATGTGTTTGGGGTGCAATCCACTGCAATTTTCCCAAAAAACTTGCTCTCCTTTTAGACATCTCGTATTCAAAGCGCGGATCATGATAATCCACCCCCTTACAAAAAAAAATGAAATTCATGATTAATAATATAGAATGCAAAACAAAACCATATTCAATTTTTATGCAATAGGTTAAATTTTGACAAAGTCACGTTCACTTTTCCATCGGTTTAAGAGAGTTCTTTTGCCCCGATCGTCCCTTAACGCCACATGGACTATATAAATTGTATATTAAGTTGTGAAAAGTGTGATAAAACATTAATAAAGTTTTCGCACATATTTCATTCAATATTCACGGTGAAACGAAGAGATGGTGGAACTCACCCTCTGAGGAACGCCCCGTGCAGCTGCCCGTCCATGTTTTGGTGAACTGGTTCCATGTTTTTCTTTACGATGGGACGTTTTCAAGCCACGCAAGAATCGCGAGAATGTGGTGCGTTTCTTGCTTGTGTTGGTGTATGTTTGATCTACACAAAAAAAATCAATACAGACCAATGCAGGAAATCGCAGTTTACCAATCATTTCGCATTCATTGTGCATATAATTTTCGAATAAAATTCTAGTGAATTTAATTAAAATATGGAAAATCGAGTTTTGGTTAAAATTGTGGCTTTTTAAAGCACCATAATCAAAATACATTATTTGCAATGAAAAGTTCATACAATATTCAGGTTTTTGTGTATATAGAATTTCAATTAAAAACGTCATTTCAATTGTGTGCAATTTTTTATTGCGGCTAAAGGGTGCCCTTATAATTATCCAGTTATGGTGTTTTCCACAAGTAAATTGAAACTTTCTAAATAGCTTTGCAAACATTTAATAATCTAATCCAAGTTTAATTAACGTTTATATACCGCACTTAGTGTAGTTGAAGGGATTTTTATTAGCAATTCATAATGTCCATCTTAGAATGTTAATTTGCAAATTTCGCACTTGATGTTTGCAATTTATTTCAGTATTGATTGGTTTTTCTAGAGGGGCAGGTGGCCCTGTCAGAAATTAGAGGCAAAATCAACGTGGATTTACGATTGCAAACTTTTCCAATACTCACCAACAGGCGGAAACTCGTAGAAGTATGCAGATCGTGGACTAAGACATCTGAAACGGGAGAAAAGAAGTATATATAGATTTGTAACTATGTTATGATATGTGGGGAGCTTTGGCTGTCTGAAAGTTGGCGCTTTAACAATCAGACAGCAGCACGTAATCAGGTTCATGACACGTCTTTGCTGAACAAATATCGAATCATGATTCTCTGTTCGGAATTCCTAATTGATAGCGAATCACAAAGAAGTACGTGAAACGTTAGCGGTTCTTCATCTCCTCTTCGGTTTTTTTTTTCTTTTCTCGATAGCCGAAATTTCTAATAAATTATTTATCGACTTTTTCTTAGATGCGAATTAAAAACTCAAGAATGCAACTTTGATATTCAAATATTCTTTTACAAAATGAACCAGCCATATATGTAGAAAACAATGTAGAAAGCAAGTACGAACGAATGTAATTTGTTTTGCAACAAAAAGGTGCACTCTATTCTTTCCATTTTATGCTGGGATATTGTGAATATTAATGCCATATTATGGCGCAAATAGTGACGGCATATGAAACATAAATATTACTTTGTAGAAGAAAAGTTTTGTTTCCGAATCTCATATTCGGGGCTCATTTACTTTTAACGCGCTTTTATTTATTACTGGCATTTTCAAAGAAATTCTGACAACATTTCTCGATTTTCCCCAATCAGGCTTATCCCTTTCTTACGTTTGGTAATTGTGCTGATGTTGCAACAATAATGGTTGATGACTTGTTGGTGCTGGTCCCATTAACCGTTGTTGCTGTTGTCTAGCAATTTGTGCAGCAAACACTCCATACCCGAACCCATAGATCTCGTCCTCCTCTTTGTCACTCAAACAACTCGACGGCTGCAACCCAAGAAAAGAGAGAAAAATAAATTAGATTTACATTCGCTCGCAACTCACATGTGTACTCGCTTTTACCGAATATTTTCCCGGTACGTAGATGGGCTGCGATTGTGACGTGGTTAGGCTGGTTGTTCCGTTTGTGGGACTGTAATTAGCCGGCGGTGTGGTTGGTGTGATGGCAGTATTTGTTGTCCGCTCCTTCGGTGACGTTTCTGACCATTCAACGCGTCGTAAATCCTCCAAATGGCCCAAAACGTCGCCGTAATGGGTGCTAAACAGATCGGCATATCTCGACGCCAAGCCCTCCAAGTAGCCCCGTTCTCCTTCCTGGAAAATCGTTGTTTCATTTATAATCAAACACAGATTCCTCTAATCTATCCGGAATATGGTATACTTTGATATTAGACTGGAGTGTGTATTAGTCTTATGAGATTTATTGTTTGACGTGGAACGCGGTGCGCTTTGTCATGGTAATTCGCGCAAATCCACTAAACGCGTTTATTAAAGGAACATCAAACAGTTTTCGTTGTTGAATCAAATGGAAAATGGCAACGCACATTTTGTTCGCTGTTTTTTTTTGGTTTTTTTACAAATCAACACAAATAATAATTATAATACCGGGGCGACAAATGAAAATAGCACACATGCAAAAATGTCTTTGAAATGTAAATTTCGATGTATGTAGCCTTTGGTGTAATGTGACTTTTGAATTTCACATGCATAACGTCCATTTACACATCCATATATTAATTATTATACTCCCCAATGTATAGTGAAACAAATTGGAATTGTAATTGAAAATATTTAACAGAGCGAACCTGACGACAATTTTAGTTCGTTTTTACTAATGTGAAACGGGAAGTTTAAAAGAATTTTGATACATCCAGATGTAAAAATTCATCCGTAAAAAAAACAGAGACATTTATGCGAAAATAAAGAATATTTACTCCGGAATTTTCATAATATGTCCCCAGGTAAATTTTCACAGGGAAAATAAAAGTGATGTAAATGCTACTAACTAAGTAGCAACTCTATTACTCCGGCAGGATTAATTTGTTCTAAAATAAGTGGATTCATGGCTTAATATTGAAATTTATTAACCATTTGTTGTGTTTTAAATAAACACACTAATGGAAGAAATGAAGGTAATTTATAAAACCGAAAGTCCAGTCTAGTAGACAAATTATTGTAACGGCGTATCAAATGTACCGTGACTCATGAATTAACGTGTCTTTTTTTGCTGCAAGAGATGAAAAAGGATGTGAATTTTGTTTGTCTTTTAATTAAATCGCGGGGCCACTTTTATGACACAAAATCATACAGGAATGTGGAATTATTTCGGTCAAATATGAATGAAATGCGCCCTGTGGGAAAATGCAATGAAAAATCATGAGCATATTTGTCAAGTGCACTCTAAGGAGTTCATTAGACGTGAGAACAGTTAATGAAATTACTGCAATTAATACAGTTACACTATGTTTATCCTGCATTGGACAAAATTCAGTGATTAGTTTTTGTGATTAATCATGCAATTTGTGTTTTATTAAAAAATTAGCCCATTTTCAACAAACATTATTGTGAATTATTGAAAATGAACTGTTTTCACTAATTTTAATCTGATATTACAAATTTATTATTTTACACATGTGTGATTAATTTCGTTATTATTATATGTTTCTGGGTATTGAAATTGTTTAATTCCGATTGAAATAATTACATTGTATTTTTGAATGTAACATTTTTCAATTAAACACTGTCCTGTAATAATCTGTTTTTGTCCAAATTAATAATGTTACATTGTCGAGGTGTGGAAAACAAGTAGAAATTGTCAGTCTTTAGTGTTGAGTACGTCATTAGACAAACGATATATGCACTAGCTTTTTCATTTAAATTAATGAACTTTATTTCATTTCCTGAAGGTATAAAGTCGAGTGACACACTACCGTTGGCTGGTAAAAAGACCAAATTAAAAATCTCATATTGTGGTGATAGTTTTTTACTTTTTTTTTGTTGTTGTGTGTTTTTATCCCCCGGTATTATAGCAGCGAGTTTGGTGGTGAATATAATCGGATTTTTGCTTGTTATTTTGCTAGAAAAATGGAATATAATTAAAACTTTATTTGCAATATGTTGAAATGAGGAGAAGGACTCAAGTAATATTAATATACATGAGATATTCAAATTGTGGCAACTTTTTAGTGTGTTGGTAATAAAATGTAATGCCGGCCCTGTAAACTTTTCTACACAATTTAAACAAATGCCTGTTGAGAAAGTTGCACTTTTCCCAAATGTCAGAGAGGCAAAGAAGTGCGAAACAAATTGTTGGGATTTTTGTAAAAAAATACCACTGAAATAATTTACATCATTTTTAAGTCCGTGCTTTTGTTATTAATGTCCTTTTGCCTAGTTTTAATAGAATGATAAATGATAACAGCGAGAGTAAATAGTTATAAAATATGTGCTGGTGGACAGTTTTGTCGCGGCTTCATTAAAAAATCGTCACCATATTTTTTTTAATCGCATTTTCCGACACAATTTCCATTTTGATAGAGAAATTTTACAGTTGCTAGCAATTTTATTGGTCGCATCACAATCGATTTACAAAGGAATTGTTGTTGTGAGAGCAATTCATTTTCGCTTCAAGGGGATCAACTGGAGCTGGATGTGAAACAGTGGCTACAAACAGACAGAATATGCTGGGATGGATGCCAGTTAATGTGGCCGATAGTAAATCTCAAACAAGCCGCTTGCTTTTATTCGTCTGGATATCCTGATTGGGTTTCTACGCCGCATGGATACCATACATTTTCCGTTCGTTTATAAATTACCCAAAAAAACTAAACGTTCCTAATGTAATTCTTAAGTTTCTCCTTACAATTATTTACTTTTTTCTCAAGTTTGGGGCCAAAGAAGCGCACAAGGAGATTTCAATAAATTTACATAGACTGCCAGCTTTTATTAGTTTTCTTTTTGGTTATTTCAAATCCCATTTATTTTTATTGCCATCATCCCTCCCGGAAAACCACCTCTTCATTCACACTTCATCCAATGCTCGCCATCCTTTTTCTTGCTCCTTTTTTTATTATTTTTTAATTACATTCTAAGTACTAATTCTATACACAAGTAACTTAATTACAATTAAAAAGGGTTAAGAAATGCGTTGGGAATATTAAATAAACACTTTTGTATTCTTCGCTGGAATTTTGTGCAAAGCAGAAAAATTCCACTGTATCATACACATACTCGGATTTGGCTGTTTAGGTGGAAAATCGCTTTGTATTCACTGCGTTTGTCCAAGTGTCAGTTTCGCTATACAATTTGATGCATGAACTCTTTAAGTGTCTTAGGCACGTGCTAAATGGAAGCACGGAATACAATTTGGTAAATTTTCAATTTCCTAGTTTAAAGCTGTTAAACTGACAGTTAAAATCGTGCATGCGAAAGTGAGAGAGAAGAAAAACGGTTAACGAAATTGTAAATTTACTGAAATATTTGGTTATTTTATTGTATTTGAAGAAAAGGAAACGGTGAACGGAACGACCTAGTTTCCACTTGAAATTTCCATTATCATCTTGCAAAGGTCCACAATAAATTTCCTTTCAATACGTTTGTTCTATTTATACTGCCGCGTGTATATACGAAAATTGATTCCTTTTGTAGTTGTTGTGCGTATATTTTTCCAGCCATTACATAATGGCACGTCTTCCCTATGTCTGTCTCCGTCCAACAACGGTGCACTTGAGATTCTTCAGCCGGTGTATTAACTACTTGTACCTTTGAGGCATGAAACTGCAGTATGTAGAATAGAAAAGTGTATTGTTAAGTGGACGTCTCAAGTGGAGCTCGGGTTGACCGTTCGAGTGGCGCGCCCTCAACGTTCCCGAAACTTGCAACAAATAATCCCGGAAAAAGCGCGAGTGGGGGAAAATATGATATGTCAACATAAAGATTGGGGCAAATAGAAAAGGGATATGGAAATGCGGGACGAAATCCTTCTGCCAGATCCAATTATATATTATACGTTTTTCTTCCTTAAGTCAAGCTGGTGTGTAGTAGTACCTGGTGGGTCCGGATCACACTTTGTCATCTCTGGAAATCCTAATTTATGTGCGTTCATCTTGCCAACATGTACAAATCACTTCTCTGCTGTGTGCAATTTAATTAAAATTCACACAAGAAAACAATCTATAATTTAATTTCGATTTGAAGATGGAAAAAATGCGATGGTCCAAGCAACGCTCTGATTGAAACTTTCTAATTGACGTAATTTGGGAACGTATCCGTTTAACTTGTGGTCCTTTTGCAGCAAGACTTTGTGAAAGAAGCATGTTTTCGTGGCAATTAGAAAGTTTCATGTCTCTTTACTTGTAGAGTTAATTTTAAGTGGCGAGTTTGGCAAAAGTTCGTCCAAAGAAAAACGACAACTGATTATAGAGAGAGAGTTGGAAAGGGTGGAAAAAACGAGTGATTCGGTTATTAATTTGGACAAGACTGAAAAATGAGCGAAACAATCCGGAAAGTCGATTTAACTACTTGAATCGGAATGAAATGTAGTGGAAAAAAATATTATACAGATATATAATCGGGGTGAAAGAAAGGGGTTGGTGGAAAATTCTTAACTGTGGAAATAATTTACGGGTATCTCTGGCCGAAATCCCACTAGCATCATTAAATGGGGCTGCGTGATGTGAAACCAGAAACAAACCAATTCAATCATAGCTTAAGGACAGACCTTTGGAAAACTGAAAGTTTTCTAACAACTCAATTGCTAGTTTAAGTAGATAAACTTTTATTCGGTATACAGAATTGTGAAACTATGGTACGTCGATCGACGTCAAGGACGATGAATTTGTGCAATTTTATGGTTGCTCTTGTGCCCAGGTGGGATTTGCCAGCCGTTGTTTAGTTGTCCATGAAGATTTGTCACTGTTGGAAATTTATTTACCATAGAATTTGAAAAATTCCACCAAACCGACCAAAGGGGATTAGAAACTATGATAACGAGCGATATCTGGGGCTTTGCCTTATACACACACGTTTGTCTCTGTGTATTTTTGACGATCTGCCCGTGGAATTTCCCCAGGTGACGTGTGTGTGTGTTGCCCGGAAAAGAAAAATACGAGAAAACCTTGCCAACTTTTTCATTGGGGACACAAAACTAAAGAAACTATAAAATCCGGTAAAACTGATGTTTGTGTGATTTTTGTACAAGAATCAATAAACACCGTCCCCTCATCATTATAACTGAAAATGCACTGGATTTATGTGTGATTGATTGCATTCTGCATCAGTCCAGTTGCACCCCTTCGTCCAGCGTTCGCATCGCCCCCATCGAAAAACGCAAAACGTCCACCGCTAACAAGCCCCCAAAACAATTTCTATGACTGACTGATGCATGATGGCAGCGAGAGCGGAGATGCACCAGCCAGTTAGAATAGTTTATGAAACTGACATGCCAGCAGCGCAACATGACATGAATGCAATTACAACAACACCCTTCAGGCCGCATTTCCAACTGCAATAATAGGTGCATTAGTCTGTATAGATTTTGGAAAATATGCACAAGTGTCACACCATTCCAGCCACTTACAAAAGACAAGCAAAAACCACCACATCCGGATGCATTTTGCTGAAATTTATTGCGTATAATATGAGCCGAACAATTAAAATGTAGGGAAACAAGGCGGTCGATTTGCCTGTGATAGGTGATAATTTACTTATATCTAGGATTGTCAACATGATATGGTGAGATATTAACAAACACCATCTGTTTTATCACATCTGGAACTTGACAGTTTTGTTAATTTGTTGTAGCGGATGGAAAAAATTTCATATTTTCACAAATGAAACTGTGACATAATTTACAAAGTTTCATACAGTGGAAATGACAAATTGCGCCTGAAAGATGAAATATCAAAAAATCGGTGGTGAGATACAAACATTGACGCCATCTCTAGTCTCTTGTTCTAGTTATCCACTTTCCCGCCATCAAAATAAATTAATCCGGCACGCACATCAACTGTCAGTCTTAATAAAAGTGTAGCTAGAAAAATGTACACAAAAAGTCGACTTCAAAGTATGTGGCCCCCTTCTAAAAACAACTAATAAAACCAATCGCATTTGCATTGAGTGATATATTCGTAAAAACCTGGAAATTTTGTTGCATAATATTATTGGGGGGTTACTTTTGCCGCGTTCGCATATAGAGATGTTGAGTGCAATGGTACGTACGTATATACCGGGGGATGGTGGAAAAATTGACGTGATGGGAATACGGTTTCGGTGGTAAATATTTCCCATGCGAATGAGTGCGGGGAATATAAGGACTCACCCTTAATATTGCGGCTGAAAATGGAATGAAGGGAAAAAACGATTAATATTGTGAAAACGTAAGACACCGCACACCATAAGGGGGTGCAAATGTGGATATTTTTCGCTAATTACACACTCTGCATCTACATACCAATGGAAGATTTTTGCTCCACTCACCTGCAACAAGAGAGAACAATAAATTAGTCACTATGGTGATATAAATCTACAGAAAGGCTGTGTGTGTATGTTTTTTCAATTGTAATGGGATGAGAAGAGAGGAACGTGTAACTTCACTATATGCAGTACAGTTTGTTAATTAAACATGTTCTCTGTGTATTGTGGAGAAGCAAGTAATCTAAGGAGCCTGAAGCAAACTGAATTATCTGTCTCTTATTGTAGATCTGTGTAAAATGCATTACCTATTTTAGTAGCGCACACCATCATGTTATGTCATTGTGTTAATATTCTGCATGTGGATGAGGAACTTTTACAAAATTAACTCCATATACATACAAATTATTAACATGTTGAATATTGTATACAGCGACTGCTAATTATAAACTTGTTATACAAAATTTACATTTTCGCTCATTTTTTTTTCGTTGTTGTTGTTGCAATTCAATGAGACAAATCTTTGGTCTTGGATTAGTTTAATTAAGTGATGGTTTATTAATGAAGCCCCAAACCCTTTAAGATTATAACTATGTGTATAACTTGGGGTAGTTTTGAATATTTAATGGGGCACACCGGAAACTGAATGGGCGGCCATCTTGTTGTGTGGTGGATTTTTATGTAGCCGTATATCCGCCATTCGGTTAATGGGCCCATTTCAAGGGCTTTTACATGTTAGTGGAGAGACGATTAGAGCCCCCCGAATGGGAAAATTCAAATATAGACACACAGAAACAATTAACAAAAATTACTAGAAAGTAAGCAATATGTGGGGGTGTTTTTAAAACATAACGGTATCTTGTAAGTGCCCTCTTATTGCACGCCAAGTGCTGGTGTATCGTTTCGAGTGGCGCTCTAAGGTAGGGGCCACACATCCCTCTCTGATAGTATCTAGACAATATTCAAGTTGGGGCTGGCGAAACGGGTTGCTTTTATGTGGAAATTCTTGTACAGTGCGTAAAGCTAATTTACTCAGACAATGGAAATGGCTATGCCGACATCTGTGCAATTATACGATGTTGCTAGATAGGAAACTGTACATTTTTAATACTAGTAATTGTTTTTTATGACAAAAAAATGTAATCGTTGTTTAGACTGACATGTACATGCAAAATATTAATATCGCATTTATTGATCCAACATTGAAGAGCGCAAAAAATCGGTGGGTTAAAAAAAAGCAACTTTTCAGCTATCAAATGTTGGAAAGGGAAAATTACGAGTCGTAAGTGTATCGAAGCGATTAATGCTATCAAAGCACGCCTGCTTTACATTTCTATTATGTTATATGGAATGTCTACGATATATACCATATCCACTATAGTGGATATTAGTTAAATTAAGCCGGAGGCGGTTCATAAGGGCCACAGAGTCGTTACTAGTGCGAACTTGACGACCATTAAAGATGTAACAATGCTTTGAACTGGCACTGCTGGATGGTGGGTTAGAGAATTTGTTTAATTCAATCACCATAATGTGGTAAAACAAACTGTATGCACCTCGTCCAAAATTTTGGGGGAAGAAATGTAAGAGGAAGGGAAAAAAACCATCTGAATATCCATCTATTACAATTCATGGTTTGTATTCCGCTCGCCTGCACCTTATCTCACATAGAAAACCCAATTTAGAATCTTACTTGGTTGGACTTCCGGCTGCTCTTCGGCCAGAATGGGAACGTTCTTGTGGTCTTTCCCCTCGTAATCATTTCATGCTCCATGCATCACCCGAAAAACCAATTGAATCCTTTTCGTAGCAAAACACAGCTTGATTTGCTGATTTTCGACGATTGTCACCTAATCGGACTGGTTTACGGTTTAGAAGGGTTTTAGAGGACGATTATGGTGAGTTGTAACCACTAACACCATCTGCAGTTTGAAGGTTTGTTAAGGTTTCATTCAACGATTCATGATGTTTTGGACACTTGTTTATATTCTTCAGGATTACATTGCTGAGTGGTGAGATAGAAAGTATTAGTGCTGAGTTTTATGGTAAGCAGATCGAATTTAATGTCCATAAATAATTAATATCGTTATAATCATGCGGAATTCGTGCAATTTCCATTGGAAAAAAATTTCGCCCATTGTGAAATTATAAAAAACGAAATTTAACGATCCTCTCTTTCCTTAATGGCATTGCGATGATGCTGTAAAATTCATTTGAGCGTACATTTCCTTTTTATTTTTCTCTCACTGGGAAATCATTAGTTGGAGCTATATTTCGTCCATTGGTAATATGAAATTTCAGAAAAAATTAATTAAAAATAAACAACCGCTGTGAAATGTGCGGGTGTGGTGTACCTTTTACATCTAATTAATAGAAAAAAGATTTTTTTGCTTTCGAGTTTTACGTCGATAATGATGATAAAGTCACCGAGAACTCAATCTTTCACATTACATTAATCAAATGGCACTGACCCCCTTCACACGAATTGATTCAATAACAATCAACAGAAAAATAGTTCCTTAATGGCCGAGCAATTCGTCGATGGTGACAGAAAATCGATGGGAGAATGTGTGAATCGGCCGCCCCAGTCCATCGATTGCCAACAAATGCATATTAATATTATTAAACATAAACACACAATTATATTAATAGGGTTTATAATACACTTCACACAAAATACAATTATTGTGATTATTTACATGATATATAAACGGAGTTTGAGTGCCAGTGCTCCTAAACCCTAGCAATTATTATCAGCCTGAAGCGGTATATTAAAATGAACCGTAGCTTTGTGGATGGATGGACGTGTTTATAAAAGCTGCAGGCAATATTATGCTAGCGGCAGATCAATTTTCAGTGTCCTCCCAATATTTTGCAAGAATTTCCAATGCGAAAATCAATTTCGGAACGCACCTAATATATACAGCTTTAAATTGAATTAATGGATTTTTGCCTGTGTGCGCGCTTTAATCAAAGCTAAAAGTGAAACTCGCGTACAAAGGGAATGAATTTATGAAGTGATGAAAATGAAATACTTGAGATAAAAGAAAACTTTAATTAGATTAATTTATTAAGAGTAAGTGAAGTAATTAAAGTAGTGAAGGAGAAGGGAGTGTAAAAAAATGACTAGGTATCTAGTCAGTAGCTAAGACGGATTCTTTTAATGAATAAGGAAAGCACCGTGGTGTGTGGAGATAAATGGATGTAATTCTTGTATTTAGGGAGAGTAGTGCTACTAGTGGATTTAAAACTGTCGCTGAGATTATTATCATGCTATACAAATGTTCCGACATTTGACATCCTCCCCCGTGGCAGTGTCTGTGTCTCTGTGATTAAAAGCCACACACACTGCACACTTATTAGCCGATTTTCCATCGGAAATCCATGAAGAATGGCCCAAGTTCACGTTTCCAACATAAAATAAAAAAGTTGATATCTATATATTCGTGCTATATAATTTATGATTATCCTATTTTAGGGAAGAATCAAACGTGTATGAGAAGTTTATCGAAAAATGCTACCGACTTGATAACATTTAAGAACTTGTTGACCTTTTGTAAGAGGAAAAATTGATATTTATGAGAGCTTTTTGCTCGGATCAAATTAATTCCATACACATGAAGAAGTTGCGTGCCTTCTAGGTATAGTGCACTGATTTGATTTATCATCCGAAGAGTGCACATTTCGATCTAGCCGAATGGAAATGCAATAAATTTAGCAAATCACTTCTGACAATGGAACGAATATCAAATAAACAAAAGAAGGGCAATTCTATGTATTTTGCAATTTCCAAATAAACTAGTAGCTTTTGTAAGCAAAAAATTTGGTGAGAGAAGAGCTTTTTGGTGGGTATTAACAAAGCTAGGACAGTGGAGGGAAAAAATTCAGGCTGGATTGGTAAGAAAATAATTTCACTTGCAAATTTTCCTAAAGCGCACACACAAAAGGGGGTACCCCGATAATCCATCTTTTGTGGACTATTTATATAGGGAAATATTGCAGAGACCTCGTAAAAGGACGTTTAAAAGGCAAATAAAGTGGATCGTTGCTTTTCTCGAAAGTGGTCAGAGCGAGAGAGCCAAAAATGTATTATAGGCCTCTGGTTTAATGCCAAATATTTTCCACATGAACCAACATGAGACTGGACTTTTATAATGTAAAGTATTTAATTTCAGTTTAGGGCCAAACGGAGAGAGTGTTGAATTTATGGCGGTCATTTTTTGCAAGATCAACTCTGGTAGGAAAAATTGCCACGTAATGCTCCTCGTATGGACGTTTACGAGTTTTTATATGATATTTTTGAAGTTTTCTGCAACTGGTTGAAAAAACGGAATTTTTTTCAAGTCAATTTTTAATTACTTAATACTGAAGTTGAAAGAAATCATTGTGGATGTGTACATATGTAAAAGCGAAAACGATTCGTTGGCTAGGAATTTTCTATGCATAGAGTGAAGATAAGATAAACGAGAAAGAGTGAATTTATATGAAAATTGGAAGGTCGCTTTTTAAAAGACGGAGATAACTACCGACTTGGATGTTAGGTAAAAGAGAAATGTTTAGATTATTACACTTTTAGCTTCTTTTTAAACATGATTATAAAACATGTAATTGGATAATAAAATTTCCACTACTCTACATTTGAACAATACCATTCCTTCTCACTTTAAACACGAATTTGCATAGATCATTATGTCTTCATGCATTATCAAGTAAAATGGGTAAATGTCTTGTCTTTGTAATGCTATATAATATTACCAAAGAGGAGGAGAGGTACTTTTTGCATTGCAAAACACGCTTGCGCTGCACAATTTCTCTGTACATACATTACAAGAACGCTGTAATTGAATTTAATACTGAATGAGGCGAATTGTAATACAATATCCTGGGGCCAGCCAAGCTACCAACTTTTTTCCACATGCCGGCTGTCTTTCTATGTGTCTCTTACTCGAGAGACACCAACTTCCTTTGCGGTACACCGATGCGATTGCTAATAAAACATGCATTTTCAATTGGTCTCACTTAATGGCTTTTCTTTTACTCCATACGAAAGCGGTCGCTGTTTGTGTTTTGGGCGGAAATCTCTATGCTAAACGCGATTCTTCTACGTGTCGCACATATATCGTCACTTATCTTAGGAAAATGTCGTTGGAGGACTTTTACCATGCACGATAAAAATGACATAACGATTTCAAAAGGAAAATAATCGGTTCTGTATTAAATGCGGCTATAATTAGAAAAGTTTTAATTAAGTTTTATTAAATAGGAAAAATTCTCAGACCAAAAAAAAAATCAGTAAATAAAAGAGGAAAACCGTGAATTCCAGCACAGCTTTTATTTAATATAATATCATATTTAATTACAAAGAGCGATTTAGTGTATTACACAGAACGAGTAATAGTGGAAAACGTTTTCTCTATATTATAAAACAAAGGCTTCTTTGAAGGCATTGCAGCATGAAAAGCCACCGGAATCCTGAATGATGCATATAATTATTTTAAAGTTGAATGTTAGAAATGTTGGTAAATAATTTATTAAATACTGTGTTTAGCATAATAAAATAACTGTCAGACGGTGTTTAGTGTAAAGAAAATTGATTTTCGCTCGTTTTTTATTACAACACAAAAACACAAATCCACCCCGGCCCCATTTTACGCTATTAATTAATTAGAAATGTTAACAATGAAAAATACGACTTGATAAATGATTTTCGCTTCTTTTCACAAACATCCAGAAATCGCACCTTAACAGGTCCAGTTGATGGAAATCCAAATTGGCTTTAAAAACACCCACATTTAGATATTTTCTTTGTGGTATTTGTTATGGTTGCGAACAATACAAACAGCATCTCCGATATCAGCAACTTATACGCGCGCTTCATTAAGTAGGAAAATATTTATTTAAGTTGCTGTAATTTATGACAGAGCGCAAGTGTATGTTTAGGTTTTTCGACTATCGGTTCCTCTTCTATTAGTAAAACTAAACTCACATTTCCAATATTTACATTAGCCTCTATGAAATTAAACTCAAATAAGCAATTTTCTTGCTAGCGCACATTTTTCCCAATTTTCTTCATTTCAGACCGCATTCTACAATTTAAATCAGTACATCCTTAAAAGGGCTTTCCGTGATTCGATCAAACGGTTTACATTTTCTCAAAGAGCACACAGCATATAGCAGTGATGTTCCAATTTTTCCATGCTACGGATAAGGATCTATTCAGGATTCCACTTGAGGTTCTTTGATTGACATCCGAAATGAGCGGATTTTAATCGTCCACCTGCTTAAACATCTGCACCGTCTTATGGTCATTGTTCCAAATGAATTCGTTAGACCAGCTGGCCTTCGTCCATTGGTGACAAGAGTAATGATACTTGCAATGAGGGGCCGTTAATTTCCACGCCTCCATCAGCCGAAAGCCGAATTTATTGTAATAATTAGAGATGAAAAATTCGGAAACATCGTGAAACACTCTTCCCTTTCTCCAATCTTTAATACTTTTATGTGAGTGGAAAATGTAACAAGGTGCGATATTTCTTCCGGCCTGAATGTCTTAAGGTATTTCTCTTGGAGATATAAGCAGCTTTCCTTTGTAGTATCTGGTTTGACCTCCCTGGAGGCTGTGCTGTATAAATCAGTGCTAAAGACGTTGCGGTCTGTCTCACATTAATCGTTCAACATTTCTGCTGGCACAGTGAAATCAACTGCTGTGTGGAGATAATAGGGAAGAGTGGTACACGATGGAATAATCACCGTTTTATAATTCATCCTACAGATGATTTATTTTGGAAAATTCAGTTTGTTTTATTGATGTAATATTGACAGGTGGATAAATTGCATATATACCGGTATATTTGCATCATGTTGAATATGCATTTTGCATGTGAAATTCAAACAATGTTCCAGTGGTTCATGTTTATTAATTAAATTCCGACATAATTATCGAAAGTGTGTTGGATTTTATTTAATTCCTAGAAAATTATATTTGCAATCAAGAGAAAAATTCATTATATTGAAACGAGTACGCGTACAGCTGTTACACATGAACTCTTGTGTGGCATCCTGTGCGTACATAAAAATTTTATGTCTAGTTAATTCCAGTCTTTTATAGCCGGAAACTAAATCGTCATTTTTTAATTAGTTGGAGATCAGAATGTTTGGCAGGAAGGTGTTTTACACTAACGGATTTCATCATTTTGCCGATTTTTTTTTTAATTCCTCACTATGCCTGGAAGGAATCACTCGCTATTTATCAACAAAGTCCTTTAATCGTGGGGTTGGTTATAAGTCGTATATTTCTGGTCGCTGGAATGTGTCTAGTCGACCAAACCGTGCTACAAATCAACTTGACACAACCAGCGAGAGACAGTTTGAGGGTGCCATGTGTATGAGCCACCCGAGAAAGTCGTTTCACCCCTTCGGATCGAAAAAAACCAAACTATATTCACCTGCATCAAATTAATAATCCAATTAATCTGTTTGGGTGCGACAATTAGTGTAACCCGAAAAGCAGTTTTCGGTCCACCCACAAAGTTTCGAATTAAAATTGTATAGTTTGGACAACATCGTAAATTTTAAGTGATCGTGTGAAATCCTACAAGCAACCAGTTGAATATTCATGTTTGTGCCTCCCACACATAAACAGTAGTCGACTAGTCGTAATGGTAAAAAGTTCGATAGAGTCTACTCACGTTTAAAAATAATCTACCAACTATTTACAAATTAATTATAGCTTAAACTGCGGCCACATTTATCCGCCACCATCATACTAACAATTAAAACTTTAATTCTCTGTCCACGCAACATAGATAAATATGTCAAATGTGATTATACGTTCGCTGTGTGCAATGCTTAGGTAGGAAATAAACACCAACAATAGATATTTGTGGCATAAATTTCAGTTGAGGGGCACGTAATTTTAATTAAGTTCATTTCTATTTATAGTTGGGGGCATATGGTGCACTGATAACAGGGCAAAACCTCTCCACTACTGGCGTTATTGCGATATTTTGTTTGGAATATTAATTTAATTGATTGTTTTCTCTCAAATAATGTGAATTAAGTGCACAGTGCACGTAGACTCGCGTGCAATACGGAAAATTTGAAAACATGTCATAGAAAAAACTGGAAATCGGAGGGTGGGTCGCTCATTAATTATTTGAGAATGGCATTTTTACAAGTGCCAGACTCGAATTTGGGGTTCTTGGATTACATTTATAGTCAGTTGCACCCATTTTCCGTTCTCTCATTTAATGCGCTTATCTAGACGACATAATTCACCATACAAAACGGTAATTATATTGTAATGAGAGCAAAAATAAAACAAGTTTCACGAAATATAATTAGGAGGTAGTTTTGCAAATGAGCTGCGTCCTGTTTTTCCAGACATTCAATTCGATTATAATAGCGGAGTGCACAGTTTTATTGCATAAAAGATGGTGATATTTGATATGTTATTGGTGGTACGATGAATGTAGTTGCACAAAAGGGACTTATAAATGCTTTTAAATGCACATTTGGTGCATAATAACGCTAATAAATGCTTATATGTAAATTTGAAACATGTGTGGAAAATTGTGTTGTAGTTTAAATGAGCGAAGTTTCTGAGGGTGTGAAGATAATGTGACTGCACATTTGAATAACATCATTTTCAGGATTTTTTCGTTTCAGGAAGTTTCTTTTTCATCATACGGTGAAGTTCATTTTGAGAATCTTCAATGAATTCGCTTAAACATACTTCTGTAGTTGAAAATGTAATATTAAATTGAATATCAGTCTACACCGAAAACGTGCACTCTCCCAAATTGACTCCCATATAAGAGGCACCGTTTTTCCTCAAGTATAACATCGTGTAACATTTCACAATCAATTAATAATTTCGTTCGTGTTCTAATCGCTCCACCACTCCAAGTAAAACTTAATAGTATACTTAAACAAAAACTTATATTGTTACAGCAGGCGTTCCTAATTTCATTATGGAAACAATTCATTCTCTTTCTAAACCAACAAAGCCCTATTTACATCCCACAAATGCACATAAATCAATTGCTGCATTTTTCCAACTTTCTTATTAAATTATTCAGAAAACTATCTGTGCCCATGTGCTTTGTAGTTGATTTCAGTCACGAATCCTTTTCTTCCCTTCATATTTCACTTGTGTATGTACACATTTCGGACATAAACTATAATTTAAGGAAGCTGGAGTGAACTTGTACTCTATGTACACATTTACCTAAAGCTACAAATTGAAATTTATGGGCCCCTTCTTTCGCGCACAGCCAATTATTCAAATTAAATTAATCTTCGCTACATTCACCGAGCACAGAGGCCCTTTTGCACAGTGGAAAAGTTCGATATACGGAAATTATAATTAACTATACAAGAAAAGTGCTTGTAGCATTTTTTTAATAAACCAACTTGGTCACAACTTGTGATATAGTGAAGTGTTAGGGGATGGAGCGAGTTGACTAACCCAATTTCGATAGTCAATAAATAGGGCTTTTTGAGGGAGAGTCTTAAGATGGGCATGATTTACTGAGTGGTAATAAATTTCGGTAATGAAAGCCGATCGGGCATTAGATAGTTTCTATAATGCGAATCTATAACTATAATACGATGATCGATAAGCCATTAAACTTTCTAATAATGATTTAATTTAACTAGTTAAGGATGCAATTATTATTCATTACGAGTGATCTAAGGGATGTGTTGGAATTAGACACAATGAACGGAAACTGGTGCTGGAGATTCGATTAAATTGCAGGTAGAAAAAAGAAAATGTGCGTCTTCATAAATCATTTAATGTGCGCGCTGTTATTAATATGCAGTTGGAAATGTTACACATTGAATTCCGTGGGAATGTAAAAAATCAATTCCTGCTCTCGAACACAGAATTTAATTACAACAAATTATATAGGAGAGAATAAGTTTGTTGTTTTATTTCTGTGTACAGATGACAAAGTTTGTGAGTATCAGAAACCGGATTATATTTTAGGCTTTTGCGAAGATTCTATCAACAACGGAACTTTGTGCACTTTAAAGACGATATATTGGAATTAGAGTTAATGAGAAGATTCGGACAACACTTCGAGTACTCTAATGTTTATTACGGAAATGTGGAGATGCATTTCAGTTAGTGACGTTTCACTTGGCGATGGTTATAAATAATTCCCTTTTATACGTCCAGACAAGGTTGATGTATCAAGTTGCACGAGTCGGCAATATATACGTGACCCAAGTCCATCACGGCTCCTACAAATTGGACACGTTCTCTTGCATTTCGTGTTTGATTTAGACAAATCTATTTGTACCTGGCCTTAGTTCAACACCAACATTTCGGACGCCTCTCCATTCTCAAATCAAATTTAATATAGTCTAAATTTTGCCAAAAAAATCTCTTTTAATTTTTCAACTCAATCGAATTTCTCAAGTTTTAATTAAGAACATTTTAAATTCCTTTTTATGAAAAAATGTGCGGTAGCTCATAAATTTTGCAAGCGTTAAAAATTTACACCTTGCACGCCTCTCTCTAAAATAAAATGTGCGTAAATTATTTAAACTGTTCATATTTGATTAACGTCCAAAATGTAAACAAATTTCCTTTGGAGTGTGTTGTAAAGTGCGCGGTCGATATATGCAGAAAAAAGGGGCGAAAAGAAATAGTGGAAGTGCAAGTTTACAGAAGCCATAGCCATTGGGGAAATGGAAAAACCCTGTCAAGTGCGTAAAGGCTCACACGAAATTATTGCGGTAGACAGCGACGAAAATAGAAATTGCTCTCATCCACCTTACATATTTATGGAAAACATGATGGGGGCGGTGGGTTGGCACAATTTTCTTTATCAAATGTGTTTTCCCGTTGCGAAACAACAGTGCAGAAATTGTCAATTAACATATGTTGTACGATAATAAAATCGTATGGTATTTTTCGTTGTGTGTCTGTGGGGAAATAGTCTGTTATGTAAATAGCGGCTAACGAGAACAACCCGAAAACCGCCCCCTTTAAACTACACACTTTCAAACATTTATTGTTATTTACCGAAAAAAAAGAGGAAAAACTTTACGGTTTTTAAATGGCTTCGTCAACATTTCCTAATTTATTCATCAATTCAGAATATTACAACTTTAGTTCCGAGTGCAATTACAACTTTGAGGAATTTCTTATCTCGAGAACATCCTCAAGGGGCACCAGGAGATAAGAAATTTTTAATACCTGATACTAAAGTTAAATAAGTTTATAGTGAAAAAAAATGTTTAACCATATAACAAAGTCACGTTCATCCCTAACTTGTACCCCAATTAATAAAACGTAAAACACACATGACATTTTATGAGAAAGAAAAAAGTTGACCCTTTCGACCGAGACACCGAAATGTGCTTACCTTATAATAATTTTTCATTAAAATTGTTCCTCTCCAGAGACTCTCTCTCCTAATTATACACAACATCATTAAATGATAATTAATCTTTTCTTGAGTCAATATGCGAGAGTTGTGGAAGAAAATTTAAATAAATATTTCGCCGAGGAAATGAAAAGCGTACGCAAAAAAGCCACACACTTCTCTCCTTTTTCGAGAGAAGTAATTTAAATGCAATTTACCCAGAGAATGAATTAACTTATATTTCATCTATCTATAACGGGGGCTTCAATTTAAGCAACGCACACCTGCCAGCGGGGCACGTGTCTCTGATGTCTGTTTAACTTTCTTTCCTACACTTTTTCGCCAAGTGAATTTATGTTAGACTCACTTGCATATTGATGTTATTTTAGCCAAACTGGGAGGCACACCGAAATTGGCTACGTTTTAACTTAAATTAAACTTCAACAAACATTATACAAGCTGGGTATCCTAGTTTTCCATTCGGAATTATTATGTAAGACAATATGAATAAGCTTGTAAAAATTTTCGGAATAAATCAGTTACTTGTCAGCGCACTAAGCTAATGGCTTATACACATGTAAGGGTAGGCGGGTGCAATTATTTAACAGTACCTGTTCACTGTTCACCCACCCTTAATCAAGTAATTAGATGTTGTAAACAGCTGTGTGAAGTGGAAATGTCTCAATTAGTGCTAAGCAGATGCTCATTTTTCATAAAAGATGATTTAATTGTCAAGTCTTAATTTGTTATTGACACTTGGATACTCGTGAAAAGAAACACTTGATAGCTTTTCGACTTAATAAAAGAATTTTTATTAAATCCATCCCCGCGTCCATTCATTCTTCATTTACTTTCCATTCGCCAAAGTTCATTAACAGGAAAACTGACAAAGTATTAATCCAATTGACACAAACAAAAAGTAAAACTGGAAGCTTATATAAAACACGCCACCATCTAGACCATACTCGTCCTCCAGCCGCCACCACCATTTCCCCGCAGTCTTTTTCTCTTGTTTTCCCATTCCGCCCGAATGCATTTGAATAATCGCAGCAATTGTACATAAGCATTAATTTGGTAGAGATTTTCTGAATAAACTAATCCGACTGTTGTATAGCTGCATCCCCTTTGGATATGAGGCTGTTTAGTTGTCTTTGTCGGGCGGGCGCCGCTAATGTCGACTGGAAGCGCGGGAGGACGGCGTAAAACAAGACAAGGGGGCCACATTGTGTATAGTTGGAAATCTGTGTGACTGCCATAATAACAGAAGGAGCTCCTCTCGCGTCCCCCTTTTTAGTAGTAATAAAACAAACGGATTGAAATGGTGGAATATTTGTCGGAGACATCCAGTTTACACGCACAAACATGTCACAAACGGCGCCACTTTACACTGGAATGCTCTTATAAAGGGCATTACCAAGTTATTTGCCAGATGCTGTTTCACACTAGAAACAATTCGCGTATTAACGCCCGTTTTAGCTAAACTATTATAAATGGACTTTTTCCGAAAACGTACAACATAACGTTTAATCGCACAGACTGTGTTTTGTTGTGCGATTTTGTATTAATATTCCCCCCGTCTGGACTAAACACAACTCTGCGAATTGATTCCAAAAGCTAATCATTTAAATTCACTTTTAATTTTCAGTGAGAATATGCCGAATGGATGGAAACTTAATTAAATATTAGGTGAAAGATATAAACACGAAGCCCACCCCTAACTAATTTACATTTTGAATATTTATAAGCACAAACCCTTAATGCTCACTATTTGCTTTAATACTCTCTTTCGACTGTGTAAGACTGGAAAAAAAATTCATTTTTATACAAATGATTGTGAGCTGATTAATTAAAGCGATACAGTTCATTATGGAATGTCTTATGAATAAATTAAGAAAGTTGCTTTATTGAAATTCTTGGCGAATACAAACAACTTTAAGCTAAAGTTTTTCGACTATTTTCTCCAAGCTTCTTTTAATATTATTGCATAGTTGTGTGCGCTCAATTGGGAGAGAAAAATGAGGAAATTTCCAACTGAAAAACAGTTTATTTTTCCGAAATAAACGATGAATTATTTAAAGAAGAATTTCACTATATACAAGTTTTTTGTTCGTTTAAAATGTGGAAAGGCTTATGAATATTGGATGGGGGATGGAAGATGTATCACATGGTTGATTTAAGAAATGTTAATGTTATTTAGAAAAAAAAACTCCAACCCAAACATGAAGTTTATTGTGCCATTTAGCGAATTAAAAAACGAAGCAACAGCCAATGTACATAAATTCCGCCCGCACATTATTAGAGATTTTCATTTAACGATGTCAAATACAGAGACAAGGGAGGAATACATACACCGCTCTCGTATAAACTTGATATGCTTAATATCTTTCCTGTAGCCCAGCAATAAAGTGAAATTATACGAAATAAACGGGGCGTTTTGCTATTAAAATATTTTATATAGAAACACACCAGTATACCGCAGCAACATACGAAAATGCCTTACAAGAATATGTACATTTATTGCATCCAATGGGTAATTATATATTTCAGTGTGCAAGTATTAAACGGAGCGGTCTTTAAACGTAAATAGCACACAACAATTTTGTTTATGGCCCCTGATGGTGTTTGCTCCTCTTTTCATTCGATATAATTGCGCTTTTAATTCTTTTTCCAACCAAACATTTGGTTCCATTAATTGCACACAGGAAACCGTTAAAAATCGTCAAACTCTCGATATAAACAATTTAAAAAACGCCTTCGAGCGCACCTTTTCTCCACTATAAACTAGAAATCCAACATTTCAATAAACTGACAGATCTTGTTATTGAATTTAATTGCACTGAGACCACCTGCCAGCAAGTGATTTCCAGTTTCTGTATTCAAAGTGGACACATTTCGTCTCTGTGTTGTGTTTCTGGAATGGGAAGAGGAGGACGATTCGGTGCTATAATTGCACACATACACCGTGAAAACGCGGATAGAATCGTTGATTAGCTTTTTTTCATAAAATGTTACAATGTAATTTGAATGCGGGGTCAAGGATTTCCTCTCCCTAATACAAACTTGCGGTAGCAGCACCAGAATTGAGCATATTTTATACCTACCTTAAGGATACAGGCATGAATAAATTTTCTTTAAATAAAAATTATAATCCCCCATATAAATGACCGTAATTATGCAAATATAATTTCGCAATTTATTGTATAAATAATTCCACCTGAGATGAAGCGCAAGAGAGAGAGATGGATAAAATGTATGGGTGAGACTACAAACTAAAACTAGATAAGAAGTAATTATTTGGTCTGTTGAACAGCGATATTAATAATCTAACATCAGCAGCAAAAGAGTGCCGTATTTTCTTAGGGAAAACTTTTCAGATCTCGCTTTAATCATCTTAAAATCCCGCAACCATTTTGTGGAGTTTTGCAATTGACGAAAGTTCAAGGCACAGAATAAAAAAAAGGAGAAAAAGGCGGGAAATTGGTGCGAATATATAGGAAAACTTCCGTTACCGAATTTCCGTTAGTTGTTTGAGTGCGCCACTCCGTTGGGAGTCCTAATGCACAATCCACTAGTCGAAGGGAAGAATAGGCCGCTCCTAGGGGATGATCCGGCAATATGGTTGGAACTAAGCTAGATCCGACATTGCTGATGCTTGTGGGACTTGTCTAAATACCGCAACATGTACTCGTTGCGAAGAAGATGTCTGGCCGCTTCCTTGAGGATGTGGTAAGCTCGATGCATAAAGCAGATTTAGTTGAGGCGTTGGGGATGCAATCGACTGGAATTGGTGCACGTTGCTCAAGTGAAACTTGTGCTATAAAAATATTTCATAAATGTATGGATCTCGTATTGTGTGCTTATGAAATATTCAACATTGAACGTTTGGACTTTTAAAAAACCAACCATTCCAGTTTCCGGTCAGAGATGAGTGAAGGATTGTTGATTTTAGTGGACAGAAAAAACAATCTCTCTTTCTGAGTGCTCTTCCTGCTCATCAGAAACACAATATGTCAGTGTTAGAAGGGAAAAATGCCCCCCGATTCGAATGATAAAACGCGGATCCCTAAGTGTAATTAAAATGGGGGGCGAGATGCACGAGTTGTAATTAAGAAAGATAAAGTATTTCACTGCTAAATTATCGCCTAGTAGTGTAAAAGGATGATAGCTATTTGCACATAATTTAACAATATCCTCTTGCGCTTCTTCTCTAACATTCGGAATTTATTTTTCCTCAACTTGGTCCACCCCGTTTTACAACCGCCACTAAAACTATTCTTATTTAATTTATTATTTATTATAACAAACATAAATCAAGTGGATTCATGATGTAGTAAATGTCTCTCTTTTTACGATAAACAATTTTCCTGTGAATTAAAATTAAACATGTTAAAAGTATACAAGAAAAAGAAGATCGAAATGTGTGCGGGGGAGAAGTCGCTCTGAAGGAATTTGATCTCGGAGCTCCTAATGCTGATGGCACGTGACCTTTTTCCCTAACAGGGTCAATGCGTTATTTATATAGTTCTTTTATCTAGCGGAAACTTCCCGATGGGACTTTAAAAACGATCCACACAATAATTTTAATCACATTCTAGATGGAAACTTTGCCAGGGGAAAAAATTAAATCATTTTTTAATAAAGCAACGACGCTTTTCCATACCGATTATACAGTTGGAGAGTTTAAAATATCCAATTATGTTAGGAAGTCGTACAGCAAGTCTCATAACTGGCAAACTTTTCCGGTCCATTCTTATGTATTCACCCAGTTTTTCCAAAAGTACTTAAAGAATCGGTCGAAATGGCACACATGTACAACGGAAAAATTCATTTGAATTTCCAACGAGTTGTAAACAATCTTGAAATGTGGAACTTGATCTTTTCCACAACGAAAAAAATCATCACCTTGTATATGGGGCAATAAATAGGAAAGAGCGCTGGGCGCTTTTGATGTATAACGACAATTATTGAATACTGCCCCTAGTTATGTAATGATTTTGTGCGAACTTAAATAGTGGCATGCATTATTCAGTGACTTTGGGAATATATTATTAGATGTCTTGAATGTATGTGTTCTTGTCACCGCGCGCTTACCTCGAAATCCAACGAAAACTTATACCCAACTCTGATCTGTTCCTCCCTAGAGGTATAATTCTGTGTGGGAGCAACCATCGCGGAAAATTAAAACGACATGCACACAACCCCTTTGCACACACACACGTACACCAACCCTATACTAAGGCACAATTTGAAAAATGCACGATACAACTTCATCCTCCTTCGCTTGTCTGTGCCCTTACAACAACATGGAAGTGTGTGGGCGGTTTTTTTGTTACATAAAACGGCTGCTTTATGTCGCGAACTTTTATTAAACATTCAACCGTCTACAGAGATAGGCTGGAGAATTTTTAAAGAATTCTTTCATTTACAATTCCAACTTTATTTAGTCGTTGTTGTCTTTTCGAATAAAATATGCCCCGTTTAATGAATAAATAACGGGTATTTAAATTGTATGGTGATGATTCTCTGATCTTTAGGAAATTTTCCAAGAAGCTCTTCAAATATCATATAATCGAATGTTGAATTTTAACTTTGCCATTAAAACTGTCAATAAAAAAATGTCATTAAGATCATCATTAAAATATATATAAACAAAATTGATTAAAAATCGGAATGCGGTAGAAGAAAATGACCATTAAGTGATGACGTAAAAACCCTTTTGTAATCGAGTAATGGAATGAGTCACAATTGAACTCATTTCCATTATCTGTCGATTTTGGTCAAGGAAAAAGGGATCTCAGCAATTTGCAATGATTAAGTTGGTCGGTTATTTTGTTGATCGCTCGTTAAATAACAATAAAAGTTAAATTATAAGTCTGGAATTGTCCAATTGGCAGGTTGCCTTTATACGATTTATCGGCGTCTCATTAAAGATGGAGGTGACAAAAGAAATTGCGAAAAGAATGATCTTTGTCAAGTCTGGAAAGTTGGAATACTCTAATTAAATAATCCATTGGAAAAAAATCACTGATTTACCTTTCCACCTAAAGTCCTACTAGTCATTCCGATAATATTAGCCCTGTTGACCTCGTGTAGGCTCGTATTTGTTTCACATGACACTTTCCCAAGCCAGCGACGTTTCTACGAGTCTATTGATCGTGGAGCGTCGCGGCGGCACACAATATAACAGCTGAGTACAGTTTTAGCGCCCATTTCGTGGCACACGCTCTTTCTCTCCTCTTCTCACTTTACATTCCCTTCTGGCGCTCTTTCCCCCTATATAAGACATTGTTTTCCTTTGAATACACTTAAATCGCTCCAATTGCCACGATCTGGCAAAATTTGTCATTTTTTTCCAAATTCACTCATCAAATCAAGTGGAAAGAGCGGTGCAATCATGTGGAAATGACAATTACATAATAAACGTCCTTCCGGTTTTAAGAATTACCTAAGACTTATTGATTTCTTCTTGATCATGATTTTTGTTTGATCACCAATGCAATATCCTTCGATGCTTTCACTAAAAATGACGTAATTAGATGGTGAAAAAAGGAATCGATTGGGAAATGGATCTTGCAAATCGGTACAATAGCCACCGCCCCTTGCTGTATGTACGGATGTCCCGAGGGAAATCGAATCCGCATCCACATGGCCCCTACTATATGTCCGTTCGTCTTGGAAAAGTCCCATTTCATTATATTTACACAAGTAAATGTGTTTTATATCCACCTTAGTGTGTTGTACAAGAGAAGTTGGGAAGAGAGGGGTGTTCTTGTGTGAGCAAGTCTCTCTTGTTTGAAGCACTTAATTTCCTATTGTTGTTCTTGATGAGTCCAAGTTTTGTAGTTTAATAAACATCACCTTCGCACACACTTCCATGTCATAGACTTTGGTGCAACAACAATATTAAACTTGCTTGTTATAGAGAAGTTCGGATGAAGCTGTACAAGGGCCTTAATAACTTTATATGGTGGATTAGGTGTTGCGTTTTTCCGTACAATTCTTCAGTGAGATTTGGAAACATTGTACATTGGTGGATATTAAATCCATACATCATTCGCAATTTTGCACACTTCCCCCAACAGCGCACTGTATTCCATCTTATTATTATTTTATTTCCATATTTCTTGTTATTAATGTGGTTGGAAGTCATGAAGAATGTCCTTACGGCTTGTATTCTATTTTCGATGTTGGGGAGTGAAGTTTCCTTATTGCCAAAAGATAAATCGCGCCAATAAAACGAGACGCGATCTTGAAAAACCACACTTATCACTATGCACAGTAGTAGTTTATCGAACAGGGACTATAAATGGTGATGTGAAGGGAGAGAGAAATTGTATAAAGGGTGTTACACCAAAACACATCAATTGCCGTAAAACATGACTGCAATTCGTTTTACATCGACTCCCGACTATTACCTGACTTTAATTCCTATCCGATTTAAGGGAAAACACTGGAATAAACTTTCTGTGGAGGATTTTATTTCAGGATGTGCTTGAAACGAAGATTTCTCCAAAATTGATCAATTTTATTGATCAAAACTTTATCTATGTATGCCAATGGATCACTACTAGTTTAGATAAAACTAATCATTTTTAGACATCTCGAGTGTTTTATCAAAAACAAACTGTGAACATGATCAAATGCTCTTTTTGTCAAAAAGCAATTTTGCTAATGATTTTTCGTTCATTTTCTAACAACACGCGCCACATGAAATTAAAAACAAATTTCGGACTTTCGTCGAGTGTCAACATGGACTGATTGCCGTTCAATGTTTGAATCTTAAAACTGTTTTCATTTATTTCGAATTTAATATGTTTTCCAGGAAAATATGTTGTGAGAGTTAATGCGATAGCCATGCTTGCCACTAATGGAAATCGATTAAACCATGAAAATGTCAACTGAAAAATATTTTCTAATTGAACAACAGTTCTTATAATTACGTATTTCCATAATAGGAAAAAATCAATCAAAATACACAACAATTGGAACGGGCTTTTATCTATATTTGCACAGTTGTAATTTTGATAAAGCTTCCTGTTTATACCTTTTCCAACTTAAATCATTTCCTATTTTATTTGAATGAAATTTTATGGTCCAGAAATTATAGTCGATAATTCCGAATGTGCAACGGTTATATAGAGAATCTCCAGTGAACGGGGAATTTTCATTAAAATCCATTGGAAAATGTATTTTAAGTTGGCAAACAGAAAAATACACTCATTTCCCCTCAATATATAGACTGAATTATGCAAACGTTGTACTTTTATGTGCATTTCCAATCGTCAATTGCAAAACTACATTTTCATCGTGTATATTAAAAATTTTATATGTCTTACACAGAGTGGAAATCTTTTCCTACTGCTTAATAATTCAGGTGGGGTTCCCTTCAAAAGCGCACCTCAATAATTAACATATCACAGGCCCATCTTTGTAAACGATCTAAGCTACTCTAGTAATAGTCTATTAGGTCCCTAATTAATTAATATATGCTCTACTAATAGCATCCTTTTACCTATGGCAAACGAAATTCCACACAGATTGGACAAAAAGTGTGAATAATAATGACGAGGGAAAAGTGTGAAAAAAGTTCCGTAAATAAATAGTCCCGCATATAGGAATCAGTTCGTTTTGCCCCTTGTATAATAAAAAGTGTTTGAGAAAACTTGAACGATATACTGTTATATTGAATGGTTTTTGCTACTTTACAATACCAATATCCGAAACTCTTTAGAAAACAAACTAATACAAAAGTTTCACACAACGAAACTTGTACCGAAAGGAAAACTTCGGACGATGATAAAAGTGTATATTAAGTGGTACGTTTAATATGTTCCAAAACATGTACACAAACTGTATAATATACAGAAGGGGGATCTTTTGTTGCAATTTATACAAAATTCATGAAATACATACGTAATATTTGCCCGAAAACAGGCAATATTATGTTTAGTTAAAATTTACTACATGTACTCGACTCCGAAATGAAAATCACATGGGAGAGAGTTTTAATTAAGAAAACATTTACGTTTTTTTTTTAATGAACAAGACATTATTTAAATCGCATCAGACCGTTTTTCGGATATTCTTTATACCTGGGAGAATATCGTAAGCGATAAAAGTGCGCGCATTGTACAATAAATATTGAAACTGTATAAAATTCCTCTTGTTTTTTGTATTTCCTAGTGCTATTGGGCTTAAATTGTATAACGTTGTAATGGCTTTTCCGATATAAATGCGGAATCTGTTCGATTATAAACAGAAAAACTTTCGGACCAACTTGAAACTTTATAAGTTATTGTTATTGAGTGGGCCAATCGCTTAGCGCGCAATTCGATTTTATTTTTTGTACAAAAAAATATTTGGAATTTCCCTTTTCTGCATTTCTTTAACTGATAATCATGGTTGATCGTCCTGATCAAAAGTCGAACACGAATGCGATTTGTGAAAGTATAATATCGGCATTTGGTAACGCGCTACATTAACCCTTAAGCCCCCATAAAAAGGTATAAATATGTCTGTCTATAAAGAAATCGCAATCTTAAATCAATATTTACACACCCTCCATATTTTCCACATCATGTGCCACTAATGGTTAAAAAATTGTAAATAGATTCCATTCAAAGTGCGATAATAAACACTAATAAGTTAAATGTGCAATAAAAAAGTAAACATACTTAAATTTCGACACAACAAACTTATTTGTTATTGTTTTTGTGTAAATTCGAGAGCACTTAGACTATGGCTTCATTTCTATTTTCTATACAATATGAAAAGGACGTCGAATAAACGAATAGAAAAGGGGACAGTTGGGGAAATTGAAGCGAAATCGATGAGGATTTCTAACGGATTTAAACACTCTGTGCAAAAACACTCAAACCGTTTATTATTGGAGTTTGCTTTGCTTGCAAAAACACTACCGGGAATTACTTGCTTGTATTTCGATTCAATAATGTTATTTTGAAATGAATACTTATACAGATTTGCGATACCAATAGGAAAAATCCAATTACTGTAATAGCGAACTCCATTAAAGCCAATCACATAAAAAAATTTAATCTATGTGCGTTTAATAATAATAATGATCCCCCGTTTTCCGGCGACAAAATCAAAACACTCTTTTCGTATTAATTAAATGGTTTACGTAATTGTTTGGAATCATGCAAGAAAACATTTCTTCACACCTACACGCATTTGTACAAGTTGATTATAATAACAATAGATGAAATGAACGTTAAAAAGTTTTTATTTTTTGGTGTGTTTGGATATAAAAATGCATTCTGACATTTATAGCGCTATAAAACAAACGACACACCCAGAGTTGAACTGTCCAAAAATATATGTTCGAAATAAAAGGGCCCAAGTCGTATTGTGTGTGTCCTTTTTAATAACTCACAAATGCACACACAGAAAGCATCATAAAATATATCTAGTCTCTTTGTGGAGTGTCTTAAGGGGAGGGAAAAACGATTTTTTCCGTACCAGAGTGCATCCTCAAATGCGAGAATGTTGATGTCCATCAAGTGAAAAGGAAAAAATCGGGAAAACCTATTATCTTCGAATAAAGTTTATGTCTCGGAACTGTGTGGCTTCATCTACCTCCCTTAATAATACACAGAATGTGGTATGGGGTGCAAGAGAGGGGATGAAAATCTTTGTTTCATGGCCTTTGGCTTTTTAATGGTAAAAGGTTTGTGAATAGTTTTGTGATGAAAATGTTTACAACGCCACTTTTTCCCTATACACGTTGTTCGGGGGCCTGTTTATATATATTTAGTCATCACACAGCAGTGAAAAATGTTTTCTTTACATTTTTCCCCGTTTATCAGTGTTATCTATCTTGCCGGAGATTACAACATTTCAATCCGGCGAATCTCTTCTATATTCTCACGTCTTGGATATTTTACACTCGCTTTTCTTTGAAATTTTCGTCAGCAAATTCTCGCCTTCTGTGTATGCTCTCTGAAGGGCTTTATTTTTAACACTACCTACTTATAATCGCAACAGAACAAATGAGAGCTTTTGTGTTTACGTTTGGGAAATGTTGCGAAAGTTAATGCGATAGCCTTTCAAACCTGGTCTCGTTTCGAAAGACAGTAAATCAGTGTTTAACAATTGCTAACATTAAATTCAGTCACATCTAATAAGAACCGTTTAAGAAATGGAATTGTTAGCTGAAATAAGTTTCCAATAACCGTATTCTTTATCCCTCCGCTTTAACAATATTGAAACCTTTAAATAAGTGCATTATTGAGCTGGTTTTGAGGTGATTTTTGAAATTGAATCCTCCCCATCGCATTTCTCCCAACTTAACGATTTTACAGGCAAGAAACCGCATTATTGCTTGATGCTTTCATCTATAATAAATTATATAGCAGCAGTCTATTAAAATTTCATAATTTCCCAAATATAATCTTGCTACTACGGGTTGTGTAATAAAATTTTCCGAATACTAATAATCGAATAGACTGTAACTGTTTGTGTTCTACTCTCCATTAATGGATTTTATTAGTGTTTATATTCGTATTGCAAACATATCCATGTGTGTGTGGGGCTGGTCCCTTGATAATATTTCGAATTTGTATCCATTTCAAACCGAAAAACCATCACCACTACACAATAATATGTACAGACTCGACCAGTCATATAATAATGATGAATTATTATTGCCTACTGTTTGACTTTCGCTGTTATTACACAGATAATATTGATTTGTTTGAAAATTGTTCCGACTTTTTCCGTATATTTCGTAAATTACAATATGAGTGTTTAATGAACGTGTCATAATTGAACTTTGTTCAAAATGCAATCGGAATATCCAGCCGAAACACTCTTTCTCCCCCAATCTCTGTATGTCTAAGATGATTTATGTCTATAAGACAAATGAAATTTGTAGAATTTTGATGGTTTGGGGGGACGATTATTAATCGTCTGTATGTAAGGTAATTTGGGGCCAGCAAGACGTCATCTGACATATCAAAAGTCGTTGTAATAAATTGTTTAGCAAATGCAGTTGGAAGATCAATTTAGTATAGCGTTTAAAAATGGCTTTATTACCAGCTCGGATTTATTAATGCTAGTAGTAAAACTGTCTGCTCATTTATTAAATATTGGCAGTGGAAAAAACGTCTCGACTGTGTATATAAAATCTACTGCGGTGCTCCCTTTAAACGTTATATGTATGAGAAACTTTAATTAGAACACGCAAACTGAGCATACATAAAATATTATAATATATTTAAATATATTTTTATATTAGTACTTACAAATTGCTTGTGGAATTCACATGCAGACTTACCTGGAAAAATAAAAACAATAAGCAAATAAATTAATTAACAAACCGTTCGCTCTATGGGTCACAAATGCATATTTAAAATATTTAGTAGCAATTGAAATACACCATTAATTCCTACTAAATGCAGTTAAATATTTATAAAAGCAAAATACTAGTGTAATTGGTGGCTTTTAAATAGAATTTGTATGCTACTTTCTTGTGTCCCCAACAAATAAACTCAACTGGTGTGACAGCGAATGCCCGAAACACGAAAAAGCCACAACGGGAAAAAAGCACTGCAGTAATTAAATAAAACGTTATTGTTGGCATTTTTAACCCAGATTTATAACATACATGGAAAAACTTTTGTTTTTAAATGTTTCTGACTAATAATTTAATTAAATCATGCTATACAGGGTTTGGGTGAATTTTTATTGACCTCCGCCTTCGAATCCGTCTTTGAACTCCATGTGAACAAAAATACAATGGATCATTTATATTAATTTCGTTATCAAGTTGGGACACTTGGTGTTTTTTCATGTTCAATGATTGATCATATTTCATGACACGTCCACAGATATAGTCACCGAAAATTTCGGACAATTCCAAATGAACTTCGGATTCACTCAATGTCCAATTTACTAATCATAATACAGAGTGGAGAAACATTTGTTTTCGTCGTGTTTCAAACGTTATTATTCATTCCCTAATTTATATTCCATCATACATTAAAAAAGTGTGCACAGGGGTGGAATTTATGACACTATTTTCACAGTTATCTACCCCACCATTTTATTATTACGATTATTATATTGTATTATTATTAGATGGTATGGGAATTTTATTTGATTATTCCCTTGTCACACGATTGAAAAATAAATCTGCCTCTCTCTCGAATGGAATAAAGAGACTCTGTAGCATATTATTCGATATTTCCACCAATAATTTTCGATTCTCGTATATTGAACGGGAAAAGATTTATTGTACTTATTCGTTTCAATCGTACCCACCCAAATACATATTGAGCATCTTTTAATACTGAGTTAAAATATATTGTAACGATAAGCGTCTAACAAGAGTATTTCGCTCTTTTTCCACAGTTTGATGAAATCATTATCTTTCAAATGCAGCACTGCTTTAATTCCATTTAAATTTAACGTGTAAACTACGTTTTTTGCAGCTGTTGAATGGATTTGTATTTATATAGGACGAGGGAGTTTAATTTTTATCTTAAACGCTATCGTCATTGAAAAAGTGTTTTTCAAATATTTCTTTGAGATTTCGTATAGAAATGTGAGAAGTAAATTCTGCTGCTGTTAGAGATGATAAAACTTGGTTTTGGAATGAGTTGATTTTACAAACTTTCTGGGTTGTATAAAAGTTTAGTGTGAATTCACGAAATAGGGTAAGTTTTTAATAACTGCAGGTTGATTTGTTTTATTGCATAAAAACAACTTAAAAACCAGAAACACAATTTTATATATAAAATTATGTGTGTGTGAATTGTGAATTATTATTGTGGAAAAGTTTTTACATTAAATTGGGGCTTGATTAAACTTTACAAGTGGAAAAATAAATATTTTGTGTTCAATAATGCAGTTTCAATAAATATGTTATGATGAATAAATATAAATGAAATTGGTTAATTGATGAATTAAATAAATAAAGTAAAAATGTAATAAAACATAGTTTTCTCTGTTTGTATACATCTCAAACGTCTGGTAACAATTCTGAGCGCAGATATTCAAATGAGCAAATAGGGTAAATGTGGGATAGATGCCTATTGAGGATAGTCGACTATGTCTCTGTTTCAACGATATGGTTTTATGAATTTTTCTGAAACACTCGTTAAATATATCCAGAAACCCGACAAACACGCAGGAACTGTATGTTCGACAGTTGTATGCGATTTTGAGTGCATTGAGCAAGATTCAAAAATTCATTCTCCCGTGTTAAAAATTTTGGATCTCCTAGCAGGTAAGCATATATGATTAATTATGTTATATTTAGTTTCAGTCTATATAATTCGTATACGACAAGAAACTAGATATATTAGGTTATGTTTTTCTGCGTTTTATATCGCGAACCAACACTTTTGTGCAAAGTAAACGCCGTTGGGCAGCTATCCCACTGTAAAACATACCGGAGGGATAGATGACCAACCTTTAAAAGGGATAGATGCCCAATGATCATGTTTTGTTTTTAATAATCCTATTAGGAAAAAATGCCACGAAAATATGTAAGAAAGACAAACCGAGCTACTTGGACACAAGAAAATTTAGAAATAGCTATACAAAAAATTACCGAGAAATCATTATCGATCAATCAAGCGAGCAAAGTGTACAAGATCCCAAACAGAACTCTAAGAAGAAGGATTGAAACCAAAAATTCGACGAAATTAACTTTAGGAAAACACCCTGGCCTCGGTTTCGATAATGAAAAACGTCTAGTGGCTCATATTAAGCGTTTACAAGCAGCAGGCTTTGCCCCATCACCTAAAATGGTACGTGGTATAGCGTATTATTTTGCAAAATGCATTGGAAAAGAAACAATATTTGGCCCAAAAGGTTCTCAAGAAGAATTGGCAGGAGTACATTGGTTTCGTTCTTTTATGGAGCGACAGAGTGATCTGTCAATAAGAGTGAGCGAGGGTTTATCATTAGCTCGTGCCAAAGGAATGAACCGAAATGAAGTAAATGGCTTCTATGACCTCCTTCAAAAAACATTAGCTGATAATAACCTGCAGGACCAACCAAATAGAATATTTAACATGGATGAGTCAGGAATCCAGCTCACAAATGTACCTGGCAAGGTGGTTGCTGCCAAAGGAAGCAAATGCGTCCATACCCTTACACCAAAAGAAAAAGGGGAAACCATATCAATTGTCGCATGTATTAATGCAGAAGGCGCCTTTTTACCACCAGTTCTAATTATGAAAGGAGTTAAAAAACTTGCAAACAGGCTAGATGGCTTACCCCCAGGCTCGGATCTCTATATGAATAGAAAATCTTCATATATTAATGCAGAATTTTTTTTTAAATGGTTTAAAGAAATATTTCTGCCGAGGAAGCCAGCAGGCAAAGTTCTTTTGATTTTAGATGGTCATGCATCACATTGTAATAACTACGAACTACACAAAGTTGCTGAAGAGAGTGATGTCATTTTATTATGTTTACCCAGTCATACAACACAAGCACTGCAACCTCTGGATCGAGCTTTTTTTAAACCATTTAAAACTTATTATAAACAAGAAGCGCAAGATTGGATATTTTCAAACAAGGAGCGAACTTTAAACAGAGATGTGGTCGGTAAATTAATTGGAAACGCGTGGAAGAGGGCTGCGACAGCACAAAATGCAATTTCAGGATTTGATGCAACAGGAATATACCCATTTAATAGAAACAAAATACCTGATCACTTTTTTGAAATATTTGATAACAGTGCAGCAAATCACACATATGAGAATTTACCTCAAGATTTTTTAGAGGATGATAATAATTACCTATTTCTATTCGAAAATGAGAACCAAAATCGAAACCAAAATACTCCTGAGGTAAATGTTAATGAAGAAACACCCTCTAAATTTTTGGATGAAGCTGCTCCTGTGCCAAATATCCCAATAAACCAGTCTAAACGCAAACAGTCAGCGAGAATTTTAGTTCATTCCGAAGTTAACTTAATTACACAAACGCAAGATGCAGTGGAAGTTGATCAGGGAAAAAATGAAACTCCGAATGAAACCCAGACCGATTCCGACAACAACAGTAAAAAGGGAAAAATTGTAACTGCTCCAACGAATAGTAAAAAAATGATCAAGAATAAGACAAAAAAAATTAGAAGCGATTCCAAACAAAAACAGAATGCAGAAGAAGAGGATTCAAATTGTGTTGAATGTGAGGAAAGTTATTTTCAAACAGTCGAAAATGTCGACTGGATTCAATGTGTCACCTGCAGGGGATGGTTGCACGAAAGCTGTACGATGTATGGTGACTTTTGTAATAATTGTGGCAAAATCAAAAAAAGGAAACTTATACGGGAAAGAAAAGTACCTGCCTAATTAATTTGGTCTTTTTTAAGAGATTTTTTTGTTAAATTTTTGAAAAAAAATTCCACTATATTCATTTTATTTTAATTTAATAAAAGAATTCCATGTTTTTGTTAAAAGTGTGTTATAAAATAAATAAAACCGTTTATTTTGTTTAAAATTTTAACTTTTTGTCATCTATCCCATGTCATAGTCATCTATACCCGTGGCTGTAGGCAAGTATCCCACTAAGTGGTCATCTATACCCAAATCGCAAGGTAGAATAAATTTTAAAATTTTGAAAAAAAATACTGATAAAAAATATAATTTATTGCAATATTTATATACTTTTGGGTAAAAGGTGAGTCTTAAATATTTTCTGGAATTTATAAAATTTAATTTCTATATAAAATGTTAATTCTTTTTTTGGTAGGGCATCTATCCCACATTTACCCTATTTAAAAATTCCTAAACGCATATCTCTCCATATTTACATAAAAGAAATTTAAATATGCTAAAGACGAAATAAATATGCACTATACGATATTATGAATTCCAAGTAAACACATCGTCTGAGGTCCGTTTTGCACTTTTTCACCCAAAACTCTCCAAACTACTTAGAAATAGTTTTCTCAGGACGCAAAGTGTTATGTTGGAAAAGTTGATTCGACACTTGTGCAATTTTTCGACTTGTTTAAACTTTCTCCCAAATGCGCCAAACTCTCCGGTCATTCCGACATTAAACAAAATATCGACACGAAAATCTCTTTAAAAACCCATCAAAGGATCAATGCCAATACAATTCAATGCGACAAAAAAATAAATCCGCTATAAAAGAAATTTGCAATTTCCATTTTAGCGAGTGATTTTCACTCTGGTGGTTTGAATTGAATGTAATTGTTTTTGCCTAAGAATGAGAGGAAAAAATAATAAAGACCCCCTTCGGGACCCCCGTTCTGACACATTTAACAAAATTCATTCAATTCAAAGGAGCCTTTCATTAATTCACTCTCCAGTCGCGCGCTTTGTTCCAATCGAACACTCAATTCTTCGCCGATAAAGTGCCAGTTTACATTTAATAAAAATAATTGCAATTTATATTAGGTACGTTACGCTGAGAGTGTTTTTAATTCGATAACACCATTGTGCCAAAGAAGAATGTTAATCAAAATCCAAAGAGTCAAATAAAATTGTGAAACCAGCGAAATAACACGAAAATTAAGATGAATGGTGAATGGAACGTAATGTAGTCCCATCAGAGTGGGAATTTAGCCAATTTGAAAGGGTAGGTTACACCTTTTGCCATTTAGCACCTGCAACATTCTCTCCTTCTAACAATATACTCTGTTCATTCATTTCCCGAACATCATTAGCCTTGTATCCGCTTTTATCATCGTTCCCTTTTCATCCCAACGTTGAAGAAAAAACATTATACAAATCTATTTTCGTTAATCCATGCACCGATTAATAAATGTATTAACAAAGTCAACATTTAATTCGATTTTGCTCAACAAAGGCGTAATCCGTTTGCAGTAAACATAAAATTCCATGTAAATATTTTATTATCATATAACAAAGCGGATATATAGATTCCAATGTGGATTTCTCCAAGAAAATGACACGCTTGGAAATTTATTATTTATTGTCGGCACAATAAACGAATCGGCAGCGATTTATTTTTATCGGATTTTTATAATGGGCCACCGTGAATAAAATAATACGTGAGTGATTTGTATTGTTAGGGGGTGAAATAATAATAACAATGCTTTGGATTTTTATTGAGCGAGAACAGAGAGTGTAGAAAAAAAATGAAAGAAATCCACAACTAGATTTGCAGACATAAACTTATAAACATGAAAAACTACTTTGGCCAATTAAAAACCCCATAAATGAATTCGATTTGTTTTAATCAACGTTGAGAATCTGACACACGATATGCGAACCCCTCGACAAACGATTACAAGTGCGTTTTTTCAGCAATATTCCTGTAAGAGAACCGCAGAACGAAAAGTGGTAACCGTTTTGTTTGTAGTGCAAGCAGAACGATAATATAAACGAAATACGAGCGAAATTTCTAATTAAGACGATGGAAAATACACTTATAATGTTATAATAAATATTCATGGAGAACAAAGCGAAGAAGTCATAAGGAGACAAGTGCGGTACACTTCTCAGCTACTGGGGCTTGTTTTACAGTTTTCTTTTGCACTGAGAACAAAAGAGAGAGGAGAGTGAATGTGATTTCGAGTGCCTCCAGGCACCCCTCAGTCGGATAAGGGATAATTTTGGACAGTTTTACAAGATTTTGTAAAGAGATGCAGCAAAAATGTACATTTTTATGTAGTATTACTGCATTGTGTAAATTTACATTCCAGTTGTGTAATTTTACACTTCCAATGTACTATTTTCTTTTCTCCCTGCGTGAGGTGAGAATAAAAAAGCGATTGATGTGTAAATTTACATATAAGTTGTGTAATTTTACACTTCTAATGTACTATTTTCTTTTCTCCCTGCGTGCGGTGAGAATAAAAGAGCGATTGATCAACGCATAAAATTTCCAGTGGCCCCAAGGCACCCTCCTTCCATGACTCATCATTGCCGAATGCCCGGATTCTTTTCGGGAGAGCGCCAATTAAAATGTGGACCCTTGCTGAAAAAAAAACGATACAATTGCGTCCGGTCCACAAAGTGTACAGCAATTTTTTCAATTAACGAAATTCCAGACCGACGCCAATCACATATACGACTGACCAAATTCAATGACATTCGAGCAATTCGTCCATTGAATAGAGAGCCACCACGATTTCTAATTCTTCAAATCACTGCATTCGGACAATGGTGGCGCGTTTTCTTTGTAGCACTTTTTATCGGTGCTATGCCTTAATTTTGGCACAACAACAATTCCCGATGAAAAGAACGAATATGTTCGGAATCGAATTTGTCATTAGAAGGTGTGTGTATGGGATTTCGTCTCCCTATTGGGCGTGATTCAAGTGGAATCGAAGAGAACGGTTAAAGGTAAATATTTGTGGGGGCGCATATATATTTGTAAGAAGTTTTCATCTGTAAAAGACCCTCTTTCCGATCGCCGACAACACGAGCGTCAACTACAATCAAAATAACGCACATATATGTGTGTGTTTGGTTGAATGTATATAACACATCGACGTGTATATTCCATGTGTTGAGTAAATCCACTCTCTTGCCACTATAATATCAAAACAGACAAGTATGTATGGTATTTGGTAGCGAGCGACGGCACTGTGTTTGTCATGGACCCTCAAACTCTGACACTCTCAGTCAAAAGTGAAAACCGGATTGTCATCCAGTCAGGATTATTAGAAAATTAATATGTGTATGAGGGGATATGGCATTTTAATTAATTTTATCAAAACGAGGACGATTCACAATAAGTTGTGATCGAATTTTTGTTCGGGATGAATTTGTAGAAAGTCTTCAATTTTGAGTATAAAAACTGCAATGTAATTACGCACTTCCCGCACCTGCGTAACAATTCCCGCCACATTCCTCACTTTTTCAATTTCCCAACCCAATTTGCACTTTAATTTAAAAGTTAAAATATCAGGGTGTCACTAACTTCTCACCCTCTCCACTCGAGAATTTCTTGCAGAAATTGCAATCGATGTGTGAAAGAAGCAACCGACAATTTTCTGCATAGATCGAATAGCGCACATTTATCAACGCAATCCTATAATCATCAAATTCCAACTAATCCAAATTATCTATATATAAATTACAAAGGGGCTAATTCATCCCCTTGTAACGCAAACTAAACCATTGATTGTCATCCCCCTTGCACTGATAAAATTACCTTTTACCTTCCGAGTGAATTGGACCGATCGATCATATAACAAACGCATTCTGTTCGACCTCTCGAGTTTCTTTCTAATAACACCAAAAAAAACGCAGAAAATGAATTTGTCCATCATGAAAAGCAGCGCCGACATCCAATGTCAAACAATATTAACTGCTTTAAATGTTTAGTCGTCAAATGAAAAGTGCAGAAAAAGTGAATATCGTTTTGTTGGGGGAAGTGCAATAACACGCCTGAAAAAAGTTAAGCATCACAAAACTGATTCAATACCAATTCTCTAAGTCTGTGATGCCAGAGGAAAATTGGCTTTTTTATCTTTTGCACGCCGATCGAACACTCTGATTGCTATTCCGATTTTTACTATTTTCCATTATTTTATTCCGACTATGTCACTTTGTGTCTCTCTATCATTGTATGGAGCATAATGAACGCTACAATTTTTCGACAGATGTTGTCTCTTTGTGGATGACACTAGCATTCCATTTGGAGCACACAGTGCAAAGAGGGTTCTTTGTCCCGAAATGTGCAACAGACGGAAATAAAGACATTAGATTGTTGCATGTTTAATTAAATACATAAATTTTCTATTTGGAGCGATTTTTTACGGTCCCATTTGAAGGTATAAACTGAATTAGAGACGAAATTCGTACTGTGTATATTTAATTTGTAAAGAAAAGTTAACTAACTATGAAGACAAGTGGAAATTATACAGTTGACCCATTAATTTGAAACTACCATTAAATGGGGATACGAAAATGTAAATAGATATATAAAAGGAGAATAGAAAACAGGAATGTCTTGTAAGGATGGGGGCGGACCACCCAACACTTATTTTCTTCTATCCACCCTTCCACTTTGCATAATGCTGTTTATTAAATCAGCAATTAAATCTTATCAAATAGCATGTAATCTTGTAGCAACTGCTAATTGCTTAAATGGTTTAATGTACTCCCCAAGTCAAGAATTCAAATAATTGCTAATGAAATAATATCGAATACACAACACACAGCAGCACACACAGTCTCTTATTTATCTCGATATACATCCACAAGGAAGGAGGAGCGAAGGTTATAAGGGAGAAATATTTAATCAATTTTCCAGCCTTGGCGCTCGTTTACTGTCTAGTTGAGTTTTATTTAGGGAAAACCACAACGCATTGAAATGTTTGTTGTTTGCTCCTTTTAAATATTTAAAGAGATTTCCGAGTCCTTTTTGTAATTGCCACTAAAATCGTCTAGAATATCAAATAGTTTGTTATACGTGACTTATCAATTATGTAACACACTTTTCCCTCTCTCTTAACACTTTGCTTTTTACTAACATACAAAATTGTCTTACATTCTTATATAGTGCCCAAATTGAGGGTGTAAAGAACTAGAGTCTCCACCACCAGCACATTTTTAACGCTAATGTCATGTATTTCCGTAATTTATCGTCTAGTTTTATTGATAAAAATTCTACTTGACTTGGCACTTTTCTATTCACAGCCAGATTCGAGATATAATTATGTATACGGTATTTCTTCTGTAAAAGGAGACGGTTTTCGTGGCTTATCTTTCGATAATGGACGTGATTGTTTATGCGGGTGCTTCAAGGAGGACGAAGTAAGGCGAGAGTGTAAGCAGTTTTGCAGTTTTTTTCGAAAAATGAAACAACACAAAGTGTTGAACCTACATCCAGTAAGAAATATTACTGATATTTAAAGTTGCGTAAAATAATTGCCATTTTTACAAGTTTTATTATCAATTCATAACAAATTAATTTATTGGTTCAACAAAATATCAAAAGCTAACAACAACAAGGAAAAACATTTGAACCAATTCTAGCGGGATTTAAAATTTGTAATACCATTTTCGATATTTAACGTTGTGTAAATTTACCTAAAACCGCACCTACAGATAAAAATTGCACTCATTTTATGTTTCAATTTGTCAGTATGCAACAACTGAGTCTTTTTCGCAAACAACCTCTAAAGTTTTGTAATTTTACACAACTCGCTTAATTAAATTTTCATCTCTCAACTTAACCATGCGTTTAGATAGGTAATATCTTGTGTACATCTCACTGCATACAGATTGACTGGAAATTGAATATGATCGGCCACACCCCTGACCTCTGACCCCCCTTAATCCATTAGTCCGTTGACGGCTCTGTTATGACAATTTATGGAAATACCTGTTTGTATGTAACACGCACGCATTGGTATCAACTTGTGTATATACTCAATATGTATGACTATATTACAAGACACGTGTGTTTAGTACACATCGAATTGTCACTCCAATTAGAAATGATGGTGATTGAAATGTGTCCAATTAATATTAAAACTAGACACAAGTAATAAGACACTAAAACTATGTACTAATTCGCAAATACAGCGGAAAAAACTTTATTACAATTCTGACCGCGCTTTGTATCCGAAACGGGCCTTAATTAGATATACTCGGTTACAAATTTTTTCCTCTCTCAATTAAAATGTGCTTTTATCCTTCGATACAAGCGACCGCATCTCCACTCATATGCACACATTTTTTTCCTACCAATTGTTATGGGCCCCAAATATTTAATAATATCATATACCGTAATTTGATTTCCACTCCATAAAACGATATCGTTTCTATTGATTCTTTTATGACGTTAGTACAAAAACGAAGCTGATAATTGGATTAAAAAGTTGTCCTTTTTTTACTGGAATACCAACTAATACCTGACTAGAGGATTACAAAGTTCAATTAAAAAAAATCCTCAGCATTACCATAATTTATACCGTGTTCGTTTTACTTTATATGCCAAGTAAATGAGAATTTTAAGAAAGTTTTAAAGTAAATAGAATGCATTCTATATATACATAAAACATAAATCAGTTTTGACAGTTTATAGGATTATGCATGAACGATTGATTATACTAGGAGATAGGCAAGCATATTACATGGCCATATGGTTAAGTGGTGCATCATATTGGAAATATTACAATTGAATAACATAACTCACTGTATGCATAATACAATACACAAATTTAATCTCTTTTCAATAAAATTGATAGCATCAAGAGCGTCCAGACACCGACTCCATCTATTGAGGCAAATAGATTCTGTTGTCGTGTGTCCGTGCCTTAATTCCATCAACTATTTGTGAATTGACCGTAAAACGCTATGAATCGGTGATCTAGGTTTGCATTTTCCTTCACATTCCACAAAATTGTCCATCAAATTCCCTTCTATATAAAGCAAATAAATAACCAACTTTTCAAGGAACAAGATTTATTGCGGCATGGCTAGTAAATGTTGTGCGGAGGGGCGCTTTATTACAATCCCTCGTAAATAAGTCCACAAATTAGTTTTCTCTTGTAAAATTCGTTTGTACAGTTGGAAAATTGCCTTTACAGCCAACGTATCAAGATTTAACTTTATAATTTCGGATTTTCTCATTGGATCAAAACAGGAAAAACGTAGTTTATCTAAATATCAACAACGAATCCATTAAAATTGAACAAGTTTGCATGTTTTTTACACAAATTGTGTGCGAACAATTCCATTTTGGAAATGTCAATTTCACAGCAAATAAAAACAAAATACCGAGTGGAAATTAATTAATATTCCCACATCAATACAGAGACAAGCAGTGCATTAGACAATCCTAAAAACAATTTCAGAAGAGTGACAATTATTATCATGTCATGTTAAAATGTTACGTCTAGAAATGAAACTAATAATAACACCATAACAACAAAAACGTTTTTATTGATTTTCTATGTCAACTTGTCTTCATTAAGTTGTGTTTTATTGTTAACAGCAGTTTTCGATACAATAATACCGGGGGATAAGACATTTTTGACATGGTGAAAGGAATTCTCACTAAGAAAACGGATTTAAATCTAATTGCAGTCAAACAGATGAAAATCAATTCACCAAAAGATAAATACAGAGAGTGAATGGATGCGAAGAAAAAGAAACTATAAATTTCTTAGGCCCAATTTATGTGGAAACTTTGCCACCATTCCTCAAACCAAGACGCAACAATGAAATATCCAAAGTTGAATTAGCAAAGATACACGCGGGGGAGATGAAAATGTTAATGGTGGCATATCATGCGAGATACACACAAAATGCCAAAGTTAAACATTAAATGGCAACCCTATAATCATCATTAAACGATATTAGTGTCATCTTAGGTGACACTTTCGCTTGATTTCCACCGAAATTCGTCTAGATGTGCCCATTAACTGTAATTAATTACACCTGTCCCTCCCGAAACACAACACTGGTATGCTGATTGCTTTAGTTTCGACACCAACACACCGGGGACAGACACGTCCTCACTATTTATACGCAATTAAATGTACAATTTCTTTTTCTGCCATCCCCGTACGGATTAAGCGCGATTCACAGCAGCTGGTGTGAAGCGACCCTAATGTACAATTACGCGGGGGCGATCGCTTTTAAAGCGACAAGACCACCCGGTAACATCGTCAGGTAGAAAAACATGTTTGGTCTCTTAAATTGTAAATCGTACAGGGTGATTTCAAAACAATTCGATTACAATTGTTATTTTATAGAAATGCGAGTGATCCTCTCTCGTTTCTGTAGAACTAATGCGTAGTGTTCAAGTTATTTGCTTGTCAAGCAAGTTTCTTATTATATTACAGAGAGATAGAGAAGATGAGAGATGATGTGATACAGCGTATGTGTGTATGTGTATTTTCGTCCCAGGCGATCACAAAACATGTCAGACCACTTCATATGGCGCTAATTAAATGCAAATTGCTTATTAACCGTTTCGTGTACGTTAAATATGTATTAAGTTTATAAAACTCGACTGTCTAGTAAACTACTTGGATGAATATAGATTGGAAAATGGATAGAGGGATCTGTGTATTACCCGACCATATTTGCTTATACCTGCAATAAGCTCACATTTTCGGGGGTTCTCAAAATTAATACAAAAGTCGTATTGTAAGCGGTTCTCTCCTTTTACACTCGCTCTTCGGTCCCTCCGGCCATCCGGAGAGTACCGTTACCGAATAACAAACTTTTTCTACTCTCATTTTCCATGGCTGAATTCCATGACTTTGATAAAAAAAAAACGAAATATTAAAATATCTTGACATTTTTTCTTTGTTTAGCGAGAGTAATTGGTGCGCATTGGCGATTTATTGACCGGCAAATGTGCAATGCACCTGCACTGAAGCCATTCAAATCGCATTCTTAGACATATTCCTTTACATTTAATGCGATTGACTAAATGAAATGACCACAAATCTAACTGTACATTCGCAACAAAAGCGCTAAATGTTTGAATTGAATAAACTAGTTTTCATATTCGCTTTTTATGTCCACTTTCCAAGACACTTAATGCTAATCAGAGAGTCAACGGAACGTGAAAAGAGTGTAACATGAGATTGAGAATCGATTAGGCAATAATCGAATTAATGTGGCGATTAAAAATAAACAATCTACAGTGGTGTACAGTTGGTATTGGTCGAATGTGTTTTTTGTGTCTTCGCCACCACTGGGCGACAGTGGCGATCAAAACCACTAAATAAAAACCACACAATTTCCTTTAAATCATTATTATCTTGGATGACAGTGTGTTTCCTGCATTTAATCGTGACAACGTTACAGATCACCAGTTTGAACATGTCTTAACAGAGTTTTTTCACGTATTTACTTAGATTTCTCCCCGGTTTCAATATAATTGAATGAATGTGGAAAAAATTCGAAATATTTGTCAAGCAATTTATTATCTACTTAATATGTGTTATCGTTGAAACAACAACATTAACCTAATAGCGAAATGGTTTTACAGAAAGATTGTGTGTGAAAAAAATGCGATTGCATTGTTTGCAGACTGCTTTTTATATCTCTTCCAACTCGGTATAATTTTTTAAAATATGCACAAGTGTGAATTGTACAGAGATTTCAACAATAGCATCGATTACACTTCGTCATTGTGATGGACTCATAAAATTCACTCAAATCGATAAATAACAAATGTTCTTTATGTGCATATCGACAATATGATGAATATTTGTCCATTTTTTTTCGAATACACAACATTTTCTTTTATCATAAAAATCTAATAACAATACTGAATTGAGTATTTTTGGTATTGATTTCACATTGTTATGAAATAATTACATTCTACCTGCTTTGAGTATTTATATCGATTCTAAATTATGTACTTTTTATTTTAACCAACCGATTGCCAACCCGTTCAAGTCGACACTTGGGGAAATTCTTGTTATTTTAGTGGAAAACCTAATACTTTCCAATGCACGCCAGGTAATACGATCTACAAACATAATTTGCATATTTACGTGCGTATGTTTAGTCTAAAACAGAAAATTAGACGAGAGGGAACCGATAACATATAACAAGGGTGCAACCCTAGCCCATAGACTTTAAAAATTGCTTATTTATTATGTGTTAATTACACATATTACATTGTTTTCCAATGTTGGCAATCACAGAAGTGCCAAAAATCCATATGGGTACATCCCCGCGCACGCAGTTTGTACTATCAAAGAATGTGCAAAAGTTTTTTAATTAATTCGCTTGTTCAAACAAGTAAAAAGTATCCGTCAGAGAGCAGCAAACGATTAATTAAAAAAAAAACGGCGACCCAAAGAGAGGAACAAGCGAACTAAGGACAGCCAAGAAGAATGAACTGTTAAAGAACACGTGGTTATTCCACTCACCAGTGTAGAATACGGTTGACAATTAAGTCGGATTCCATCCTGACTGAGTTTATCACGGAGCAACATTTTCAATTGCATTCTTGGTATCTTGACCAGTTCAGCTTTGCCCTCCTCGTACTCGTCCGCATACTTGGCGGCCATCAGACCATCGGTCGACTGTAACACACCGGCCGCACTGTCCGTCGTCGATGTGGACGCGGCACCGGGCGACGGTGTTGGCCGACAATTGCTGGCCATCAACGGTGCTGGCAACGGCGGCTGGTCCTTGGCGGTGTCCGACCTGCCGGAAGAGGTCCGCGATGATCTGGCACTCACATTGTCGCACAAACACTCCTCGTGCACCGCAACACTCTCCTCCAACGAGAAGTACACAGAGGCGGCGCCTTCTTCACGTAACGTTCGCACCGATTGCAGGAGCCGGTTCCTGTGCACCGGATTGAAGACGCCGATTGCATCCAAATCGGGATCGCCCACTTGTTTACATATCTCCAAGTCGTCGTATCCATTGTCGATGAAACTTTCCGCATATTGGCCCAAATGCAACGACCGTAACCATTCGGCCACGATATTACTGGCCATTTGGTGACCACCACTTACGAAATACATGCATACATTGAACGAATTTATTGGGGAGGTTGAACGGTCTCTGCGAGTTATTTGTCAAACGGGGGAGAACAATTTGTGAAGCAACGCACCGCGCGAATGCGACGACGACGACGTCGCTTGTCTATGTGTGTTGCCGTTTCCCCGAACGATTGTCAACAGACGGAGAGACGGTGGGAGCACATTGCATTGGACGAGAGCGCATGTCTTCCGTGCCCCTTCCCTTCTGTACATCGGAGGCTGTGTGAGATTATGGAATGAGGGAACGAGAGGAGCGCATCTTCAATGCAACTTGATGCAGTCCAGTCGTAAAATTTTACATAGACGAACCCTTTTTCATAAAGTTTTCAACGCCTCGGGGGGCATTCTCTACCTCCACCTCCACTTTTTCCTCAACTTCACTCGACTATTTTAATGTTGGATAATAAAAGAGACGATGTGACCCGGTGTCGGGCTCTCCACTCTCAGAGGACACACAAAACTCTCGCACGATTTTTATCCAAAGGAGAGAGAGTATCTCTGAAAACGTCTTATTTAAGACACCGTGTGCACAGCCCCCAACTCTCGTCCATCATATTTTATTTTTCACCTGGCAACCCAAACGCGCTCTCATACCGATTGCTACGTGATCAGAAATACTATGTGGCGAGAAGGAAAACTTCCGTCCCTACACACTGGAAATTAACTGTGTTTCGTTCGTAGTTGTTGTATGGGGAAATGCAATTGGGCAACTTTTTACAAAGAGTAATTCATTTACTTAAAGAAATTTTACAAGTTTCTAACATTTTTAGGTCGGACTTTGGGAATGTATGTTTTCTGATTTCATTTTGTCGTTTCTTTTTGTAATGGCAGGGTTTTTAAATGTGCGAAAAATGGTAAACCATTCATGTTTGCTGGTGTGGGGCTGAATAGGGGTAGATATAACAATAGCATTTCACATTGACATTTATTGCTCCAAGGGCATTACCGAAAATTTTTCTGTACATGTTTCAGCTATTCAATTAAGTAATGTTTAATTTCCAGTTGGTGTTAGAGTATTTAAATATTCAATTGGAAAATGAACCAAATCAAATTGATTCGGCATAAACCGGGGGCTACGAGTAACAACCGCATTTTGAAGATCATAATTTCTTGAAACCGTCTTCAGAATGTTGTTGTCTAACATGCTTCTTTAATTCTTGATTGAAATTTATTATAGAAAATATCATAAAAAATTGATCTTTAAAACAAATAACATAAATGAACACTAATAAGTACATGTAAAAATAATATAATTTAAATTTCATGGCAGTTCAATTGGGACGGATTTTAGCATCATCTGCTGGTTGCACATTGTCCAATCTTGGTTCAGCCAAATCGAGTTCAATTAATTTCTCCGCTATATCCAAACCATTTAAACTCATCACAGCCATTCGCATCGGCACTGTATCAGACCTGCTACCAAAAATCACAAACTTATCCATCTCAAGATTTAATACCAAAAACACTCACATAATCTGCGCTACAAAGTTGCGGTTTTCAATATTCTCTTTAAAAAACCGTCTTGCTCTCTCCTTATCCACATTCTTCTTCTCTTGTACATTATGCAAGTAACATTCGATAGCCTGAAAGGGTAACTGCAAGTACTCCTCCTTTATCTCCCGAATATCCTTCGCTTTCACCTCCAACACTTCTCCGTAATCGACGAGGAAAACTTGCGCTTCCGCAAAATCGCTTCGTTCATTACCTATCAATTCTCTCACAACCGCTCGCAACCAATGTCCGGTCCAGTGTTGGACGAGCACCACTTCCCCGATGCCCGGTGGCACTTTATGCTTCACATACTTCCGTACATTCTTCGGTTGATTAATCGTTTGTAACAGTCTCTTCAAATCCATGTCCATAATGTAGTCTAAATAAAAACAGATACTCTACTTTCCACCAATCAATATACAAACAAATATTTACTTGTATTTTTACAATGTGTACGAATGATCTGAGCATAAAAAGCACATGAATTTATGTACCACGTAATGAGTATGTAGAGAGTGTCCGTTTTTTGTGGCAATAACAATTCAGTGAACGCTTCATGGTATACAGGAATAACATCAGTCGTGAATCCATCTAATAATACAACCGAATTTTAGTAACAGTTTGTATTTAAAAAAATTAAATATCAAAATTCAAGTAAAATCTAGAAGAAACCTTTGGCATGAGGCGTGTGTTCCAAATGACAGTTTTGTCCTTTGAAACACGTGCCATCCGGACGTGTGAAACGACAGATGCGAGCCTCGTCTTTGGCATCGTAACCGACGATTGCTTCGTTTACATTCTCCGGCTCTTCGGTGTCGTAATCTTGGAGGAATTCCTCCAGTTCCAGATCGTCGCTGAGGGGATCGATGATTTCTTTCGCTTGATTCAATTGTAGAAGGATTGCACCGACTGCATTGTCGGCATCTTCGTGGATTTCGTGCAATTCAACGGCGAAACTTTTGCCCCGTTTCGCCACGTAATCCAACACGAATAAAGTGACATCGGAATGGTTTGTGGGTACCAAACCGGCGATGGTTAAGAATGTTTTTATCACGTCTGATGACCATTTGATTTTACGGTTGTGGATGGAGTAATCGATGGGATAAAGCTGAAAAATCGTATCAAATCTCTACATTTCAATGTTGTTTTCTAGACTTACAAATGGCAAGTGACAACGGAGAGCGATTTTTGGTATCTTCGTGAATTTTTCGGTTAAAACCCGAATTTTCCTATAACTAACCAACTCCTTATTCCCAAAATCGATTAATTGCACTTTTACGTCGTCTGCTTTCTTGTCTAAATTCCAATCAAGCACCTCTGCACGATACCAATCTTTTTTCACCATAGCAAAGCAGTATTTGTCGATGTAAGCATGTGCTTCTTCTTTTGAACGGAATTGGAGGCTGTTTTTACTTATTTCCGAGGCTATTAAATTAGGCATACTAAAAACAACTCATATAATTTAGAATTGATTGCTTTTGTATCACTTACTCATCGATATAATGGCAGTCGTCATCGATTAGATGCAAATAAAATTCGTGCGGGCTTTCAATGTGAGTAAAAGCGCACTGAGTGCCTGTTGCAGGTGGATCTTTGTCCTTAATTTCTGTAAAAAGCAATGTTAAGACGGTTTATTGGACTTTGTCTTGTTTTACCTATGGTTGAACGTGGCTTTGGCGTATCTCTAACTAAATTCTCTTCCGGTTTCAGTTTTAAATCGACTATGAAATCAGAGTTTTGCTCACTATCTTTTAAATTACACACTTTTTCATTAAATTCAGGTTTCTTTTTATTAGTTGTGGAATGTGAAGCAGATTCAGTCCAATCCAAGTCTGTATCGGACGTATTGGAAACTAATTGCATCTCACCCACATCATAATTACTGCATTTGCTCTCAGTGGTTATTTCTGTAATACTGGTCGATGGTTTGGCATAATAATCTTTGATAGAAGTTAATGAATTGTCGTTTATGCCCAATTTCTTTGAGAATTCTAAGAAGTTGTTCTTTAAGGCTTGGATATTCGGTTCTGATGTGGATGAAGGACTGGTGTTTATGGTACCGTTTGATTGATTATTAGCTACAGGTTCTATTTGGGACACTCCGTCCAGAGGATTCTCCAATAAAAGTGTCTCCAATTCAAAATTGATGTCTGTCAACTTTTGAAGCAGTTGGATTTCATAATGAAGAACTGCCTGAACTTGTTTCTGATCCTGTTCCCCATCACAATTACCCACAAACGTTTTCAACTGGAATAAATTGCTATTGTTATGCAGAGTAGGAATTTGAGGTTAGTGTTACCTGAGAGACAACTTTCTCTATGGACTCTTTTAATGTATTCTGTTCGTCGACAATTTGACTGAACTGTAAGAAGAGTTTCTGTTTTCGTTTATCCATTTCAACAATTCACAAACACACCAAATACAGACAAACACGTTTTAAACGAAATTAACTCACATCTCAGCCATGCACCATGTTATTGAATATTGAACAGTTCTTGTAGATTTGTTAAGTTGGTGGTCTAATATCCCAAAAGGAAATTCGAATTAAGAAACTTTATTTAATAATAAAAACTGGTAACAAATACATTTAAAAACATTAACTTAATTTAACATTGTGTTTGTACTTGAAAACAATTTAAAGCTACAGACAGTTAGATATAAAAGTTGTTAACACATAAATAAACATTAAAATTTGTTTTAAAAAAGAGAACCGGCGCTTGTTTTTTACTTTGTTACAAACGTGCTTAAATCTTGCGTAAATTGGCACAGTATTTAACGAAATTGTTTATTTAAGTCTCTGTGTAACATTAGCCAAAGCAACAGCGAATGCTTGAAGGGCTGAAAATGGGTATTGGAAGTCTAAAGTGTACGCATTGCCATCAATCCTCCCAAATTGCATCACCTGCAACAGAAAACGCACAGAATAACTAGTGAATTCGTTATTTCAATGTTGGTTTACCTGTTTTCCCCTAAATTCAATTTGAAAGTTTTTCGCCGACTCTTGCGTCACTCTTCCTCCAAAATCCAATTGGTAAACTTGACTATTTTCATTCCACATTGGCGCTTTGTTGTGCATCACAAATTCCCGTCTTTGAGGAATTACGTGGTTGGTACAAGGGCCATTTGGTTCAATCTTACCCCTTTTCAACTATCACACAACAAATTTACTGACTTTCATTGAAAAAACCCACTTGGAAACTCACCTTTTGCCTTAATTGCGACTTTTGAAACGTTTCTAAATCTTTGTAGTTTGTACCATTGAATATTTCATCGCCTGAAGCGTTTACCTCGTCATCCGAACTCTCTGTGTTCTTATTTTTCCTAAATTTCCTATTCAAAAGAGGCGAATTCAAAAGTTTCCTTCGTATAGGCGAAGCAGACTGCGGTCTTTGCACTGAAAAACAACATTTCAACCAAAACTAAACAATTTTTCATTCCACTTACCTTTTTTACTAGCAATCGGCGATGATGGCGAACTCCTCGGCAGTCTCGGCTGACTATTGGACCCACCCGAACTGTCATCCTCCTTCAACCGACTGATCAACTTCTCCAAATTGGCCAAAGCTTGCGAATGCAACGACAAATCGTTCCGTTTATTATTATTCTCGAGATTTTTATTATGTCTTTCACGCACAATTTTCTCGCTTTCACCGCCATTCTTCTGTTTCACTTTCTTATTCAACGATGGCCCTTTTTTACTAGTACTCTCTTGACTTGTCACCGCACTCTTTCCCTCCCCAATCACCTCCTTTTTACCCACACACTGACTATTCGATTTAATACCGTTCTCCGTCGATGGAAACAAATCACTCGAGTCCAAACTCTTCGATTTGCCGCACGTTTTCAATGCCGGTATAAAATTGTTTTTGTTCGTTTCGATTTTTGTACGTGTGTTACGTTTTGTCGTTTGCTTTTTACTAACTAAAACTAAACGTTTCGGTATATCTTTCTGTAATAAATGCAACGAAGCATCACTGGGCACCAGATGCACGTCGACCATGTCCAAATAGCCGACACTACAACTACGTACCATGGAATCGATCAAATATGTGGATGGAATTGTTGTCTTTGATGTCGATGGATTGACGTTGTTCGGATGCTCGTCGTCGATGTACTTCAATTCATCACTGGTCACCGTTTTCGGCACTTGCTTACTGAAAATCTGCACATTCTGACTGTTCTTCAATGTACAGAAGCCTTTCTGCTCCAATTGGAACGCGACCGGCAACTCCTGTTTCTTCTTCTCTTCATTGTTGAAGGACAGGATGGCAGGCAATGGGGGCCGATCGAAGATGATGTCTTTCGGGGCGACTGCATTCTTCGGTGACTGCAAAGCGGGCACGGACACTTCGCAGCATTTCGGCACAATGGAGCACGGCATCAGGGACATCTGGTTACCGAGCGTACCATTCGATGGTATGGCAAATTGACCAATGAAACTGGTGCATTGTGTTCCGGTTGTCGTTTGATTTGGACGTAAATTTAATTGTACATTGACCGATGCTGGACGGATTTCATCGTGACTTATTGGTGTAGTCTCACTTGTACTGGTGGCGGCTTCGAACGATTCGCTCTTCACACTGTCCACATAAGAGCAGCGCTGTTTGTTGGGTCTTGGGCTCATCGGAGCGATTGGTGGACAATTTTCGATGCTTAGACGATTCTTTTTGATTTTTTCATCGACAGGAAAGTCTTCTTCGTCTTCAGAGAAGAGATTCGGCTGAAAAGTGGGATCAGGACCAATGGGGAAGTCATCACGTAGTTCGGTCATTACGAGCGTCATTTGACGGGGCTGTAAGTGAAGTAAGGAAGTCTTGTAAGTGACTTGGCCGAGATTGGCCGGGACTGAAGGTGCTAAACCGTGAATTTTGAACTTGGTTCCCCAGATATTGGATGTGACCTCGACAAGACGGACATGTTCTGGTAACGTGTCCATATAAGACAGTCCTTCATTGCTCTCCGGATCGATGGTGCGCTGGTAGCGTTCGTGGTGGTGCATTTTCCGTTTTCTTCTCTGCATTCGAGGGGAGCCAGTGCAGCCCTCGTCCCTTTCCGAGTCGGAAGAGTCCGTTAGACAACCACTGGCACTGGCAGAGTTACTTGACGATGAGGAACTCTTGGTGTCTGACGAGTAAGTCTTATACTCCAATTGGGGATCGAAGATGACGAATTCCGGCCGGATTTTGCTCACTCGTTTACCTTTAAGTAAAGGCACTAAACCGCCTAAATATTCTAAATAAAGTGTATAACATGTTCCTGATGATAAATTGTTTTCTTCATCGTGTCGGATCATGGTGCAATGGAGTCGAACGGAGCCAACAGGCGGACGAGAGACGAACTCTCTCAAAGCACTCACTTCCGGAACGCAACACTGAAAAATAGCACAGTCAGAATATTCAAAGGCAATTCGAACTGGAAGTTACCCGAATGGTTTGAGCAAATAAATTCCCTATAATATTCCTGAGTCGACTTGGCAAAGGCAATGAAGAGAGTTGAGATTCACTTGAAATCAAGTCATGTATCCGTAATCTGCATAGTAGCTGTAATGAAGCGATCCGTTTGGAGACCCAAGCAATATGGATTTGGGTACCGGTAGCTAAGAAAATACGTTTATCGTTGTGGCCCCATGTTAGTGTCGATACTCGTGCCTAGAAAATGTCGTCATTCAATTTTACAACGGGTAATAAAAGTGTGTTTATTACATGAGACGTATCTGGTATTCGGGTGGTGTACAGAAGAACGCCTTGTTCGTTATAAAATTTCAGCATATTGACGACCTCGAAATTGTCACCGTTGTTGGTGCTGTTCACAATGCAACCGGAGACGGCGAGGAATTCGCGCGAATTGCTCCACTCCATGCACAGGGGACCGTGCAGGCCGGTGTGAATCTGGATGGGGGAGACGTCATCGAACGTGGACAGGAGGTAGATGGTGCCGTTTTGCAGGGAGACAGCCAAGACGAACGTTTTGTCAGCGGTGAAAGAAGCGTTCGTCTCGTCAGTCTCTTCCATTTTGAATTTCTCACAAGACCATGCCATCGAAGTGATGCAAATCTCAGCACAGAGTTGCACTTGGGACACCATCGCTCCATGGACGTCCATGACGATGATCTGACCGGTTGTGGTGCCGAAGTAGACTTGTTGGTCATCAGGTGTCCAGATGCCGCAAGTAATGGTCGCGTCGAGGTTCAGCATTGAGGACCAGTAACGTTGGCCGGCGACAGAGCCAACAAGGACGAAGCCATCCTAGAGGGAAAGTCATTTCGATTGATTTTTAAAGAGCTTTTTCGTATGCAGTTGTAAACAAAAGGGAATTTTTACTCCATGGGGAACTGACGTCAGAGCACCACATGCCGCAATGAACTAAAAAAATGAGGAAAAACTTCATACTTTCGTAGTTTGAAGTCCAATGGAATTTTTTATATTTCACTTTGGCAACATTCATTGGCGCATTATTATTCAAAGTAGCCTTGTGGGCGTCTGACGTCAGAGCCACGCGCCACTTTAATCCAATAAGCAAAAGTGACATGCTTGAGATTGCCGGATTTATTGTCCCATCATCTTTGAAGGATTATTAAAAAAAAAGTGGAAAAACATTCCACACTCCCTTTGGTCATAAAAACCAGAAATTTATGTACCTGATAGCATATTAACGCCATTCTGCCGTCATGAGACCAGGAAAAATGTGTGACTGGGGTGTTTCTGTCATTGATTAACTCAATAGACCAACGACCCTCATACTTAATCCAGACGAATATAATACCAGAACTGTCACATGAGGCCAATTTCTGGTACGGTTCGTTCCATTTCACTAATATCACCTGTTGATTGGGGAATTAACAAAATTATGTACGCATTTTAACCTCATCTAATCACCTCTGATCGGTGGCCCCTCAAATTATAATTGGTCCGTAACGGGAACTCCACCGTCTTCTTGCAGTGGCTGGTGGTGAATGTGACACCAACAATGCCTCGCACATTGGCGGTGGCCAGCCAGCCCTCCTGATAGTAATTCGTCCTGTTCAGCTTCCAACCTTCTTCCTGAAATCGATTTATTTCATATGTGGAATAATAATAAGATCCGTTGCAGTATTAGGGCATTGAATCGATTTGTAATTTAAAACGACAGCATGGAGGGTGATTAGATGCGGAATGTAGGTTAGTGGGGGGCGTCCCATCACCCTCCGTATTGTCCATTAAATCGAACAATTGATAGATTTATGAGACTGTTTACCTCCGGCAATTCGTCGGGCACTTTTCCCATCCATGTTAACGATAATATAGGACAGTCACTTTTCGCATTCACCGTCCGTTCGAAATGTAAATGCATTTTCACTACGAATAGCACTATATAAAAAATAACATTTTTCTTTTTTGTATATAAACTGGACTATAGGAAAATTGCACTTGAACGGTAAAAAGTGCGCACCGTTTTACGATGGAAGCGAATTGTGGAACTGTCACGTTCTCCTAGTTTTCTACCACCTTTTGCGTTATTGATTTCTAGTTTTCCCAACAACTGAGTTTCAGCAGTCCGAAGGCGACTATAGGCTTTTCAGGGACAGACGCGCATTTTCATCCCCCTTTTCGTACTGCGCTCGCGCCAATTTCTCTTCTGTATTTTTAAAGATTGCTGAAACAAGATTCTAATAGCTTTCACATAGGACTATTTTCAGGCAAAAGTAATTTGAATGGGAAAATAGAATGCTAATTTAATCGGCTTGGGGGAGACTGTATGGGAAATGGAGGAGTTTTTGACGAAAATTCACTTCCGTCTTTGGAGGCTTGTTAAAAGGAAATACAACTGTTTTTTTATTGATTACTTTTTATTAATTATTGATATGTGCGCTAATTTTTGTTAATTAATTCGAGACTTTAGACAGGTGTAATTTCTGCTTGATTAAATTGGCCGATGATAACGAAACAATTACACAAACAACCAAACATCTGAAATATTTTCAGTTTGATTAGATTGGCAAGTGGGTTTTGAGTTTATTGGTAACTAAATTACACTGAAAAGTAGACTCCAGTTGATTTCTATTAATCCACAAGCATTGAATTTTTCGTTGATTAATTTGTTCTCCAGGTAAAAAAGTTCCATCTACAAAACAACGTTTCGTTTTAGCTCATTTTTAATTAGCATCAATAAAAAATATTAAAACCTGTTTGTAATTTAGTCGATTTTCGTTGTATAAAAATTCTTCCAAATTTTTTGCAAAATTGTTGATCTAAAAAAATTGAATTTCATTCATTGTTTTTAAAGGTATTAACACAGTACTTTATCGTCGTTTCTTTGGATTAAATAAAGAAGAAAAACAACTTCAGCAATAACTTCAAATTCCCAAGATAAACAATTAAACAAAACCTGACTTCTCAATGAGGATTCGCATGTTAATTCTTTTATTATCGCTTTGAATACCGTCAACGAGTCCACATACTTCATCGATAATTTGATCAGTATTGGAATTTGGTAGCAGGAATCGATTACCCGTCGACATTTCTTAATTTCATCTAAACAATCTAAATGCTTTAACATCACTTTCTTCTGACAAGCATTTATGATGTTTTCTAGTTTCGTTAATGCAAAAACGTACGAAATTTCCGTCAAAATGTCGGGCAAATACTGAAAATACCCAACAATGTAACATTGTTTTGTTGGTAGTTTGAAATGGTCGAAAGAATCTTGTATCAGAAAACAAACTATCAAAAGTGCTTTTCCGATCAGAAATAACTTTACTATTGTTGGATTCTTCATTTCAGGTCTTAAATTGTTGTCCATTTGAAAAATCTGATTAGAAATCCATTTGAATTTCTTTTGGCACATAAAACTGTTTAAATAGATGATGTAGAGGCTCAAAAATTGGCTTGATCTTAGAATAGTTTGGACAGTAGTTTGCTTCATTTCGGCCATACACGAGAATCCAGTTACTGTCATCAAACATAGATAAAAGATTTCGAAAATTGTTGAAAAAACTACTTGAACTTTGTTGATTTTGAATTCAAGCTCATTTTGCCCCACTTTTATTTTGAATAGAAAAAGATTCGTGTAACGATTTAAGTAATACAGTATTTTCGAGGTGGTTGTGGACATGATGGACTTATTTCTGCCTTTATTATTGATCCATTTAGGTATTAATAACGGAAATTCATCTCCAATTCCATAAATTAAATACACAAATTAAGCACTTAAATAATTGTTTATTCCTAAATAATTGACTTAAAACTGCATAAAGAAATTTTTTATCCACTCTCCTCTTGATTAAATTGCCCCACGATGATAAAAAAGTTACACAAACAGGCAAACATCTGATTAGGAAAACTGTCTTCAATATTCCCTCATTTTCCACATAATTACTTAAATTACAGTGAAAACTAGACTCAGGCAAAAGTAATTTGAATGGAAAAATAGATTGCTAATTTAATCGGCTTGGGGGGGACAGTACATATATGGGAAATGGAGGAGTTTTTGACGAAAATTCACTTCCGTCTTTGGAGGCTTGTTAAAAGGAAATACAACTGTTATTTATTGATTACCTACTTTTTATTAATTATTGATATGTGCGCTAATTTTTGTTAATTAATTGGAGATTTTAGTCAGGTGTAATTTCTGCTTGATTAAACTGGGCGATGATGATGAAACAATTACACAAACATCCAAACATCTGAAATATTTACAAGTTTGATTAGATTGGCAAGTGGTTTTTGAGTTTATTGGTAATTACACTGAAAAGTAGGCTCCAGTTTATTTCTATTAATCCACAAGCATTGAATTTTTCATTGATTAATTTGTTCTCCAAGTAAAAAAGCTCCATCTACATAACAACGTTTAGTTTTAGCTCATTTTTAATTAGCATCAATAAAAAAAATATTAAAACCTGTTTGTAATTTAGTCGATTTTCGTTGTATAAATATTCTTCCAATTTTTGTGCAAAATTGTTGATCTTAAAAAATTTAATTTTATTTAATGTTTTTACAGGTATTAACATATTACTTTATCGTCGTTTCTTTGGATTAAATAAAGAAGAAAAACAACTTCAGCAATAACTTCAAATTCCCAAGATAAAGAATTAAACAAAACGTGACTTCTCAATGAGGATTCGCATGTTAATTCTTTTATTATCACCATGAATACCTTCAACGAGTCCACAAACCTCAACGATAATTTGATCAGTATTGGAATTTGGTAGCAGGAATCGATTACCCGTCGACATTTCTTAATTTCATCTAAACAATCTAAATGCTTTAACATCACTTTATTCTTCTGACAAGCATTTATGATGTTTTCTAGTTTCGTTAATGCAAAAACGTACGAAATTTCCGTCAAAATATCGGGCAAGAACTTAAAATACCCAGCAATGTAACATTCTGTTAATAGTTTAAAATGGTCGATAGAATCTTGTATCAGAAAACAAACTATCAAAAGTGTTTTTCCTATCAGAAATAACTTTACTATTGTTGGATTCTTCATTTCAGGTTTTAAATTGTGGTCCATTTGAAAAATCTTATTACAAATCCATTTGAATTTCTTTTGGCACATGAAACTGTTTAAATAGATGATGTAAAGACTCCAAAATTGACTGGATCTTACAATAGTTTGCACAGAAGTTTGCTTTATTCCGGCCATACACGAGAATCCAGTTGCTGTCATCAAACATAGATAAAAGATTTCGAAAATTGTTGAAAAAACTACTTGGACTTTGTTGATTTTGAATTCAAGCTCATTTTGCCTCACTTTTATTTTGTATAGAAATAGATTCGTGAAACGATTTAAGTAATACAGAATTTTCGATGTGGTTGTGGACATGATGGACTTATTTCTGCCTTCATTAGTGATCTATTTATTAATAATAGAAATTAATCTCCAATTCCATAAATTAAATTAAATACTAAAATACAAAAAACTAAGCACTTAAATAATTGTTTATCAATCATTTATCAATAATTGACTTAAAACTGCATAAAGAAATTTTTTATCCACTCTCCTCTTGATTAAATTGCCCCACGATGATAAAAAAGTTACACAAACAATACATTTAAAGTAGGAAAACTATCTTTAATATTCCCTCATTTTCCACATAATTACTTAAATTACAGTGAAAACTAGACTCAGGCAAAAGTAATTTGAAGGGAAAATAGTATGCTAATTTAATCGGCTTGGGGGAGACAGTATGGGAAATGGAGGAGTTTGTGACAAAAATTCACTTCCGTCTTTGGAGGCTTGTTAAGAGGAAATGAAAGTGGTTTTTTATTGTTTACTTATTAATTATTGATATGTGCTCAAATTTTTATTAATTAATTGGAGATTGGAGTCAGGTGTAATTTCTGCTTGATTAAATTGACCGATGATGACGAAACAATTACACAAACATCCAAACATCTGAAATATTTACAGTTTGATTAGATTGGCAAGTGGGTTTTGAGTTTATTGGTAATTACACTGAAAAGTAGACTCCAGTTTATTTCTATTAATCCACAAGCATTGAATTTTTCGTTGATTAATTTGTTCTCCAGATAAAAAAGTTCCATCTACAAAACAACGTTTCGTTTTAGCTCATTTTTAATTAGCGTCAATAAAAAATATTAAAACCTGTTTGTAATTTAGTCGATTTTCGTTGTATAAAAATTCTTCCAAATTTTCTGCAAAATTGTTGATCTAAAAAAATTGAATTTCATTCATTGTTTTTAAAGGTATTAACACAGTACTTTATCGTCGTTTCTTTGGATTAAATAAAGAAGAAAAACAACTTCAGCAATAACTTCAAATTCCCAAGATAAAGAATTAATCAAAACCTGACTTCTCAATGAGGATTCGCATGTTAATTCTTTTATTATCACTTTGAATACCGTCAATGAGTCCACAAACCTCATCGATAATTTAATCAGTATAGGAATTTGGTAGCAGGAATCGATTACCTGTCGACATTTCTTAATTTCATCTAAACAATCTAAATGCTTTAACATCACTTTATTCTTCTGACAGGCATTTATGATGTTTTCTAGTTTCGTTAATGCAAAAACGTACGAAATTTCCGTTAAAATATCGGGCAAGTACTGAAAATACCCAAAAATGTAACATTTTGTTAATAGTTCAAAATCGTCGAAAGAATCGACTGGCGTTGCGAAATCTTGTATCAGAAAACAAACTATCAAAAGAACTTTTCCGATCAGAAATAACTTTACTATTGTTGGATTCTTCATTTCAGGTTTTAAATTGTTGTCCATTTGAAAAATCTTATTACAAATCCATTTGAATTTCTTTTGGCACATGAAACTGTTTAAATAGAAGATGTAGAGGCTCAAAAATTGGCTAGATCTTAGAATAGTTTGGACAGTAGTTTGCTTCATTTCGGCCATACACGAGAATCCAGTTACTGTCATCAAACATAGATAAAAGATTTCGAAAATTGTTGAAAAAACTACTTGTACTTTGTTGATTTTGAATTCAAGCTCATTTTGCGCCACTTTTATTTTGTATAGAAAAAGATTCGTGTAACGATTTAAGTAATACAGAATTTTCGAAGTGGTTGAGGACATGATGGACTTATTTCTGTCTTCATTATTGATCTATTTATTAATAACGGAAATTAATCTCCAATTCCATAAATTAAATACAAAAACTAATCACTTAAATGATAGTTTATCTATAAATAATTGACTTAAAACTGCATAAGGAAACTTTTTATCCACTCTCCTCTTGATTAAATTGCCCCACGATGATAAAATAGTTACACAAACAGGCAAACATCTGCAATAGGAAAACTGTCTTCAATATTCCCTCATTTTGCACATAATTACTTAAATTACAGTGAAAACTAGACTCCAATTTATTTCGAGCATTCCGCAGGCGACGAATTTTTCCTCAATTAGTTGATTTTCCAGATAAAACAGCTTCATCTACAACAGTCATTAAAATAATTCCGTTTGTTTTATACACAGGAACTTCAACAACCTGTTTGCATTCCACTTGTTTTCGCTCGTTTAGCAATTCCTCAAGGCCCGTTGACACACTGTTTAACTAAAACGCAAAATTTTACTCCACATTTAAGTGAAATTAAATGTAAAGTGTACATTGTCATCGGAACTCTGTATGATATGGAGAAAGAACAACAGTTCGACGATTAGTTCAATTTGCCAGGCAATTATACTGAAACTCCCTTGGAAATGAAGCTTTCTAATGTTCATTAAACTTCTGATCATGGTCTCGAAAATGACCAAAAACGAGCTGAAACGCAGTGCCAGTTTTAATAGTATCGGGATTTGGTAACACGAGTTTATAACTCGTTTACATTCTTTAATTTCCCGAAAAAAAATTAAATTTTCTTCTAATAACATAGGATTTTTTCGGACAGCGTTCAGCAGGTTGTCGAGTTTCATTAAAATGAAAACGTACGTGATTTCAGTTACATAATTAGGCAAAAATTCGACATATCCGCTAAAGTAGCATTCAACGCTTGTGCCCCAAAAGGAGAATGTGAATATATCCTGAACAAGCATAAAAATTAATATGGAAAATTTTCCAAGTAAATACAAGCTAAATTTCGTTGTATTTTTCAATGATGGCCTTAAAACACAGTCTAAATGGTGCACTTTTCGGACAACATATTTAAACTCGTTGCAATAGATAAAACAATTTACATATAATAATAAGAGAGAGATGCCATCGCAGATTGTTAACGTTGCTTGAAGGAAACTGTACTTAACATTCATGAAACACACATATTTTGTCGTGTACAAAAAAATAAGAATTGCTGAAACTATTACAGATTGAAGCACGACTTGAATTTTGTTAAATCGAAACGTCAACTCGCCGTTTTCTACATGAATTTTATAGAAAAACGTGTGGGTGAAAGAGTTAAGAAAGTAAATCGTTCTTGATACGGCAGTGGACATGATAAGGGATTAGAATAAACTTTGTCACTGGCTTTATCGATCTATTTATTAATAACATTAACGGACGCATGCGTTATTGCTGTCTTAATTGACTAATGATGATCCAATAATTACAGAGCGATGCGAAAATCTGCAAAAAAGAAATACTTCATCTCACAATACTCGAGAATTTAGAAACAAAATTACACTAAACCCCAAACCCCAATTAATTGGTAAAATATTGCACGCTATAAACTTGTAGTCATTCAATTCCCTTTCCAAATAGAATAGTTGATCTTGTTTGTAATTGATGGATTTAGTTTTTGCCAGTAATGCCTCAACGTCACATTCGAATGTAGAAAACTGGAAATGGGCGTTTTGTTATTACGTTGGTAGCGATTTTTCTCACCTACTTCAATGTCGAACTTATTGATGAAGAAAAGAAAACAGTAAATTTCACATATGATTTCAAAGCCCCAAATAAAGTTCGTGAAATGGTCGATGGAGAGGTCGGAGAAGGAGTGTTTCAGCGACACACCAACCACGTAATCGAATTCTGTTAATGAGGCGATAAAATGAAAACCCATGTTGAATATAATTGGGATTTGGGCATAGGAGTGTATGAGTTCTCGACAATATTTCACTTCATTTAAAATGAATAAATTTTCATTGAAGTCCCATGTTTTTAAATTTTTCCTAAGATCTTTCATTAAGGAGCGTAATTTAATTAGAACAAAAATGAATGTTATTTCAAATACTGCAGAAGGAAAATATCGTAAATATCCCAATATGTAGCACTTAAATGGTAGTTTGTAAATGTTTTTATTCAGTTCCAGCAAATCTTGTGTTAAATACATAATAAATATTATTATTTTGTATAATAAGAAGAGAATGTAGTCCCTTTTGGGCTCAGTTTCTGATGGATTGATTCTCCGCTCTAAATGGAATATGGTTATAAACAATCGTTTTAGTTTGTTGTTTAAACAAAGGCAATTGAGATATAAAGCAAACGTTACAACTGGATACAAAAAGTGCATAAATCGTATTAAAAAGTCGCCAGGCACAAATGCACATGAGAAAACCGCGTAAATCGAAAAAACAGTATTGAAAAACCAGAGAAGAAATTTAATACCAAACTCCACTTTGTTTAATTTAAAGTGAAGCTGGTTGTTTGATACCAAAATTTGATAAGGGAATAAATTGAAGATACGACTCAAGCAGTAGAGCAGTTGAAACATTTTATTAGTAATTCTAACAATAAACTGTATGCATTTTTGTACCACGCCATTAAAAGTCCATTATTGAAATTAAGTCGTTGAATTTTATTGATTGGATGGCATTTCATTATTTTGCATCTGACTAAATTGAGTTAAAACGATGAAATAACTACACAAGCCAGAAAACATCTGGAATGTTAAACTAAAGTCGATTTCGAAAAGACCACAAGCTTTAAACACAGTTCGATTTAAGAACAAGTCCATAGATTGCAATTCTTTCTGCAAAAAATCGTATATCAATTTTGGATTTTGATTTTATGGTTTCTTACCTGTTTATATTCCAGTTGATTCAAATCAAACTTCTCTAAAGAGCAAAATATCGCCTTGGAAAAACTTTGAAACTGTATAAAATAAAAATATTAAATGTTTAACTAATTTTTGGACTAATACCTCTTGTAGACAGCTGTCTATACTGTGGATCAGCATTAGAGCTTCTATGAACGCTCCTGTACAACAAATAAACGTGGTAATAATGTCTCCGTCGAGGAAGTAGCTAAAAGACATGAGCATATCCAGAAAATCCAAACAAAGCAAGGCGGTAACTGTTATTTGGTAAATTGAATTAGTTTCCTTAAAAAGCTTATTTAGTTTCAGGAACACTTTCATATGCTCCTCCAATTGAATGTTGCTCAAATTCTTTTGAGTGTTCAATGAAGTTCTCCATTCTTTACTCAAACTCTGCAACTCGGTTAGGATGAAGAGAAATGTGAGTAAAGTGGATCCATGTGACCACACTTGAGTGAGGGATACAATAATACATTCCCGTGGAATGGACCAATTTGTAAAATTAATAAAACTGAATATAGATTGCAATAAATATGTCGTAGTGAAAAGAAACCAGATATAACAAAAGAGGTTGTAAAAAATGGTGCGGTTTTGCGGTTTCTTCAGTTTTTCCAAATTGTAAATCATCTTCAAGACGTTCGCCAATTTTTTGATATAATAAAGGTTGGTGAAATAGCAGCAAAGCCAAAGAACCAGATTACTTGTAGATGTAACAAATATGAAAAATTTTGAGGACATTAAATGGCCACAATTAAAACATGTTGCAATTGCAGAATATATGAAAAGAATTATAAAAAGCGTGTACGAATAAATGGTTTTAGCTCTTGGAAAGTTGAAAATGACCTCGTTTTTGACTATTTTGTAGGAAAATGGAGCTAAACCTTGGATGGAGTTTATTAGATGTAGAAACTTGAAATTCGAGAACATGTTTACACACCAACTGAATATAGAAAAATGAAGCACTATTGATTAATTTATTAATGTCGACTCATTTTATTAATCGGTTCATTGAATCTTCTGCATTTGCTTAAATTGTGTAATTACAATAAAATAATTGCATACTGCTCCAAAGATCTGAAAAGATATCATTAAAATTAATTAAAACATTTAGTCTTTTTTACTCGAAATATTAAAGACATGTTGAATTCGAAGAGACTACATGCTGTTGGGCAGACCTTGTTCAGCAGACTATCCAAATACCAGATTTGTATCTGAAAACAATTTAATTAGTCGATATATAATTTAGAAGAATCCAGTCTGATTTACGTCTTGATAGTCTTGTGTGGCTTCAAGACGTTGTTGGATCAACGCATTAAATTTTTTTAACTGAAAATCAAGATTCTTAACTTGGAATAATTAATGTTGATTAAATAACTACTTCATTATTGCAACTGGCTATGTGGTAAGTCATCACAATGATATCGTGAAAAGCGTTTAACGCCCACAGAAAGAAAGTGTACCATTGATAAGTCGTGGAAAATCCCTTAAAAGTCCAATCATGTTTCTCATGAAGAAAGTTATGGAACAAATTTAATATATTGACAAAATCCCATCCAAGGAGAAGAGCAACTGGCAGTTTGTTCAAACCGTGAGCCTTCACAAAAATATCTTCCATTCTTTTTGAAATTCCTCTGTATTTCTCCAATTTTCTTTTAGATAATTTCAATTTGGAATCCAAACTTTTTATCCATGCAATAGTCAGAGTTTTTAGCTCAGTTATGATGAAAACGTAAGACATTTGGGTACAAACATAGCCCCAATATTGGCTGTAATAGAAAATGAAACATTTTTCATGTCGAGAATGTTGATTTGTAAAGTGCCCGTAAATGCGATTAACTGCAAATAGGAATAAAATTGAAAAATTGATTGTAATGGAAAAAATATAGTAGATATTGCGCTGTTGAGGCTTCTTAATTGATTTTAAATCGTAAAGATCTTTGTAAACCATCGTAAGTTTTTTGTAGTAATAATAATTGTTACAGTAAGTCACGATCCAGATGACTTCAATGCTCAAAATTGTGGACATCGAGAGGAACGTCCAGCTAAGTGTTTTGTAACATTCAAACCACATAAGAAAAACTAAGCATAATAAACTCAGTATAAAATATGTAAAACAATAAATCACTTTGTATTTAGGAAAGGAGAAATTAATTGTTTTATCGTTTATTTGATAGGAAAAGGGCGAAAGGCCCAAAATTGAACTTAGTACATGAATAAATCTGTATTGTCCGAACATGATTAGGTCAAAATTGAAAAAACTTTTCTATTTGCTTATCTAATTTGCATTAAATAATAAATTGGGTGTAATTTGGGTCAGAGGTCGTTTGTATTGTCTCTACTGAATATAGTGAACCTCTTGAATTTTGGAAATGAAATGTGAATTTCATTGTTTGTAAATTTGTAGGAAAATAGAGATAGTCCTTCAAGGAAATTAATGAAATTGATGTGTGTGTAATATTTAATTTTTAATATAGTGGACGGAAAACAGAGTTATCATTTAATTATTATAATTCTTATTGATTAAATTGAAGTACAATGATTAACTCGTTGAATCCATTTGATGAAACTGTGTCAAAATAATAAAATAATTGCAAAGACCACCGAAGATCTAGAAAAATACATAAAAGTGTCTAAAATTTTTTCTTGCACTTCTTACCGAAAATAGAAGACTCCATTCGACATCAAACATTCCACGAGCTTTATAAACTATCAGATTTAAAACAGAATTCAAATAAAATAGTTTCGTCTACAACAAAAGTTATACAAGTTCAATAAAAATGTTGGATATTTAGTTATAATATACTTGATTGTGGTTCGCATCGATTTGTTCAAGAGACGAACAAATCATATCGGAGAGGTTTTGAAGTTCACAAGTGCATTTGGTGATATAAAATACCAACGAAACTGTACTGACACATCCATGTACCAACCAGATCAAAGGGGAGTACATTTCTTCTAACATCCCTGGTAATTCTTCACTTTTTACTTGAAAAAATCCGAATTTCAGAAAATAATAGAAAGACAACAGAATATTAATTAAATTCATTAAAAGAACCAACGTAAACGGGATACTTGATACTGTATTAATATCTCCATAAATATCTTTCAATTCTGTTAATAAATCAGTGTATTTCTGCATGTCTTTATAGGTTTTGCGTTTCTGTTTTCTCAGAAGATTTTGCATTGTAATTGCATGCTGTCTGACTTCAGTCAGAGCGAAAATATACATAGAAAACGAACTTATATTTCCGAGGTACTCAACGAGTACTGGATAAAAACAAAATTGTGGAAATCCTAAAGATGTTCGTAGATTATCAGACATGAATTTTTCACTGCAAAATGCAACAAATGCCATACAAAATACAATCGAGTACGCAATGAACATGGTGTTTTGGGGTTTCATTTTAAGCTCTAACTTGTATAGCCTCTCTAAAACGTTGGCTAATTTTGTTGAAAAAAAGTAACTATTTAAGTAGCTAATGATCCATGTTATAAAAAAACCTGAAAATGTTACAGTAGATAGGAACGATTGCAGGATATATTTTCGACAATCGGATAAGAGTTGGGAAACTACGAATATTGCCAAAAACGTAAAGAGGCAGATGCAATAAATGATCTTCTTTTTTGGAAATGAAAAAATCGCCTCATTGTCTGAGATTTTGTATGAAAATGGCACTAAACCAAGAAAAGAACTTAGATAGTAGAGTAGAATATACTGCTGAAACATTTTTTTTGAATTTAATTGTTGTTTGTATCGATTCTTGATGTGTTTAGTCATTGGTAAAAAATAAGCAACACATTTTATTAATGAAGTAAAGTAAGAGTAAACAATTACTGTTTTAGTTTTCGATCTAAGTCAAAACAATTAAGTAATTGAAGTAGATTTTCTCTTTAATGGATTCAATTTGTCAATGAAGTAGGTCAAAAAAATAAATTTTTCTCATACATTACTTTATTGAATAAAATAAATGTTCAAATGTATTTCCATTAATTTTCCATCTGCTTGAATTGTGCCAAAACGATAAAATAATTGCACAGCCCGCCAAAAATCTATTAACAAAACCAAAATTTATAAACATTAATACAAATTAAATCATTCTTACTGAAAAGAGTAAAAATTCGTTCACTTCAAACATCCCACAAGCGGCAAATAAAGTTTTCCTCCTTATGCCGTTTAAATAAAATGATTTCTTCTGTAATAAAAATGTTAGAAAAAAATTTTCTCATGTAAATAAATTACTTTTAGGTCTTCAAACTGATTGACTTCCAGCTCACATCCAATTTTATCAAAAAACTTCCCAAGTTCTTTTCCACATCCGCTTATTAAATAAACCACAAAAAAACAGTCCAAACATCCTTGCAACATCCAAAGTAAAGGACAATTTAATGCCAAAATAATCGTACCCAAATCATCATAAGGAATTCCAAAGAAACGAAAATGAAGACATATATAAAATGATTCTAATATGTTAAGAAATGAAATTCCAAGTAGCAGAGTTACTGGTATTTGATAAATGCTGTTGGTCTCAACAAAAATGTTTTCACATTCTATCAAAACATTTAGATAGTCTAAAAAATCAGAATTCTTTTTCCGAGTCTTTTTCAATGACTGTCTCCATTGTATAACATGATTCTTTAATTCGCTGAAAATGAAAAAGTTTGTCGCTAATGTGAGTTTGCAACCGAAATATGCCAAACCAATAACCATCATACACGGCCCATTAAGACATACTGTAAATTGCAAATAAAATGGTACTGTCATTACAAAAAGCATGAGAAGTATCATTTCGAGGCAGTATAACAAAAAGAATACATTAACATTTCGTCCATGCGGCCTCTTCCTGCATTCCAATTCAAAGAGTTTTTTCAAGATGTTCAATATATTTCTCGAATAGTAAATGTTGTTCAATTGGCTGATAATCCAAGCCGAAAAGAAACTTAGCAGATCGATGGCACCCAAGAATGAGTAGAGGATATAATCAGAACATCCTACTACCATCAGTGAAACGGATAAAATGAACATTAGACCAAAGATTATGAGACAGCAGAGAAGCCGAACTTTCGTATGTGAAAAAACGATTTCATTTTCTGTAATTTCATATGAAAATGTAACTTGACCAAATACTAAACTCAAATAATACAGCGGTGTGTAATGTTTGATCATTATTTTTGTTAGACTGATTGTGAAGTTATTTTCCAACTAAATAAAAGCATCCATTCATAAAATTGAAGTAATATGAGTAATTATGTTATTTAATTTTATTAATGGTTTCTATTTGACTGACTAAATTGCGTTACTATAATAAAATAATTGCACAGTCCTCCAACAATCTGAAAATTTATGATATTAATTCACATTCTGTTGTAATTTTCAAATTTACTTTGGCCAACAAGCCCCAATCGAGATCCCAAAAACCACAAATATTAAAATTCAACTTTTCCAAAGACTCTTCTAAATAAAACAACTGTGTCTGAAAGCAATTTCACTTAATTTTATATTCGATAAGCGAGATTTCTAAATTAACTTGCTTGTATATGTCATCGGGAGACTCTGAGCATTCTATTCTCCGTAAAACATCTTCAGTAAACGCATTAAATCTGTTTTTGAACTTTTCTATGTTGTAAACAAGCAGACAAAAGTCGTAAAAATCGAGAACCATCCAAGTCACTAACCAATTTATCGTCATCCCATTATATTGTTCTTCTGTTCCGTTTAGAATCATAATGAAAGGCACTAATATATCGAAAAAATACATGTTGATTTCAATCAAAAGAGTCAGCTGAAATATTCGTCTAGTCTCTAAGACAATTCCTTTGACTTTCTTCAAAATCGTAAGATCTGTTTCCGTACTCCGCCGTTCTGCTTCCAAAATCTGAATTAATTCACATAAAATACACACAAAGAGCACTTCATTGCTAAAATATATCAAATATTCCATCAAAGTGTACGTAAATCTGAGAAAAGTTATGCTGTCTATGCTAAGGAAGTCGGCGATCACAAAACTCACTAAAGCGACACTCTTTTGAAACAAATAAAGAATGAAGTTCCAATCTTTATTCGTTTTTTTGGTGTTGTATTTGAATTTGAGTTTGTATACATTGCCGAACAGTCTTTCTGTGCCTTTGGAATGGTAAAAATGAATACAGTGGATTAAAATCGAAGGCGATAGGTAAAAGCAGATCAAATAATCGATAAAAGTGTACCGAAAATTTATAATTCTCGAGTAAATCGAGAAAGATACGATGATGAACATGACTGATAGATTGTACAAGAAGCCCCATTTTCGGTGGAAAAAGACATTTGGACTGTTCTTGTTAAATTTTACCCAGAAAAATATAATTCCCAGGGTTTTTCCGAAAAAGTAGGCAATTTTTAGTGCCAGATCCATTCATACCTCACTCAAAAGACATAATAAAATAAATAGATAAGTAAATTTATTGAAATGTCTTAAATTTAATGTACAAAAGTGGTTATGGTTAATAATTGAGGAGAATCGATAAAGTTTAATTCAATAATTAAATATTTCGTCAAGGTCAGTTACTGTTTGACTAAACTGTGCTAAAACGATGAAATAGTTGCAACAACCATTGAAAATCTGCCAATACGAACATTAACAGAACCGTACCAAAATTGTATTCGATGGATATTTACCGAGAAAAGCAAACTTCAATTGATTTCAAACATGCCACAGGCTATGAAAGCTATGGAATTCAGGGAGGAGTTCAAATAAGACAATGTAATAGTTAAACATTTTTAATATAGTGGACAGAACAGAAAACAGTGTTATCATTTAATTATTATGATTCTTATTGATTAAATTGAAGTACAATGATTTAACTCGTTGAATTCATTTGATGAAACTGTGTCAGAATAATAAAATAATTGCAAAGACCACCGAAAATCTAGAAAAATACATATAAGTGTCTAAAATTTTCTCTTGCACTTCTTACCGAAAATAGAAGACTCCATTCGATATCAAACATTCCACGAGCTTTATAAACTATCTGATTTAAAGAAGAGTTCAAATAAAATAGTTTCGTCTAAAACAAAAGATACAAGTTAAATAAAAATATTGGATATTTTGTTATAATACTTGATTGTGCTTCACATCGATTTGTTCAAGAGACGAACAAATCATATCGGAGAGGTTTTGAAGTTCACAAGTGCATTTGGTGATATAAAACACGGAGCAAACTGTAGTGACACAATCATGTACAAACCACCATAAAGGGGTTTGCATTTCTTTTAACATCCTTATTAATTCTTCACTTTTTACTTTAAAAAATTCGAATTTTAGACAATAATAGAAAGACAACAGCGTACTAATAAAACTCATTAAAAGAACCAACGTAAATGGGATACTAGATATTGTATTAATATCTCCATAAATATCTTTCAATTCTGTTAACATATCAGTGTATTTCTGCATTTCTTTATAGGTTTTAGGTTTCTGTTTTCTCAGAAGATTTTGAAAATCGATTGCATGTTGCCTAACTTCAGTCAGAGTGAAAACGTACATAGAAATCGAACTTATATTTCCGAGGTACTCAACGAGTACTGCATAAACACAAAAGTGTGGAAATCCTAAAGATGATTGCAGAATAATAGCCACAAATTTATCAATGCAAAATCCTGCAAATAACACACAAATTAAAGTCGAGTACGCAATGAACATGGTGTTTTTGGGTTTCTTTTTAAGCTCTAATTTGCATAGTCTCTCTAAAACGTTGGCTAATTTCGTTGAATAAAAGTAACTATTTAAGTAGCTAATGAACCATGTTATAAAAAAACTTGAAAATGTTGCAGTAGATAGAAATGATTGCAGGATAAATTTTCGACATTCGGATAACAGTTGGGAAAGTACGTATATTGCCAAAAACGTAAACAGGCACATGCAATAAGCGATCTTCTTTTTCGGAAACGAAAAAATCGCCTCATTATCTGAGATTTTGTATGAAAATGGCACTAAACCAAGAAAAGAGCATAGATAATAAAGTAGTTTGTACTGTTGAAACATTTTTCTGAGTTTAATTGTTGTTTGTAGGTATCGATTCTAGATGTGTTTAGTAATTGGTAAAAGATAAGCAAAACATTTTATCAATAAAGTTAATATAAGTGTTGTATGAACAATCATACAAATAAAAACACACTCAATTACAATTAGGTTATTTTTTATTAATTACTATTAATCACAATTATGAATTTACGTTCGTATATTTAAGCAGATGTCGATCAAAAGAGGAATGACCAGATCGATTATTGATTAACTTGCACGCACGTCGTGTGACGTCATTATCGTTAGATGTGTGTTCATTACAATAAGGGTAGCTAAACAATTACTATTTTAATCTTCCATCTGGGTCAAAATAATTAAGTAATTGGAGTATTCAATTTGTCAATGGAGTAGGTCAAAAAGAATAAACTTTTCTCATAATTCATAAATTACTTTATTCAATAAAATGAATAAAATTAATGTACAAATGCTTTTTCATTAATTTTCCATCTGCTTGAATTGTGCCAAAACAATAAAATAATTGCACAGCCCGCCAAAAATCTAATAAAATCAAAATTTATAAACATTAATACAAATTACATCATTCTTACTGAAAAAAGTATAAATTCGTTCACTTCAAACATCCCACAAGCGGTAAATAAAGTTTTCCTCCTGATGCCGTTCAAATAAAATGATTTCTTCTGTAATAAAAATGTGAAAAAAATTTTTTTTCTCATGTAAATAAATTACTTTGCTGTCTTCAAACTGATTGACTTCCAGCTCACATCCAATTTTATCAAAAAACTTCAAAAGTTCGTTTTCACATCCGCTTATTAAATAAACCACAAAAAAACAGTCCACACATCCTTGCAACATCCAAAGTAAAGGACAATTTAATGACAAAATAATCGTGCCCAAATCATCATAAGGAATTCCAAATAAACGAAAATGAAGACATAAATAAAATGATTGTAATATGTTAAGAAATGAGATTCCAAGTAGCAGAGTTACTGGTATTTGATAAATTTTGTTGGTCTCAATAAAAATGTTTTCACACTCTTTCAGAACATTTAGATAGTGTAAAAAATCAGAATTCTTTTTCAATGACTGTCTCCATTGTATAATATGATTCTTTAATTCGCTGAAAATGAAAAAGTTTGTCGCTAATGTGAGTTTGCAACCGAAATATGCCAAACCAACAAAGATCATACAAAGCCCATTAACGCACATGGTAAATTGCAAATACATAGGTACTATTATTACAAAAACCATGTGAAGTATCAATTCAAGGAAGTAAAATATAAAGAAAAGATTAGCATTTGGTCTGCCACTATGTTGTTTTTTCCTGCGTTCTAATTCAAAGAGTTTTTTCAAGACGTCCGATATCTTTTTCGAATAGTAAATGTTGTTCATTTGACTGATAATCCAAGCCGAAAAGAAACTTAGCAGATCGGACGCAGCCAAGAATGAGTAGAGGATATAATAAGAACATCCTACGACCAGCAGTGAAACGGATAAAATGAACATTAGACCAAAGATTATGAGACAGCAGAGAAGCCGAGCTTTCGTATGTGAAAAAACCATTGCATTTTCTGTAATTTCATATGAAAATGTAACTTGACCAAAAATTAAACTCAAATAATACAGCGGTGTGTAATTTTTGATCATTATTTTAGTTAGACTGATTGTGAAGTTAGTTTCCAACTAAATAAAAGTTTCCATTCACCAATTGTAGTAATATCGGTAATTTTGTTATCTAATTTTATTAATGGTTTCTATTTGACTGACTAAATTGCTTTACTATAATGAAATAATTACACAGCCCTCCAACAACCTGAAAATTTATTAAATAATTTCTCATTCTGTTATAATTATCAAATTTACCCTAGCCAACAAACACCAATCGAGATCCCAAAAACCACAAATATTAAAATTCAACTTTTGCAAAGACTCTTCCAGATAGAACAGCTGTGCCTAAAAGCAATTTCACTTGATTTTTATATTCGATAAACGAGATTTCTGAATTAACTTGCTTATATATGTCTTCGGAAGGCTCTGAGCATTCTATTCTCCGTAAAACATCTTCAGTAAACGCATTAAACTTGTTTTTGAACTTTTCTATGTTGTAAACAAGCAGACAAATGTCGTAAAAATCGAGAACCATCCAAGCCACTAACCAAATTAACGAAAACCCACAACATTGTTCGTCTGTTCCGTTTACAATCATAATAAAAGGCACTAATATATCGAAAAAATACATGTTGATGTCAATCAAAAGAGTCAGCTGAAATATTCGTCTAGTCTCTAAGACAATTCCTTTGACTTTCTTCAAAATCGTTAGATCTGTTTTTATACTTCGCCGTTCTGCTTCCAAAATCTGAATTAATTCACATAAAATACACACAAAGACCATTTCATTGCTAAAAAATATCAAATATTCCATCAAAGTGTACGTAAATCTGAGAACACTTATGCTGTCTAGGCTAAGAAAATCGGCGATCACAAAACTGACTAAAGTGACAATTTTTTGGAACAAATAGAGAATGAAGTTCCAGTCCATATTCGTTTTTTGCGTGTTGTATTTGAATTTTAATTTGTATACATTGCCGAACAGTCTTTCTGTGCCTTTGGAATGGTAAAAATGAATACAGTGAATTAAAATCGCAGGCGCTGAGTAAATGCAGACCAAATAATCGAGAAAAGTGTACTGAAAATCAATAATTCTCGAGAAAGTCGACAAGGATACCATGATGAACATGACTGATATATTGTAAAAAAGATCCCATTTTCGACGGAAAAAGATATTTGGACTGTTTTTGTTAAAGTTTACCCAGAAAAATATAATTCCTAGGGTTTTTCCGAAATAGAAGGCAATTTTTAGTGCCAGATCCATTCATACCTCACTTATAAGACATAATGAAATAAATAGATAAGTAAATTCATTGAAATGAGTTCATTTTAATGTACAAAAGTGGTTGGTTAATGAAAGTGTTTTCCAATTGAGAAGAATCGATAAAGTTTAATTCAATAATTAAATATTGCGTCATGGTCAGTTACTGTTTGACTAAACTGTGCTAAAACGATGAAATAGTTGCACAATCCACTGAAAATCTGCAAATAGGAACATTAACAAAACCCTGCAAAAATCGTTTTTGGATATTTACCGAGAAGAGCAAACTCCAATTGATTTCAAACATGCCACAGGCTTTGAAAGCTATGGCATTCTGGGAGGAGTTCAAATAAAACAAGGTTTTCTAAAAAAACAAATGGAACAATATTTCTCGAGCGTATTTCAGCTTACCTTCTTGTTTTTCCATAAAAAAGATTCTTCTATTAAAGAAGAAATCATGTCAGAAAATTTTTGTATTTCGTTCACACATTTTTGAATAAAACAAATCAATGTTACACTACAAACACATCCATAACAAAACCAACTCAAAGGCGAATATAATTCCATTAATTTCGAAAACAAACCCTCGAATTGTACAGAAAACAGTCCACCATGAAGGAAAACATAAAATCCCAAAAGCACGTTGACCATATTTATTCCAACTATCAAAGTAATTGGAATTCTTGCAGTTGTATTGATGTCTTTGAACATGTTTTTAAATTGATGCAATACATGTATGAAATTTTCCAACTCCGATTTTGTGAATGTCTTCTGGGCTTGAAAATATTGTTGCCATTCAATTGCGAAAATTCGTAGTTCAGTCAAAATGAAGATGTAAGTGTATATTCCACTCATATTACCCAAGTATTGGAAATACAGAGGAATATAACATTTCACAGGAAAAGAGTATTTCGTCTTGTCATAATTCCGAAGACATTGAAAGCAAAATATTATAAATATAATCACCACTTGAATTCCAAACAAAAGGAAGAAAGTGTTGGTTTTTTTCACTTTTCTTCTCACTTCCAGTTTGTAAAGCTGTTGAAGAAGAGACGTTATTCGATTCGTATAGAAATAACTGTTGAAGAAAGCGATAAACCAGGCTAGAACACAACCACAGAAAGTGCTAGTAGATAGAAATGAGTAGAAGTGAAATCGTTTGCATTCATAAAATGTGAAGAACACTATAAAATATCCCTGAGCCAGAAAAACGGTGATGCAATAGACAATTTTAAGTCTTGATACGGAGAATATCAATTCATCTTTTTTTATTTTATAGGAGAAAAGCAGTTGACCAATAAAGGTGCTGAAGTAGAACAGGAATTTGTACTCTCTGAACATTATTTTACAAATTCTGTAAAGGAATGAACGAATAAGGTAAAAGAAAGTAAAATAGAATTCATTGATCGACTCAAATGAAATAAAAGTGTACAAATTTAGATAATTATATTGAGTAGTTTTTGTCTTCCATTTGCCAGAATTGAGCCAAAACTATAAAATAGTTGCACAAACCACTGAAGATCTAGCAAAATTTAAAAAAAAAAACACTTTATTTAATATCAACGAAACTTTTTGAGAATCTTACCGAAAATATCAACCTCCAATTGATAAGAAACAGTCCACAGGCCTTAAAAGTGGTCGTGTTTAAGAGACTTTCCATGTAGATCCATTTTTTCTATAAAAAAATAATTGTAAATCCCAAAACTCAAAATGCATATTTTACTTGATAGCAATCCAATTTCTCCTTTTCACACTTAAATGCAATCATGTCCGAAAATGTAAGCATGTCTTTAGCACAACCATCAATATGGTAAACTAAAATAACGTTTCCCAAAACACCTTCCGTAAACCACATCAAGGAAGGATATATATTTCTCAGGCTCTCAGCAACATTTTCAATCCCTGATTTGAAAAGTCCTCCAACAAGAAAAAGATAGAAACAGACTAAGACATTGAGGAAATTCCATGCCAAAAGACTAGTCAGGGGCACTTTGTAAATCTTGTTGATATCTTTGAAAATATTTTTCATAATCAACAGAACTTTCGTGTAATTCTCAATTTCACAAATTAAATTCTTCTCAATTTCTAAAGAGTGTTGCCATTCGATGACAAGAATTCTTAATTCAGTTATCATAAATACAAATGTGAACAAAATCGATACCTCTGCTAAATATTCTACGATATAAATTATTAGACAAGTATTTGGTAATGGATCACTTGCTCCAAAGACATTAAAATACTGAGAAAAATATTCCAATAATATGAAAGCCGATTGACCGTAGAAAATTAATAAATACGTGTTTCTTTTTTGAGGTTTCTTCATTTGATGCAGCTTATACAGATCGTTTAATAAAATCGTTAATTTCTTTGTGTAAAAAAAGTTGTTTAAATATAAAATCACACATACGACAACAGCAGAAAAAAATCCAAATGAAATCATGACGGAGAAGAATAAAGATCGATAACAAACGAAACATGAGGCCCGAATTATGTAAATAATGAGAATGAATACTGTAACACAGTAAATGATCTTAACTTTTGGGAAAAAAAAATTAATTCCAGTTTTGTTGATTTTATAGGAAAAACAAGTAATGCCTGCAATACTGCTGAAGTAATGTAGATTAGAATAAGTTTTCAACATGTTTAGATACAAAAAAATGTGCACTGCACGTAAACAACGGTGTGGAATAAAACTCTGTTCTCTTTCTCAAGACAAAATATCAATTTGATAGCACAAAAGTAACACTAATGTTTGTATTGAATTGACTACACATGTATATCAAACACTAAAAATGTTGATCACCAAATTTGCCTTCCATTTGTCTGAATTGAGCTATTACAATAAAGTAATTACTCAAACCACCAAAGATCTAAAAAAGATCATTATAAAAAGAGTAGAAGCTTAATAAGTCGAATTTATACCGAAAACACTAACTTCCAATTCACAATAAACAATCCACATGCGTCAAAAGACACTTGATTCAAGAATGTCTCCATATACACCAGTTTATTCTGCAAAATTTCAAAGTAAAATCCACAAACTTAACATCAATAAATACCTTTTGATCTTTCAACGCGATGCTCTCTGTTTTAGCAGCAATCATATCAGAAAATTTCTCTAACTCTTTCACACACCCATCGATATGATAAATCAAAATCATGTTGCCAAAAAAACCTTCCAAGAACCAAACAACAAAGGTATAAAAATCCAAAATTTTTCGAAATAATTCTTCAATATCCGCTACGAAAACGTCACCAAAAACAAATATGTAGAAAGCTAGTACAATATTTACGAAATTCAAAGTAATAAAAAGAATAATAGGAACTTGGAAAATTTTGTTAATATCATCGAAGATGTTTTTCATGAATGTTAAAACATTTCTGTACATTTCTAGATCAAATTCTTTGTCGATCGTCAATGAATTCTGCCATTCAACGATATGAGTCCTGAATTCTGTCAGAATAAATATGAACGTTAATAGAACAGATAAGGTGGCCGCAAACTCCATGTAAGTAACAATTGAACACGATGTTGGCAATGCGTAATGGGCGATGTTGAAATAATGCAATATGAAACCGAAAATCAAAGGAATCGACTGAGCACCAAAGATCAGTAAGAAAAGGTTTCTTCGTCCATGTTTCGTCATCTGCTCCAAATTATACAATTTTTTTAAAAGAATAGTCAGCTTTTTTGAATAAAGAAAAAAGTTCACATATTGAATTAACCATCCAATCATAAAACCAGTATAAATAGCTATTGGAAAGAATCTGAAGGATATAAATTGAAAACAGTCGAAATAGTAGGATGTTATCATGTAAATGATGCAAAAAGTAAAAACCAGCAGGCAGTAAAAATCCTTAACTTTTGAAAAAGAAAACTTAATTCCATTGTTAGTGATTTTGTAGGAAAAACTAGTTAAGCCTGTTAATGTAGTTAAGTAAAGTACTATAAAGTAATTCTTAAACATGCTTCTACATACTACCAAATACAACTAAACATTTTCCGAATTACATTTTTGTAGCTAAACAAACTTAATTTGGTAATTTGTATTGATTTAAGTAGAGAAGTAAACATTTACATAATTGCACCATTTAACTTTCCATCTGCCTAAATTGAGCCACTACAATAAAGTAATTGCACAAACCGTTGAAGATCTAGAGAAAAAAAATGAAGAAAAACTTGAAAATCTTGCAAAAAATCACTTACTGAAAACAGAAAAGTGTAGTCCACTACAAACAGTCTACAAGGCCTAATACAAACTGTGTTCAATATGCTCTCCAAATAAATCAACTTTTTCTGTAAAAAAAATAATACAAATTCTAATCAACATAAATCTATAATTACTTTGGTGCATTCCAAATCTGCCCTTTCAGCGACTTCTTCGATGGTGTCAGAAAATCTTCGAATTTCTTCCACACATCCATCAGTATGACACACATAAAGAAGACATCCGGTACAGCCACACACAAACCAAATAATAGAAGAAGACAGTTCCATGATCTTTCCAAAAAAAGCTCTCATCTCCACACGGAAAAGTCCCCCAACAAGGAAGGTATGAAATGAGGATAAGGAATTAACAAAATGAATTCCAAGTAATAATGTAAATGGAATTTGAAATGCAACATTTAATTTAGACAGAATGCTCTTCATTTGGGCCAATGCGTTTGTGTATTCTTCAATTCCAGTTAAATTCGACTCCATCTTCAAGGAATTTTGCCATTCTTTAGCAAGAACTCTTACTTCTGTTAAAACGAAGGTAAAACTGAATATATACGACGTATTAGTGAAACTTTCTATATAAGAAACAAGCAGACAACTTGTTGGCATCGTAAATGATGATTTCAACGCATCTAAATGTTGCAAACAGAAAAGACCAACCAACGCAATTCCTTGGAAAGTAAGCGAAATCATGTAAGTATTCATTTTTTTAGGTTTCTTTGTCTGTTCCAAATTGTACAATTCTTTTAGGATGACTGTAATTTTTTTTGAATACATGTAAGAGTTGAAGTAAGTCACACACCAAAGAACGAGAAATCCAAAATACGCTGCAGAAGATAAAAAAGTTGTGTATACAGCATTCAAACATTGAAAATATGTGGCGAAAACTATATAGAATAAGCCAATTGTAAATAAAACTGAACAATAAAGGACCTTAATTCTATGGAACGAAAATTGGATTTCATTCTTTTCGAATTTGTATGAAAAAACTGTTAACCCTACTATAGAACTCAAGTAATAACAGAAAACAAAATGTTTGAACATGGTGTGAACAGAAACTAATGACAATTTTCAATAAAATTGCTGTATATTTATTCTGGCGTATGCTCTTATTAAATACTTCCATTTAATTTGAAAGCTGAATCGATTTTAACTCTCGTCCATTTGATTAAATTGTGCCAGTACAACAAAATAGTTGCACATTCCACTAAAAAACTAAACAAACATCTGACAATTTTAGTAAACAATTTTGCACTTACTGAAAACATCAGCGTCCAATTGACTTCAAACATGCCACAGAACTTCATTGAAGTTTTGTTCAAAATTCCATCCAGGTAGTAATTTTTTTTCTGAAAAAAATCATTTTTCAAGTGTTTAAAGAAAAATATCATTTTTTTACTTTAGCATAATTGATGGACTCGAGCCGAGAAGAAATTGAATTCGAAAATCTGTGCAACTCTCTTTCGACTCTATCGATAAAGAAAATTAAAAGGCAAACACCGACCATGCTGGACATTCCCCAATAAATCGGAGAATAGAAATATAAGATTGTTTGAATAAAGGTACTGCTGATTTGAAAAGAACCCTCATGAAGATACACAAAAAATGTCATTAAGATAATCAAGAAATTACTGCCAAGTGAAGCGATTACTGGTATTGCGAAAATTTTATTCGTCTCGACGAAATTTTTGTGCAAATTCCCATAAATTTCCAAATATTTCTCCAGTTCAACCGAAGACATTATTTGATTTCTCTTAAGATGTGCGGTCCATTGTCCAGCATGGATTTTGAGTTCGGTTAAAACGAAGATGTATGTGGCTGTAATAAATTTGGTGGTCATGTATTCAAAATGCATTGGAAACATGCACTTGTCAGGCAGGGAGAACGGAGAGTTGAATATTTCAAAACGGTCCAAACTGATGAAAAAGAATGCAAACAGTTGCCCGAAATAAACTAGAAAAATATCGTTGAATTTTGCGCATTTCGACTTTTGTTCAAGGAGAAAAATTTCTTTAAGCACTGAAGCGATGTTTTTGGTATAATAAAAGTTGTTTAAGTTTGCGGTGGTCCAAGAAATCAGCATACCGATTATTGCACTTCCAGACATGAACGAGAATGTCATGTATTCATTACAGACGAAATAGTGTACAAATATCTCGAAACAAACCGAAATACTAAATAAAATTGCACAGTAGACAATTTTCGTTTTGGAGAATGAGAAGAAAATGTCATTTTTGGTGATTTTGTAAGAAAAAGGTATTTGACCAAATAACAAACTCAGATAATAAAGATATTTGTATTGTTTAAACATGGTCTAGAATAAAATGAATAGAAAAATTAACTAGTTATTTTAACTTCAGGAAAAGTGTAATTTAGATAAGTAATTTTTGTTATTACAACAAAACACCCAATCCATTTAAATAACACTTTAATTTTTGTTGTTGGCTGCTTGATGAAACTGCGTAATTAAAATGAAATTATTGCAAGCTGTGAAGCAAAAATCTATCAACAAAATTACATTCAACAAGGAATTTTGTAGTTTGTTTGGTGTTTACCGAGATCATTAGGGCCCAATTTACGTTGAAAAAGCGGCAAATCATGAAATTGTCGTTATTTATCGCTTGTTCGAGGTAAAAGAGATTGTAAAATTGCAATATAATTTTATATGGCTCACATTAATTATTTCCATTTAATTTAAAAGCTTAGAATCAATTTAAACTCTTCTCCATTTGATTAAATTGTGCCAGTACGACAAAATAGTTGCACAATCCACTAAAAAACTAAACAAACATCAAACAATTTTAGTAAACAATTTTGCACTTACTGAAAACATAAGCGTCCAATTGACTTCAAACATACCACAGAACTTCATTGAAGTTTTGTTCAAAATTCCATTTAGATAGTAAGTTTTTTTCTAAAAAAATCATTTTTCACGAGTATAAAGAAAAATATCAATTTTTACTTCTGCATAATTGATGGACTCGAGTTGAGATGAAATCAAATTTGAAAATCTGTGCAACTCTCTTTCGACTCTTTCGATAAAGAAAATTAAAAGGCAAACATCAACCATACTGGACACTCCGTAATAAATTTGAGTATATAATTGTAGAATTGTTTCAAAGAACGATGCACCACCCATTTGAAAAAACCCCACATGAAGATACACAAAAAAAGTCATTAAGATATTCAAGAAATTCTTGCCGCACGAAGCGATTACTGGTATTGCAAAGATTTTGTTCGACTCGATGAAACTCTTGTGCAGTTTCCCATAAATTTCCAAACATTTCTCAAGTTCAACTGAACTTACTTGATCACTCCTAAGATGTGCGGTCCAGTGTCCAGCATGGATTTTAATTTCGGTTAGAAGGAAGATGTATGTGGCTAGAAGGAATTTGCAGCCTAATTGCTCTAAACTCATTGGCACAGTGCACTTGTCAGGTAGGATGAACGGAGAGTGAAATATTTCTAAACGATCCAAATTGATGATAAGAAAGAAGAAAATCATTTGTCCGAAGTAGAATAGAAAAAGTCCGTTGAATTTTGGCGATTTTGACTTTTGTTCAAGAAGGAAAATTTCATTCAGGACTAAAGTGATGTTTTTTGAATAGTAAAAGTTGTTTAAGTGTGCGATGGTCCAAGTAATTAGTAAACCGATCATTGCACTTCCAGTCATGAAAGAGAATGCCATATATTGGTAACAGACGAAAAAGTGTACAAATAACTCGAAACTAACAGAAATAATAAATACCATTGCACTGTAAATAATTTTGATTTTGGGAAATGAGAAAAATATTTCATTTTTGGTGATTTTATAAGAAAACGGAGTTTGGCCAAAGAACAAACTTAGGTAATAAAGATATTTGTATTGTTTAAACATGGTCTAAGAATAAAGTGAATAGAAAAATTAAGTTGTTTTAATTTCAGAAAAAGTGTAATTTGGATAAGTACCTAGATAATTTTTGTTATTACAACAAAACACCCAATCCATTTAAATAACACTTTAATTTTTGTTCTGGGCTGCTTGATGAAACTGCACAATTATAATAAAATTATTGCAAGCTGAAGCGAAAATCTATCAACAAAAGCGCTTATTAAACGTCCATTCAAATCTAAACTTAGATATTACCGAAAATAGTAAAGTCCAATCGACATTAAAAAACCCACACATCACAAACGAATCACAATTCAACAGATTCTCCAAATAAAAAAGTTGCCTCTGCAAAATTTTTTTGGATTTTTGATAAATAAAAAAATTCAACATTTTAATTACCTGCTTGTTTTCAACCCCATCTAATTTGTTTAAAATAATGTCAACGAAAGTTTTGAACTGAAATACATGCAAGCGATTATTTCAAATGAGCAATTTTTCATCATACCGTTTTCTTAAATCGTTCAATATTTTGCAATAAAAGCCAAGTCTCGTAAAAATCCAGCAAAATCCATAAAATCTCACCATAATAAGTGGTGAAAAACGTCTTGAAGCCTGCACCCAACTCGCTCTCTTTGCTTATTGTGAAGTACACAAAAGGAACCATCATGTCAAAGAAAAACAGAGCCAGCAACAGTAAAAGTGGAACCTGGAATATTTGATTCACTTGGGCGAAATTCTCCCGTACAAGACGTATGATTTTTATGTGGTTTTTCGGAACATTTCCGCCATGTAACAATAATTTCAACAGCAATTCCAACTCGGTTATCAAAAATAGATACGATAATTCACACGCACTTAACAAAATAAATGGAAAAGAACCTAAAATAAAGTATTTGACATCATCCATCACGAATTCATCGAAATCTTTAACCAGATACACAATTCCATAAACGAAATAACTTGAAACTTGTTTATATAAAAATATTCTGAATTCTTTATTGTCCTTTTCAATTGTGCAAATTCTTTTTTTACAGGCAAAGACTGAGTTTAATACATTGACGATTTTTTTCGTGTAGTAAAAATTCGTGGAATAAACCAAAAAGCCGGTCATTAAATTTATACCAAAAAGGATGATTAGCACCCTTGTAGCACCAAATCCAAATGTAGTAATAATCAGAAGGGAAAAAATCGAAACACATACAAGAAAACTGTACAAATAATCCCGTTTTGTTGTGGTAAAATTAATTCTTTTCTCATGGTCAATTTGATAGGAAAACAAATTTAAGCCAAGAAATTTACTAGGATAAAGGGAAAATTTGTATGTGAACATTTTTAACAGTGGAGCGCAACTAATTCAGTATTGATGGATTCATTTGTAATAATAGCCGCTCTATTTTTAATTAATTGTCCTCCATTTGAACAAATTGAGTTATTATAATAAAGCAATTGCACACGGAAGCGAAAATCTACAACAAAATTACATTCAACATGGAATTTTGTAGTTTATTTCGTGTTTACCGAGAACATTAGAGCCCAATTTACGTTGAAAAAGCCGCAAATCATGAAATTGTCGTTATTTATCGCTTGTTCGAGGTAAAAGAGATTCTGTTGCTTGTAAATCACTTGGTTTTTCTCCATTTCTCCATGGATTGTGTCCCTGAAGATTTTCATCTGAAATTTTCGTTTGGGATTAATTAGAATTTCCAGTAGAGGTAACAAACTTTTCTCCGGAAATTTTCAATGCATTGAATCACTAAAAGCAGTTCGTAAAAGTCTTGAACGATCCACAAAAAATTCAGGAAATTTTCCCGGACAATGTTCCACATGCTTAACGAGAAAATATTTTTATTACCGCTGATGAAAATAAAAAAAGGCACCATCATGTCAAAGAAATATCGATAGAAATTGAAGAGTAATGGTAACTGGAAGATTCGATTCGTTTGATGGAAATTTTCGTTAATAAGTCGAGCGAATTTTATGTTTTCAGCAACGGTTTTCTCTTGAAGGTTGCTTGTTAAAATTGTTAACAGCAAACCCAATTCGGTGACGATAAGAAAGAAGAAAACTTTGCAGACAAATAGTAAAAAATGCACAAAATTAGCGGTTACTATAAACAGTCCAGCTGCTTCAAAGAGTTCGGAATTTTTAATGAAATTTGTGGTCAAGAAAACGAGTGAACTGATGATTTTTAAAGAAATCAACTTGAAGAACTCCCGATTTCCATTCTTGGTTTTAGGCAAGTTGAGTTTTAGATTAAATGTAAAATTTAATGTGTGGATCAGTTCTTTGGTGTAGCAAAAATTTGAGCCGTAAACGCAAATGATCGCTAGGATTTGCTCTATTTGTATCGTTATAAAAAGAATATTTGTCTCTTGAAGGAAAAATATTGACAGGTGTACGAAGATGAGGACAAGCACAAAGAAAAAGCTTGTTAGCAAGTCCCATTTTGTAGTTGTAAATTGAATTTTATTTTTAGAGAGGATTTTCAGGGAGAACACATTCATTCCCAGTACTTTAGTGCTGTAAAAGGCGACTTTTAAGGCAATCCACATTTTCTTTGTACGAAAGAAAATACACTGAGTAAAAACAATTGTGTATTATCTAGACTAAGTGAAATGCGTTTAATTACGTTGATGTAGAAAAACATTAATTTATTTAATAGAAAATTCGTTATTCAAATAAGGAAAGACCAATTCAGTTCACTGAGTTTTGGCGCTGAAAAGAAACAAATTTATTAATGTTTTTTCCATGTGAGTGAAATTTTGTTAGACCATTTGATTAAATTGTGTCACAATAATGAAATAGTTGACCAAACCCCCGAACATCTGCAAAAAAATCATTAAAAGCCATTTTCTAAATTAAAAAATATTCCTACACTAAACAATAAAGACCAATCAAGCTCGAAAAAGCCGCATATTGGAAATGAAATTTCATTTAACTGGTTTTCCAAGAGGAAAAGTTTGAGCTACAAAAAAGTCGATTTCTCATAAATTTCAAGAAAAAAAAACACATTTTTTACTTGTTTGAATTTAATCGCAGTTGAATTCTCCATGCCTTTTAAAATACTCTGGATAAACTGATTTAACTGAAAAAACGAACTTAATTCCAAAAATCACTTAAGAAAGTTCCACTTACGCTTGTTTTAAATTTCTCAGTGTACAAGATAAGCCACCAAATTTGACAAAAATTTTGAACAATCCAAACAAACGTGGGGAAAAACTTGAGGAAAAAATCCCAAAAATTCTTCAAAATTTCATCTCTGGTTATATGTTGAGCTACCAAAACAAACGGCATTATCATATCAAAAAAATACAAATGGATGACCATTAAAAGTTGCACATGGAAACTGGTGTAAATGTTGAAAAAAAGCTTCTTGAAGATCACCACTGATCGTATGTCCGCTTCAAAGTCCGCCCCATTTGACTCGATCGATTGTTTTACAAGAAAATCAAGTTCAGTCACTACGAAAGTGTAATAAATTTGAATACACAAAAAACCCGTATACTCAAGGTAACCCATAAAAACGTAAAGATTGTTTCTAGGGAAGGAGTACGTTCGGAACACTTCCCAAATCACATAAAGAGTCAAATTGAACATTTGCATTACTACATATGTGAGAAATTCCGTGTTTCTGACTTTGAAACACTGTTTTTTCAGCAGAAAAATCCTCTTTATCACTTTAACCATTCGTCTTCTGTAATAGAAAGTCAGGCAATAAATTACGCCAGATGGTATCGTGTATATGAAGCCAAAATAGTCAACAATTGTATGTCCAATTTGCCAATGCCAAAATTTCGACCAAGTGCCAAACGAAAAGACCAACACATCAATGCAAATATTGACTAGCAAGTCCCATTTTGTGATGGAATATCTAATCTCATTTCCAATCTTGTTGATTTTAAAGGAAAAAAAGCCAATGCCCGCAACTCGCACAAAGAAATAGCACACTTTAAGCGCTACAAACATTCTACTTCGAGTACTTAAGGTAAATTAATAAAACTTCTGAAAACAATTGACCCTAATCACAAAAACTAATAACATTACTGCATACTCAAATTAATTGCAGTCTAATTAAGCGGTTCGTGAACTGTTTCCGAAAAATTCCAACTTAATCTAATCTAGCTGTTTAAATAAATTGACCATAAACCCTACAACCATTTATTCAATAACGACTATAAACACAAATTAATATCGAATGTAATACACCCTAACAATATTTATTTACATACATTCATTTCCCTATCGGAGTACAGACTGCTTTCTTTCAAACGACTAGTTTCATATTGAATTATATAAAAAATGGAATCATTATACGTAATACAATTGATAAAAGAATGTTCCAATATATGATTTATGATTGATTCTGATGTAAAGATGCATATATGGGCACCGCTTTGGCTTTGGCCAATTCCGAAGCGTTCTTGGCAGCGTCCTTCAATTTAGCAGCCGCTGTGGCGCTTATTAAAGATGTGGACAGATTTGTGTGGCCCGGATACAATGTTGATAAGACATGATTGAAACCGCCGACCATTTTATGGCAGTTTTTCTTGAACCTCTCGTAACCGAACGCTGCAATTGCACGTCCAAAGCCGCGCACTTGCGAATCAATCCAAGCGGACCGCAAAGCGACCGTTTTTCCCGGCTGGGTTTCGCTCTCGGCGTACACCACCTTCTCAATAATCGTCTAAAAAGGATGAATCAGTAAATTGATTGATAATTTACGGTTTTTGCTCTTACCATAACTTTCGTGTATCCCAAATTCCTTGTGTACGTTGTTAAAGTTTTATTCTTCGGGTCCACAATGCTCTCCTCGATGATATGAATGCGATTTGTGGTGACAAATCGTTGGCCCCATTTTGGGAATGAATTTGTTTTGCTTAATATGCGTTTACTGAACAATTTTCCATCGTCTTTTACCTCACGATAAACTGTGTCTTCAGTTAGGACATGTTGGCTAAAAATCGTAAATTGAGATGAATGTTTTATGGATTTATTGAGAATTGATTACCTGTTTGGGTTTGGATAGCGTTTCCAGTAGGCTTGGGCCACTTGGTCCCATGTATAATGAAAAATTGTTGATTGTTCAAAGAATTTCGGCATTTTCAATTTCAAGGACCATTTACATAACAATTAAACTGTTCAGAATGACTTAGTGCACATATCCGAAGTTTGGTGTAAATTGGGGAGTTTATCGTGAGAAAAAGCACGTCTTCCACCGTTTTTTATGTAATACTTGTCAGATTCTGGAAAGTAAACATAACCTCAAATATTGCTTTGTAACAGAAACACAGGGGAAAAATGATTAGTCGAAAATTTACCTGATTGACTATCTATTTACGTTTACCTATGTATAGATTGATGATAAATGGAATCTTTTTATGAAATTACAAGCGTCAACATAGGAAAATTCTTCTCATTCTAGCCAGAGAAATGCTAGTTGAAGGTCTCATGGTGTAATGGTTAGCACTCTGGACTCTGAATCCAGCGATCCGAGTTCAAATCTCGGTGGGACCTTACAATTTTCCACTATCTGGCATTGTTTTTTATTGTTTTGTTCTAATTATGGAACATTATCAGTATGTTTATAACAAATTAATCGTTTTCAGATTTCAAACTTCACAATTTCAATATTCTTTCGCTGCTATATGTACAATTCGATGTCCCAAATTCCATATCGAATCAATTAGTGTTGGATGATACTGTATAATTTACTGTGTAATTTGTTTATAATTAAAAATTTGTTGCTAAATTTGAATTTTTATTAATAACGCCTTCTATGTATCTAGTTAACAACTACGAGTAGTTCAAATGTACATGATCCAATTTGTCAGAATTTCAAATTTGAGGTTATGTATGTAAACTCTCACCTCTCACGTTATTCAGTAATTTACAATGGTTTCAACAGAAAAACAGCCAAAACAAAATAAAAAACCCAAGATTAAAGTGTTCACAAAAAAGAAAAACAAAAAGGATCCTGACGATGTACTTGCCAAGAAGCTTCAAGAGAAATATCCAAGTGTAAATATCAATTTCCAAACTGTTATTACATTACATTCCATCCTAACAATTTTAATGTGTTTTCCAGATTGACTGTAATACAATTACAAAGTTTTCCGACTTCCCATTATCCCCGAAGACATTAAAAGGTCTTCGAGAATGCGGTTATCACAAGCCAACCGAAATTCAAAAAGCTTCAATTGGTCTTGCATTGCAAGGCAAAGACATTCTGGGTGCAGCCCAAACAGGCAGTGGGAAGACATTAGCATTCCTTTTACCAATATTAGAGCGTCTATTTTGCCACCAATGGTCTCGAGTGGACGGTTTGGGTGCACTTGTAATCACACCAACACGTGAACTCGCCTACCAAATATTCGAAGAATTACGTCGTGTTGGCGAACACCACGACTTCTCTGCTGGCTTAATTATCGGTGGAAAAGATCTGAAATTCGAACGTGGCCGTATGGATCAGTGTAACATCATCATATGCACTCCAGGCCGCCTTTTACAGCACATGGACGAGAATCCGTTATTCGATTGTGCAAATATGCAAATTCTAGTGTTAGACGAAGCTGATCGTTGCTTGGACATGGGTTTCGAGCAAACAATGAACGCTATCATCGCTAATCTACCCATTCAACGACAAACATTACTCTTCTCTGCCACACAAACGAAATCGGTCAAAGATTTAGCTCGATTAAGTTTGACAGAGCCTTCTTATGTGGCTGTACATGAACATTCGGAATACAGCACACCCAAAGATCTCCAACAAAGCTACGTGGTCTGTGAATTGGAACAGAAAGTCTCCATTCTATGGAGCTTCATTAAAAATCACTTAAAACAGAAAGTGATCATTTTTTTGTCTAGTTGCAAACAAGTTAAATACATGTACGAGATTTTTTGCAAGTAAGAAATGTTTAAACTTCAAAAAAACAGTTTAATTCATTGTCATTTACAGACTTCGGCCTGGTACCAGTTTATTAGCGCTTTATGGCACTTTACATCAACTTCGACGCATGGACATTTACGAAACGTTCTGTAAGAAAACGTCAGCCGTTTTATTTGCCACTGATTTAGCGGCGAGGGGACTGGATTTCCCGCAAGTGCACTGGGTGGTGCAGGGAGACTGTCCGGAAGATGTGGCCACTTATATTCACCGTGTCGGACGTACAGCGCGCTATCAACGTGGTGGCGAAAGTCTACTTTTACTTTTAAACAGTGAACTTGCGATTGTGGAAAAATTAGAAGAGCGCAAAATTCCAATTAATAAAATCGAGTAAGTTTACACTGCCCTTCGTCAAGTTTAATAGTAAATTACATACCGAGGCCGAAAGGGTAACATTATTGTCGAAAGAAAAGTTCACAAATAGAGGCCATCAACTTCTTTGGCATGTTAAAAACAAATTATAACAAAAATTTATTAAGAATTATATTCTAGAGTCTATGGTGATCTTTGAATAATTTTTTTAGATTTTTCGGTTCATTAACTAAAAAGTTATGGACCACTGAAGTTAAGAAATTTTCGAAAAATCTTGACAAGTTCAAATAAAATTGCATTTTTCTCGAAAACGGTGCGTTATACGAAAAAAATCTAACAGACAAAAAAGTTTCCTTATTAAATTTGCTATCGATAGAAGTTAACGGAATTAAAATTTGACATCCCCCACACAAATGGCCAAAGGTGGTAAGCCACCCCTTTGTCAAAACGTGGTGTTGGGGGCGGAAGATTTTGTTTAAATTTTGCAGCAAGATAAGCCATTATGAGATAAGTAACTGTACTAAATGTGGTTTTTTAATTTCTTTTCTGTACGGAAATATTTTGAAAATTCGATTTTTTTTCAAGAACTTTGAAGTTTTTGCCCACTTTAGCTGAAACACCCTGTATATTACTCGCTTGAATATAACAATTAGTCACTTTCCATTTTTATAAAATAACGGAAAATGCCTCATTACATATTGATTATAAATAAATTGATTTGTGATTAATTTCAGAATAAATCCAATGAAATTAAACAATCCAGTACGAAAGATGGAGGCGTTTTTGGCTCGTGATCCCGCACTGAAAGACACCGCTCAACGAGCGTTCGTCTCCTACGCAAAAGCCGTGTTTCTAATGAAAGACAAACAGGTGTTCGATGTACAAAAATTGAATACAGACGCGTATGCACATTCCCTGGGCCTCGCCATACCGCCACGCATTCGTTTCTTACAGCGTTTAAATGCAAAGACCGAACCAGACATAAAACTGAACAAAAAAATCCGATTCAGTGATGAGGAAAGTGAGGAAGAGGAGGAACTTCGTGCACCGGCTGCCTTCTCCGCTGACCAAAGCGATGACGAGAACGAAGAGGATATTTTAACAGTGAAAAGACGCGATCACGATATTGAATTGCCATCCCAACAAGAATTGGCCGAATTCAGTTTGAATCAGAGTAAAAAGAGTAAGAAACCGATAACAAAAGCAGCATTGGTGAAGAAATTGCACAAGAAAAAAATCATGCCGAATAAAAAAGTGGTGTTTGATGAGGATGGCGAAGCGGTGGCTGATACAAAAGAGCGCAAATCAACATTAGCGCAAGAGTATGAGAATGAAGATGTTGCAGGAATTGATATTGAGAAAGCAAAGTTAGTTTTAAGGGAAGAAGATAAATATGACAAGCAATTATTTAAAGAGAAAGTTAAAGCGAAACATAAAGAAGAGAAGCGGAAATTGAAGGAGCAGAAAAAGAAGCAACGACAACAAGAGGATGAGGAGAAAGATGATTTCGGTACAGACGAATCTGATGTGGAACCGGATTTATCTTGGCTACCAGATCCGGATAAAATTTACGGTGAAAAAACTGTAGAACAAGATGAAATTGAATTAAAGAAATCGAAAAAAGTCAAAAGAAAACAACCACAAGAACAATCAACGAAAAAGAAACGTAAATTAACCGAATTAGGAGAGACATTATCAGTAAACGAAGCTGAACAACTCGCTCTAATGTTATTAAACAAAAATCAATAACTAAATTCGTTTATAAAAATCCAAACTGTAAATAAAACTTGTTCATGAACTGCTCTTCTTGTGCATCTTACACTGACATTCCGTAATCCAATCTTTCGGGTTACGTAAAACTGCCACCAATTCACTCTCCGGTGACGCTTCTCTGGGTTCATGCATATATTCCCATCTCTAAATAAAATTCATATCAAATAATTTCCTTTATAAACATGCCATTCACCATTTACCGCTGTAAGTGGCAGCGACATCAGAATGCTTTCGTACCGGGCCCCAGGTGTATAAAGGCCAAACTTCGTGCCACGATCATAAATTAAATTGAATTCCACATAACGGCCACGTCTCAACAATTGCCAATCCCTTTCCACTTGGCCATATTTAGCGATCTTATGTCTTTGTACTGAAACAAAGTGCTATTTTTAATCCACTTTTAAATTCAAGTCAAATTGTATACCTAGAGGGATGTAGGAGGGTTTAACGGCTCTCGCACAATCGCTGACAAATTGAAAGCACGCCTCCTGATTCGGCGTGTCTAAATCGTCAAAGAAGATGCCACCGATGCCGCGCCGTTCGTTGCGATGTTTAATAAAAAAATAATCGTCGCACCATTTCTTGAATTTTGGATAATAGGATGGATCGTGCTTGTCGCACGCCTCTTTCAGCGTTGCATGGAAGTGAATTGCATCCGCTGTGTTTAGATAGTAGGGTGTCAGGTCGGTGCCACCCCCAAACCACCACTGTTTCTTGCCATCACTTTCTACCTCGAAATAGCGATAATTAAAGTGAATTGTTGGCACAAGTGGATTAACTGGATGAATAACGGCACTAATACCGCATGCGAAAAATGGTAGATTTTCACCGGATTTCAAGTCCTTGCCACGGGCACGCATCTGAGCGACAGCACCGGCCGGTAAATGGCCCGATACCACGGATATATTAACACCTGCCTTTTCGAATACTTTGCCATCCTGGAGAACGCACGTTACACCGCCACCGCCCTCCTTCCTCAGCCAACGGTCCACTTTGAATTTATTACAATCCTCTTCCACTTCTAATGCTTTACAGAGATCCGCTTGGATTTCCATTATAAGCAGTTCCATGCGGGATTTCATGTCGTCGGGGTTGTTTGAGAGCGTTTTTAAGGGTGTTATTGGTTCCGACATGAATTTTGAGGTGTTTATGGAAGGTTTCGACTCGAATAGGGCAAAAGCGCCCATGAACACTGTTCCATAACGTCTGCAATTGTAAATTTACATTAATATTGTAAAATTTTGTTTGTTTTCAAGCACATTTGAATTTGCCGCTTATACAGATTCCTACCTCAATTTTGACAACTCACGTTGTCGCTGATAGTAAATTAGAGAGCAGTTTTTAAGAAAAACTTTAAAATACATAGCGAAAATAGTAAAACGGCACTTGTTGTTAGTAAATTAGTTGTTTGTTAACAGTTTATGTAAAAACTAGAATTAAACAATACTTAATTAAGTGGTAAAACTAGGTAAAACTCGTCGTTTAGTTTGACATGTCATCTGTATTACCCATAAGACACCTGTCGACGCGCAATAATTCACCGTATTCAAATCGTCTACCGTTCTCATTTCCGCTTTAGTTCAATAATTCAGTAATAAATCGAACCATTATCAGATAACAGATAAGAAAGCGTCTAAACCTAATATTAACAAATCGATACCAGTTCCAACATAGTGTCGAGACACATTAACAAGCGCAATTCGTTTGCGTGTGCGAAAAATGCCAAAAAGCGCATAAAAACACTACCCGTGCACCGTTGATAATTGTTTTTAATTAGATTTTATGTTTAACAACAATAAAAATGTGTGCAAGGTGATAGGAGAGTGCATAAATTAAACGGGGTTGGAAAAAAAGAATAGCGAAAAAATTGCGCTTGTGCGCGTTCCAAAACCGCCTCAGAGCGCAGAATTCGGTGTTCCGCCGCCGCCGTCGCCGCTGCCTCCAACCAAAACTGTACGTTATTCAGTTCAGATAACACTGTATTAAGCAGCCAAACGTGTCGGTGCGACCATCTCACCATCATCCACAAATTTCGCTGTAAAAACACACAAAAACTCCACCAAATTCTCATCGGCCGCCTTGTCCATTTTCCAGTGCGAAATCGAATCGGCCGATCGACAGAGCGACTCCAATCTGTCGCACACATCGCCACAACCATCAACCATCCCCCCTTCACAGAAATCCAGTCGATATTTTTGCTGCATTCCCATTATAATAGACTAGAAATGGTGTAAATTGTCCGGACATTGAAAATGTTAACAAACTGAACGTGGGGCCCCACACACTCCACTGTCCAACATGGTGCAATGAAACGGAACGAGGAGAATCGACGTGGCGAACGGGACGGCATGAAGAAGTTCACATTACGTGGTGTGCTGGACAATTTTCGGAATTCCGTGGCCCAGCCCGTCCGACAGGACCAGGAGGTGCAGGAAACACTGCGGCCCGAACACTTTCAAGTGAAACGGGTGAGTGTGCCAGACATTTCTTTGTCCACGCCCTGCTTCCAACCACATTTCCATCACCAACAACACACCAGAAACAATTAACACAATTTAATTGACGTACAGAATATTCTAAGGTGTATCGATTCGGATGAAACGTCAAATGCACACACAACCGACTGTGCAAATTGAATTTTTACAGTTTTATTGTGTGCTTGGGAGAGGGAATTAATTAAAAAAATGTTGACGTGTTTTTTATGTATTTACATATAATTGCATTAGGCGAGGGGGCCGCCGTCCCGACGGCGTCTCCCTTATATATCTGTCAAGCGCTGTTTATAGAACGTGACCTGCCTCAGACCTCGACCTCACAGTTTTTACATTTGCTTTTTCAGCCCGAGCTAATACAGATGAGGTTCGAAATGATTTGGCAAAGCCAAAGGGATTTACCGATACCCGTAATTCGTGTATGGGGGGCGACAAAATAGGAAATGGTCTCGGATTTGTTGGACACAGATTTACAATTGTGTCTTGCACTGATTAGGGTTTCCAAAAGGGGCAGTTTTTCCACTCTCGATCGATTACAAGGTGCCACCGATGTTTGTCTTGCATAACTAATTGCATTCTGCAGTTTTGGTCGTGAAAGATTGCTGGAATTAATCAGTTTTAAGGGTGTTTCCTAAATTGATGGCCAAAGTTTTGGATTTTTGATAAGAAAGCCGAATGGATGTGAATGTTTTTTTTTTGCTTTCTGTGTTTGTGTGCAACAGGTTATCTAATTACTATAATTGATAGCAATTTAGCATATTTCGTTTTGGAAAGGGTGTGAAATACATGATTTTTCACTTTGGACACTTTTCCCAATTGTGCAAAAGTTCCATTTGAACTTTTAGCACTTTGCCAGTTTTCGTAAAAGTAAACTTTTCTCGTATGGGTTTGGAAAAGTGTATGTTTTGACTCGCTTTTACCACATGAATTAATAAATAAGCTAGAAAAGCGAGAGCTTGGCGAGGCTGTATTAACAAGCGAAATTTATATTTCCCCAATCAAATATTTACTTAAATACAAATCTTGTTCAACCGCAAATAGCGCAAAAGCTTTTATGAAAGTGTAATAGTGGCTGGAATTTATGAGTGGAAACTATTTGGGGTTCAAGGGGATGAAAAATCGCCTTACTTGAAGCCAGTTCATGTTTAATTACATGATAACACTGTTTTACAACGAATTATTTAGCTAGTTTTTGGTAATTTTCATCATTAGATGTGCAAAAATTTGGTGACAAGTTGAAAATGTTCGAGTTTATTACGGCCGTAAATTGTGCATGCTAGCAATTATTGCGTTTTACCTTTAAGGGAAAATCTACAAAGCATTAACAGTATCAAAATAATTACATGCTTCCCCCACGAAAATTCCTCCCAGCACAGCATTTACGTCACAGGGTTAAAAAGGGCTATACCGAAGTTTCCTGTTGTGTATTTGCTAATTTCCTTTGTAATACCATATTCTGCCCTTTGTTATTCTATTCTACGATTAGGAACGTTTGTACAGCGTTTTAGTGGCTGACTTTTTGCTTGACTTATGGCAATGTTTTATTTACTTTTCTTGATTTCGGAAGAAAGGTGATATTTTCCAAACATCGAATTTTCCATTGAACGTTGCTCATTTCCATATGAGATGCAACACTGACATGTTCTTCCTTTACACAAAGGAAAATGTAATGCGATTCTAGTGCTATATGTGAAGTGATACACTTGCATGATGACAGCTTAGATTCACGCTTCATTAAAACGTTTCTCTAGAAATATGTGGAAATGTTTGCTTTTTCCTTTAGTGTCCATATCGAGTTGTTTTTCTAGCGATTTTCGGGCCCTCATTTCGTATTCCATTCCAGTTTCCTCTTTATAAACCTGCACACTTTACTAGACAGGTTTTGTATTAGTTTTTCTACTCACTTTTTTCGAGTGCCAAGTCAATAACTAGCACATTTATACGCTGACAAGATTGAGAAATTTGTCATGATGATTTAAATGGGTGAGAGTCACTTTTCCAAAACGGAAAAACCTTATGCATAATTCAAATGTGACACTAAACTGTTCTAAATTTTTTTTAACTTCCCACACAGAAATTGTTGCCCTGAAAACCCACAATACTGTGTAATTATTTCCTTCAACTTAAACACGTGGACAGTTTTACAAGTTGAATTTTTTATCAGTTTGCTGGGTATATACGATGGGAAACCTTAACTCCTTATCAAGATCCTGTCAGGTTTCTGATATTCGTAACAATTTCCCGTGTCTGTGTGAATTATGCGCTCGTTTTATTGAAAAGAGGCAAATTGTAGGGGGTGAGAAGTGTTTAATTGTCGCGCATCTAATCGATTTTTCCACGTTATCTTGGAATGGTTTTTCTCCCAAACGAATACTACAAATGTGTGTCATCCGTGATATATTTTCGGGTATAAATTTGTTACGTGCCCTTATTATTTGGATTTATTACGTTTTGCTGTGCGGGGATGTTTAAAATTTCAATACGTTTTTTGTTTGTGTAGAAATTAAACAAATAGAAGATAGTTAGTCATAGAAAAATAATGTTGGGGGATGTATTGGTGCTTGATGTAATTCAAAATCAATGGAATTGTATTTGTTTGAACAATGGAAACATAAAAATGCCTCGATATATGTTTGCATATTGTTAAACCGTATTCTTTTTTTTTGTTGCATTTTCTGCTGACATTTAATTTAATATTGTTTGATCAAATTCTCTATTTAATATTTGTATCAATTAATTTGTGATTTATGGGGAGCAGTAAATTTTATTAAAAGTCAATTAAAAACGTTACTGGATACTAAAATCATTTTAAAACTACCCAATTATTGGAGCTGACATTTGTAGAATAATCAAATTGTAATAGAGGGAAAGGGATTATTGTGTTGGATAACATTTTCAAGGTGGTTACGTAATTCTGTGCCCATAAATTTAACAAAACGATGGACCGTAAACCGATAAATAGTAATCAGGTATTCAGATTTGCGTTTTGAATTAAACAGTCGTCAATAGTTTATATGTGAATAATTGCATTTCGGTGGTGCATTCGAGCGGAATTTTGTCACTCAATGAGAGGCTGAATACTAATTAGTGATGAGAACGTTTCTTTGTTGTACACGAAAATAAATTTCATTCCAACTGGGAGATAAATTTAATTTTTGGTAGTCAATTTGTAAAAATACGCACACAGTTTTTTTTATTGCATTTAATTGAATTTCGGTTCTCTGGTGGTTTATATGCAAAGTAATTTACTTAATAAATTTCCCATTAAAATTTTTTCTCTCCCAAATCAACAAAGTTTTGTAATTGATTCGTAAAAAATGCAAATAAATGAGTGATTTTGTTGTAAATTTGTTTATTTACACGATGATAATCAATATTCGATTTTGCGTTTGAAGTTGAGAAAATAATGAATTCTGCATTATTTACGCATTTATGAAAGATTAATTATAGGAAATGAGTTCACGTTATGCAAGAACAGGGTTAAAAAAATCGATATTTAGGGTATCTTTCCGAATTTTTATATAAAACGTCTCTATTGTAATGCATTTGCTATCTCATGTGTGATTCGGCATTCATTTGAATTCGATGACAGTCGCAGAACCGATTAGAGAAGATTTATTGCCTACATGAACTCACCCCGGATCGCATCCCCATGTCAAGTGCGTTTCACACAGTGGTGGATTGGAAATTGGCTCCATTTCACTGACCTATCCTTGAAGGTGTGCAAAAATGGGAATCCGGGACGATTTAAATCGTTGCAGTTTCGATTTTGGTTGCTCGAATAAATGAAGAAAATCCAGACGAGTTGGACGAGGAATCCAATAAAGTGTTTTCCACTAAGTTCGTGTAATACCAAGTTGGATTATGTACTTAACTTATGCACACGTGCATTCGATTATTGTTGCAATCCACTGTAAATATGGAAATTGGAGATAAATGTAAATGATTTCGTTTTTGTTTATTTCGCCCAAGAAGAATTGTTTGTATTCATAAATGGAATACGATATGATAATAGAAAGTTCCAATTTCATTTTAAGGATGTTATGTATTTTCTGTTATAGAATGAATCAATTTCTAGATGACAATGGATATTTATTTACACACGATATAGTTTCAATTTCAGAGTGTATTGAACAAATATTTTTCCAATAATTAAATTGTCTATTTAAGAGTTTTCTCTCGACTTGTAGGTGAGAATAGAGTGAAGATGGTAATTTGGGTGTTAAGCACCTGCTCATACTTTTACATTCCGTAGGGATTAAGTTTGTCTTGATCGGTCCTAGTGACCAGTTTAATCCAGTGTTTGCTTGTCTGCAGTGCGGCATTATCCGAAGACAAGATTGTTGAATTGTTTTTTATTAATTGTGTGAAAAATACTTGGCAGATTCGGACAGTATGGGAGGATTTTTAACATTGCACGTCACGCAAAGCCCATGATGGGAATATCTTTATTACTATCCCAAGTTGGAAGCTTAACCCAGATACCGAAGAGTTGGTTGGGATTTTTATTAGACTTTACTTACCTTTCCGTTGTAAAGTATGTTTAAAAAATCGTTTACTCTTTGGATTTTATTACATTCCAAGACATTTGACTTGCGATGGAGGCCGTTATTTAAAAAGTTTCACTGGATGATTTATTTATAGGTGACTTTTTGCATGATTTTTCGATGGCACGACATTTCTAGATTCGAACAATAGTTTTCCTCGAAACAATAATTACAGTTTGTAAATGAAATTAGTTTTTCTTAAAAAAAATATGGCAAATGAAAAATGATTAAGTCGCAAGTTGCGAAGCGGAAAACAGATTCGTTCGGATCTGTTCTTAAATTTCAGATTTCAGGTGGATTTTATGTGTTTATTTAGTTTTTCGGATGTGTGGGCGCAATTTCTCCCTTTTCGCAAACAAAAACAAAGTAAATACATAACAGTGGAAAGATGTATTAAGTGCTTAGTAGACTTCCCTCATCGTTCATAAGTTGCAGGCATGAATAACAAATTTCGCTGCTCCAACAGACCGTAATCTAATTAATTAATTTATTATTGGAACGTATACAGAGTTCCACCCGTAAAATTGGTTTTCATTACAACGTTTTCCACCTTTAAAATGGGAAAACGAAGTTTTTTTTAAATAATTTATTTACGGGCATGGTTTACTACATTGTTCTAGTTTTTCCGGTCCATAAAAAGCGTTTCATATGTTTTAAGTAATTTTTCATGTTCATTGTCATCTTGTTTAATGATTATTAATAAAAAATTTCTTTTATTGGATGGTTAGTATTTTTGTGTGCGAAAAATTACATTTTATTACATTGAACATTAAAGCGAGCGTTAAAAATTCAATTACGCAATACGAAAAGGTATTCTTCATTGAGAAATTGTAATAAACTATTTATGAAAATAGAACGTTTTCAATCATCACAATAAAAGTGGCGATAGTTTATTTATTGAATAATCAAATATATGAGATGTTTATTGAGCTTTTACACTGTCGATTTATTTTTTTTATTAAGTGCATAAGATGGGGATTTTTTTCGTGTCAGGATTTGTTCATTTAATCACGACTGTCCATTAACTGTCTACGTTTAATTGACCATAAACTCCTGTAATCAGAGTTGATTTATCAATTTTTCAACTCGATAATTTTATTCGCATTTTGTCCCTGTTTTATATTCAAGGAAACTTTATGATCTCTGCTGTAGAAATTTTGCGGTTTTTCGTTTTTTTTTTGGGTGGAAAAACGTGTACGGAAAACTTTCGAGTCTATGACTTGGGGGACATATAAAGGGTTTAATGTATTGTTTTAGGCGAGATGCGTCCCCGAACCTGGGAAGCGTGGAAGGTTAGGAAAAAGCAGGCGAAGACATATAATATCCAGATGGCCATATAGAGCCGATATATAGAGAGACGGGGTTTTAAGGCGAAGAGAGACACTCGTCGGGTCAATATAAACGCGCCTGTGCTCTCCAAAAACTTTTCCATTTCGCTTCCATTCAACAGAAACAAGGGGATTTCTTTTGGTCAAACAAACGGCCAAACACTTGTCTATCGGTGTTGTTTAATTTTTCGTCGCTTGGACAAATTTTTAACGGGAACATGATTTTTTTATCATTACATTACTCTTTTTTTTAGGGAGGCAAAAGGAAATAAGCGACAGTCGTCTTGGAAAATTTAATTTTTGAGTTGTAATTTTAATTAAAAACTTTCACATACAATAATAATGTTATGAAAATTAATTAATTTTAAGTGGGGGAATCAATCCGTTTGAATATGTTATCTAACAAAGCGAGTTAAAGCTTTTAGTTTCGATATAAATGCAAATTTCTGATGACAACATCAGTTTTTATTGAATTATAATGTGGAAATTACAATTTATCAATGTAATACATAATACATTTCTGTAATATTTTAATATTTGTGTAATTGTTTTGAAGATAATGCTTGTTTTGGCCTTGACTTCCTGCACAATTACTCAACATAGATTAATTTCCTTTGATTGTTTCGAGATGCAAAGACAATGGGAAATTTGTCAAGCAGATGTGAACAATTTGCCAGCCGGAAAATCTTTTTCAACAAATTCAATGTGTTTAATTTTCAATAATGGAATGTTGAGTGGGTTATGCGCTTTTGCGGAAAATTCTTCCGTCCTTCATTATTGTACCACATGAGAGAAATTAACAAAGCGAGACACAATTAGTGGAATGACATCAACAAACGTGCTGACGAAAAAGCGAATGCTTTAATCCCTTAATTTTTCCTACTTCTTTCTTTCATGTTCTCTGTGTGTGGTTACAAATGATGACAGTAATTTTTCGTGTGGAGTTTATTATAAAAATGTAAAATCGCTTTTTCTATGTGTGTAACATGAAAAAGCTGCGACCAAATCCATAGAAATGTTCCTCTAAAAGGACCACACATTTTCCATTTTTTTCCTGTCTTTTTTGTATTATCCTGTTCGAAACACAGTGAAACATACGCTTCTAGAGGGGTTGATAAATAATACGTTTGCGATCCAATTCGTACGAGGAAAAAGGGCTTTTCATACAACGTTGGAAAAGTGTGTCAAACAATGAGTTTCCGTGGTAAACAATAGGGTTGATGAATGCGTTCGTCTAATAGTTGTATTTATTGTATCTTCAGCTAAAGTGTTTTGTTTCTAGTCTAAGGGTGGACTTAAGGTCTAAAGACAGTGAAAATGGAAATCCATAGAAACTTTCTTTGCCCCTATATTTGAATAAAAATCAAGTTAAACCGCATTGTTTGTAGAAATGGAGTTTTCCCACAAAAATAATTCTGTTTTTACCATTTTGATTAATTGAATTTTCTCTTTTTAAGTAAATACAAAGTACATACTTTGTTTCCCGAAGCATTTTCGCAAAACAATTTAGAAAATTTGGGGGATGTTTATGTTTAAGTCCAAATCAATATATGTGCATAGTTTTGATTTTATAGTCTGTTAATTTTGCTGGTTTCTTGTATTTGGAAATCTTTTGTTTGCGTGCGGACTTCTCATTAATGTATCGATTTTCGTCCATTAATGGGGACGAAAATTGGTCTCCTTATTCCAATTAATTGGAGGGATGGACTTGATATTGTAATGGAGCTGATTTTGTGACTTAAATCTGTCACCAATGGATGATGGATGAGGAGAAAAAAGAAAATGTTCCTGTAATATTAGACTGAAGAGAGATTTTTACTTGAAAATTCCATTTTCCACCGGAACAAAAGCAAAAACTGATGTTTAATTACGATATCGGAATAAATACACAGCGATAGTTTGTTTGGGTATAAAAAAGAGAACATTAATGATTTGTATTTGCAAATTACATTTTCTGCATAATAAAAAATTCACTCATAGTATAATGAGTGGCTATTTTTATGAAAACCACTCGGTGTGGTTTTATACTCTGCACCTTTTTATTCTGTTTGAAGTTTTACATTTTCCACCGAGTTATTTAAATTTACTTCTATGTTTGCACAAAAAACAAGTATGACTTGTGAAAAATTTCCCTTCAAGACTAATGAAAATTCATTACTGAGGGCGGTTTCTTGTAATGTTTGTCAAATGCAGAATTTTTATGATTTCATGTCTGTGGTCGACGGGGATATGGAAAACCATCTGATATTCGGCCCAATTTCAGGGAACGTTAAATAGATTAATTTAAGGTTGCCGTCCCTTCTTATTATGCAAGCAGTGAAATTAATTTTCTTGCAGATTTACGTCTTTTGTTGTAATTTTATTCCCCCTTTTTGGGATAGACGCGTGAAATATTGGCCACATGTGTGGTGTATGCTTATCATCCACGCTGTAATATCACTGACAAATGGAATTTTACATTGTCTATATTTTAATGTCACATATTCCATATGTTTGAAAGAATTTCTCTTTTCTTCCGAGAGCGCAACATTAAACGGAATGTGTTGGCATTTGATTTTTTATTTAGTCAATGTTGTACGGCCCTCGGGGCCGTCCTCGCATCTCCGAATATGCTGAATGGTGATTGAGTTTTGCCGAGAAAAGTGGAGACAAGTTTTCGATGGTGTCCTGCGGCAGCTTAGCGTGCGTCGTACTGATAGTGTTATAGCTAGCTATCATAAGACACACGCGGCTGTTGCAGATCTCACCGATTTCGGCTACAAAGAGTGATTAACGCAAGAATTCTGAAACACGTTTCCAAAAGATTTATCTATTGCTGCATAATTGACGAAGAAACGTTTTCAATGTGAAATGAATATTTACAAGTTTTCTTCAAACGCCAAATAAATAATCATTTCAATTTCCGACAGTGTCTTTCGAACACTCGGTCCGCTTTATTGATCGCGCTTTTACATTGTGTGTGTTGATGTGCCACACTCTTTTCAACCTGTCCGTCAACAAGTGGTCATATTCATGCCATTCTCATTTCTATTTACCTTCTTAAATATTCCATATCATCCATCCACTCTAACAATAACAAAAGATGTGTTGCATACGAAAAAAAAAGGTCGACAGTGTTATTACATTCTTTTATGCAGTGATGGGGTCGTTTTATCAAAACGGGAAGTCGTCCTTGCAAAAAGGGATGAATTTATGCCAATAATTATAGCAAAAAAAATGAAGATGTCACAAGTTTGAAGGGCGCTTTTTTATTGATCTTCAAAAGCGAGACTCGGTGCTTTGTGATATTTTTCAATTGATTTTTTCGGCATTTCAAGGGGGAAGACTTGTTGCTTAGAACTGCGTACATACCGAAGATATTGAGGGCTTGTGTAAACTTGAGAATGCTTGGCATTCTCTTATCTTCAAAGTTTACATGATTTACCCTTTGAGAAAGCACTGCAACAGTTTCTCTGTTTGGCAGTTGTAATAAAAATTAATTAGACAATTAAAAGTGTGTGACCGCAAAATGGGCTGTGCGTTCAACCGAATGATAATTTATATAAGGGCTAATAAAATATTTATATTTCCCTTTAGTGGGAGAAAGTTAATTAAATTGGACAGTTTGTTTAGGCACTCTCTTGCTCTGACATCGAGTTGAGGTATTAATTTATAAGAGGATTTCTAAGTTTTATGGAAAAAAGCACATAATTAGAATATCGTGCACATATTAGCTTGGGGGGCTAATTGTAAAGTTTGTCGGGCTTAAGACAATAAAGCAAAATGTTTCTTGAAAAAAAAAGACATGGAAATTTGTTATAAAAGAAGAGCGTATGTTTGATATCATCATAAGACAAAGCAGATCTCTCTGGTTTTGCTCGACTGTCAGAAGCGCCCTTTGTTTTGCTATTAAGTTTGTAGAAGTTGTTTTAATGTTAACCCCACACCACTCTCGTTTATAATTCAATTTGTACGTGATTGAAATAATTTGTTAACTCGTAAATAATGGATTGATTTTTATTAAATCAACGTTCGTTAAGATATCCAGTTTGGATTTTTCTTGCAAAGTCACACCAGCATTATACTTTCCACACAGTGGGTGGAAAAACATATTAGAAAATTGCGTGACTGGAAAGAATCATCCCTTGTTTGCGTTTTACAAACAAGAAATAAACACAGAGTTGTTATTGATTGAATATTGCACCACTTTTAATGAATGGAAATTAGTTGGATGAACAAATTTTCATTTCAGTTCAAATTCGCTCTGCTATGGGGGTGTTTTAATATGAAACATAAAATCGGCACAGTGAAAAGGTGAATTGGGAAAGAAATGGAAAAAGTGTCGCGCTTTATCATTGTCCAGATTAATTAATATTGCTCGAGGGTGGAAAAGATTTCAGCTTTTGTTCTAAATAGACTGGTATCAGTGACATTTTTAAAAGGTAAATCTGCATAATCTCATTATTAACAAAGCGAAGTGGATTAGATTTGCTTGCCGGTTTTCTTCACCCGCAACGATTTATTTCTCCTATAAATAAATGAATACAAAACACATTCGCGCATTTCTCGCCCCAAACAACGAAATAAAGCAGTTTGAAAAGTCGATGGGCCCCAACAATGACGTACTTATTGTAGTTTTAACTAACTGCTTATGAAAAGCATCAGAAAATTGCTCAATCTACGTTTAATTAACATCGTTTTCCAGTTTCATTAGCCAAGCTTAAATTAAGACTGTAATTTTATCTGAATTGCTAAGAAAACTCTAGCGGAAAAATGGGAAAACAATTAAAATTTTAATGTCATGCTTTTACAATAATATCATATACATGAGTTGGTTTCTTTGGGATTTTCGGGCTGAAATTAAATTTTAATCTCTGTGTGTTCTCTTTTGTTGCAGACATTTCGTCACGGCTTCCCATTTCAACCCACTTCTGTGGCCTTTGATCCTGTACAGAAATTACTAGCAATTGGCTCGAAATGTGGATCGTTACGAATGTATCCTTTTTATTTCAAGCATACTTTTTTTTATATATGCAAAACAAGTTGGGCAACAAACGCGCAAGTGCTGTAATCATATTGTGAAACTTGGTTATTCAAACTGAAATTCAACTAAGTGAATTTGGCTTTTAATCAATGCACTAGTTTCTTCGTCTATTATTTAAGTTTGTAATTAGACTAAATGCCAGTTCGGTAAACTTGTTTTAAAGCGAATATGCTAATTGTTCATTGAGGGGTTATTGATTTGGCGCTTGAATTTTGTACTTTTTCTCAACAAGAAAAAGGTGCTGGTGTGGTGTGTTAGTAAGTGGTTAGTTTGGTAAGAGCAACCGTCAATTTGCAATCGCCTAAATAGCGATCGATGCTCTAAAGGTTCCTCCTGGCTAAGCTTGTTTAATAAATGGACTCGATATTGAAAGTTTGGGCCGATAATAATCCCCATCTTGTAATTACCGCAAATCCGCTAGTCTAGGAATATCGGCAAAAAGAAAACGTTTTTAAAGTTTAGCCGAAAATATCGAGGTAATAAAAGTTTTCGAGTATTTCATTCGATGATAGCATCTTTAAAGATAAAAGAAGCGTACATGAAAAGTTGATTTTTTTATACTTGAAGATGGAAATAATATTAATAATCTTCCTTTGACAATTATAAATGAGTACACATGTAGATTTCAATTAAGATAGGAAAGAATTTTGTAGTTTCCATGCTATTGTTTTACTTCATAATAGAGTAAAACACTATTATTGCACTATATTTAGAGTTTGTGCGATTCGAAGCCGTTCTTGGCATGAATAGAAACCAACAAATGTCACTAGTGCTTTCAGTTTCACAATAACTAGACGGTTTTGTTCATATTCTTCCATTGTTAATAAGGTCCTTAAAATTGCCTATTTCATGACGTTTTTCAATTTCCTCTCACGTGAAATGCATTTTCGTTCTACTTACATTTACTAACAATTTTTCTTGGCTCTATTAACAAATTTTTAATAAAATAATTTCGAAATGACTGCAAAAACGGTGCCATTTGAAAATCGGGCGATTTGTTTGCTTTTTTATGTGCAAACTTTTCAATTCCAATTAAGCCTTCAATTTGAAAGCTCTCTGTGAACATTTTGTAAATATTTGCCATCATTGAAACTTGTTGATAGTGTGTGCAAGTTTTTCGGGAAAACGAATCAATTTATCGTCAAGATGTTCAACCATTCTACATATAAAAAGACATTTAAGATGGATGATGTTGCGTTGTTTATCTTCAAGTCACGATATTTAAATGTCTTTACTCTTTAAAATTAAAGTTGTATTGTAACGGAATGCATGATTCATTCTGTTGTTGGGTTTATTTAAAAAAAATTCGTTTTGGCGAGGAAAATGTCTGGAATCGAAAATTGTTGCTGATATAGAAGCGTTTTGATCTTTTGTGTGGTAATTTCGTTGATATTAGGTTTTTTGTGAAACCACAAAGCAACCCCAAAACCGCTTCAATAACACCAACACCGGGGGAGAGTTTTGGAAAATTGGTTGATTGATTGGCGCTGTTTTATTACCTCCACCCTGTCTGTTAATTATTACCCATATAACTGATAATAATTTATTTATGTTTTAATTAAAATTATTTACATTGGTGCATTTGTTCAATGAGAATTTTTAATATTTACATATTCGGGCACATGTTTATTTAATATATGTGTAAGGATTTTGCGAACACCCTTTTAGAACATGTTTGCACTGTTCAACTTTTGGCTCGTATGTATATGTATACATTTTAACATTTTCGTGTGAATAGCATTAACGAAATTGTACTCTGGAGGCACGTCATTTCAATAGGAAATAATTTTAAACAAGGCTAAATTCGATTTTTTCCTCCAAGAATAACTTTGTATGCGGAAAAAGAAACTTGAGTGCTGTAAAAAAATTTATAACGCTATGAGAGTTGAATTGGCAATGAAATAATGGTCTGTTAGAGGGCAGGGGTGGCAGTACGCCTTCATCCCTTTGATAAGTGTCATTTTCACAATGTTGTAAATATTGGAAATTAATGAAAATTGCTATTTATAGATTTAATATCGAGAGTCAGGTTTTTTTAATAAACAACCACCAAAAATGTTTAGTTTGCGAAACTTCATTAAAACAAACTTAAAGAAGCAATTTATTGGCACCAATTAACAATCTTAATGATCGAATTTAATCGTGAGTTTCCATTAGAAAATGAAACGTTTTTTTCCGTTGTTCACAATAAAGAAAAAATCGAAACTCTTGTAATATTTAATGGACATCACGGAAAGGACAATTTAATTAGAAAAACGAATCACAAAGGAAAAAGTACTTTAAGCAGTGGAAATCTGTTAAGATCTACTTTGTAAATTGTTAATAACCAAACACCGTTCAATAGAGAACATTTCCTACTTGTCATTTTAATAATAAAACCAATCAGTGGAAATGTTCGGATTAATTTACCATGAAATATTTATAATGGACGATTTCACGAGGCTTTTAATTATATAATGGAACTGCACTTTTATATTTTGATCCGCTTTTTTCTATCATATTCGTTGTACATTTTCGTCCCTAAAGAGTACTTGAACGTCAAATGTGGACGTTGTTTAAAACGCATTAGAAAGTTGTATAACTATTTATATGTGAAACCATTTTACAAATACGATTCGATGAAAATTTCCAGAACATGCACTAAAGCACCATTTTAATAAATTTAATACTACACCTCTTTAGTGAGACAAATAATCCCCGAAATTTCCTTGGAAAATTAATAATTCGTTCGCTTGTTGCACCACACCAGATTGGCAAGATTAGAGATGTGCTCTAAGTGGAGTGAGATGAACATTTTCCGGCCAACAACAAACTAGTAGCTTAATCCATGTGAACAAACATCGTACAAAGGCAAATAAACAAACACTTCCGACGGCTTGTTTCTCTATTATTTAGCAGTTGTTGGACACACTTTTCCATTCAGTTTTCCTTAACCGATGCGAACAGATTAGGACAGCCCGGGGTGGATGTGCACGTCCGTCACGACATGGACGGACCGCCCAATTCGGCTGCCGTTCTTCACTTGCAGTTTCTCGTCAACGAGGGTGCCATTATGTCCGCCACGGCGGACAATACGCTCCATTTGTGGAATTTTCGGCAGAAAGTGCCGCAAGTGGTGCAACAGCTCAAATTCCAAAAAGAGAAGCAAGTTATTGTGGCAAGTATATGGGATTGTTAATGAAATGTTCAATTTTTAGGATAACTTGCATGCATTTACCGTTGCAATCCAAGTGGATCTATGTGGGCACTGAACGGGGCAATGTCCATGTTATACAAATAGAGAATTTTACACTTTCTGGTTATACAATAAATTGGAACAAAGCGATCGAATTGTGAGTGAAGAAGAAAAAAATCAATCGACAGTTTAACGATTTTAATCATTTTCAGTACACGTAAAACACATCCAGGACCGATAGTACATCTTAGTGATAATCCATTAGATGCTAGTAAAGTAAGTAATGAAAATCGATCTGAAATAAAAAAAAAGCTGTCATTGTTTATGTGTTCAGCTACTGTTGGGCTTCGAGTGTGGTCTGATTGTACTTTGGGATCTACGTAACAAAATGGCCGATATGCGATGGGTGTCAAGTGAATTGCGCTCGATCTCGTGGCATTATGAAGGCAAACAATTTATGTGTTCACATGTTGATGGTACATTGACGACATGGAGTATTAAAAACAGTACGAAGTATGTGCACATCTCACAGCCGCACGCCAAATTGAATAAGGATGGCAAAATGGAACAATGTAAGCCAATAACGAAAGTTGAATGGAAAACGTCGAAGACAGGGTGAGTTTTTCAATGTTGTTTAGCTAGATGTGTGTGGGAAAATGTTTTAATGTTTGTTAAGGGAAGCATATGTGATATTTTCGGGGGGCATGCCTTACGATCAAGCAATCCGTACGCCAAGTATAACCGTTGTACATAGTAAAACGACGACAGTGTTAGAAATGGAGCATAATGTGATCGATTTTATAACATTATGCGAATCACCGTATCCAAGTGGTAAATAGAACAAAAAAATGCCATCTTTCAAAGTGTAATCAATTGAATTTTGTGCGTAGAAATGCAGGAACCGTTCGCTATCATAGCGTTACTACAAAACGATTTAGTGGTGATGGATTTGCAAACGGCCGGATTTCCATGCTTGGAGAATCCATATCCGATGGATATACACGAATCGCCAGTGACGTGTTGTAGTTATTTGGCCGATTGTCCGGCAGATTTGATACCCGCTTTCTATTCGGTGGGCAGAGCGGGCTCGATGAAGCGACAGGGCTTCTCTGACATGGATTGGCCGATTAAGGGGGGCACATGGAGTGCACAGGCTTGCAGTTATGCAGAAGTCATTCTAACTGGGTATTTTAGACAGTTTTCATATTTATTTGAACACTTGATGGCGGTCTGCGCACGTTTTAATTGCAAATTGAGAAATTAAAAGCTTCTAAAAATTTTCGTGGTTGATTTTATGATTAAAGTGCACTTTTGTCGATTTGAATTTTTCATTTCGTTTTTTATGTTTAGTCGGGACAGTATTCAAATAAAACTGTTTAGTATGATTGCCATTCATTACCAACAGGAATGTAATATGTTTGTCAGTGTTGAAAAATATCATAGTCAAGTTTTTATTGGAACTGTTTTTATCCCTCGGTTCGCATTTCATGTGATTTATTATTAAATACACTAGAATATTCATTGTTTTATCAAAAACACAACGGAGTGAATGTGTGAAATTGTACCTAGTTTCGCTTAAAATCATGAAATTTCCCCAAAATATCGTAGACTGCCTCAAGTAATTCCCAATAGAATCGTCCCTGTCCATTAAACTGATAACATAAAACTGTTCAACAGACACGCCGATGGTAGTATAAAGTTTTGGGACGCAAATGCGGGCAACCTGCAAGTATTATATAAATTGAAAACGGCCAAAGTGTTTGAGAAACCGAAATCACGTTCAACCGAGAGCGATGACGATCCATTTGCCATACAAATCATCTCATTATGTCCGGAATCGCGTAAATTGTGTGTGGCCGGCGCTTCCAGCCATGTCATTCTGTTCACCTACAAGAAAACCGAAACGAATGACGAGATCACCGTACTGGAAGTACCAATCGTGTACGAGGTGCCCGAAGAGGCGGAAATCTCGCCCGATCCGCAATTCTCCGGACCGGGCAGTGCCGGATCCGGCAACAAATTGGACATGTTAGACTTTGACAATAAAAAGGACACGGGAACGATGCTGAAAGTGCGCACCGGGGTGCAGAAGAAACCGCCCGGCTTCCAGGCTCAGTTGGTGTGTTTAACGCCTTGGAACAATGGCGAACCGCCTAGTCATATAACCGCATTAACCATCAACAGTTCGTATGGATTGTAAGTTAAATGTGTGTGTGTTTTAAGAGGTTGATTGAATAATTATTCATTAGAATGGCATACGGAAATGAAGCTGGCATTGTGATAATAGATATAGAACAAAGGGTTTGCCTGTTGAATGTTGGCAGTCCGGATTTGTACGGTCCTCAAGATCCGTATTGTCGGGTGCCACGTAGTCCGAAGAAGGGCGGTGCACAAATCACCACCACCACCACCGACAACATTCTACCAATTAATATGGAAAGGGAGGAAAGACAGCCACGCAGTCCCAGCATAGACCAGGTTAGAAATTTTGCTAAAAAAACAATACTTGTTCTTTTTCGTAATGAAAACGCATCTCGATAAACAGGACGTTGAAATAACAATGAAAAGTTTGTTGTTGTCTCTCGAGCACACCATCAATAATATTTGTTTGCTGAATTTTTTTAACAGATTTCACTTATCTTTGATTTGCTAACAAAAACCAGTTTTTTCCGTTTTCTTATTGTTAGTTTGGTTTTTTTTGACCCGATAATTGTGCATGCATATATTTAGATGGGGCGGTCCCCGGACTCTCCTTATTCTTTCCAAAACCACCCCTGCTCCACCCCAATAGAACAGGCTTGCGAAGCAATGGAAGAAGACCGACCAGCTGCGAATCATCGCAAATCGTCCACATGGAAGAATTTCAATTTGAAGCGACAATTGTCGCGGGTCGATATCAAAATAAAGAATCCGTTAAAGGATAAGAGGAATTCGATTTTCTATCCGCCGGAAGAGTCGCCGACCAGTGAAGAGGCGGAAGGTGTTGAGACACTCGATTCGGAGGAGAATACAATTGTGCTTGATGAGCAAATCAACAGAGAGGATGATTTGAATGAGTTGCAATTCTCGCCGGACGAGGAGTGCACAACGCCGCCACCGTTTTCGTACGATCGAGAGAAGAGGGTGGCGTTTGTAAATCGACCGGATAATTTGGAATTGTTGGACGATGATGGGAGTCCAGTGAGGCCGCCAAGGGGTCGGAAAAAGGTGCCCGATAAGCGAGATCAGCGTTTACTTTCGGTGCCGAATATTAAATATCACAAAAACGATGATAGACAGTGTTTAAAGGACTTGAGGGACAAAGAGGAGGTTATTGTTAGTCCACAGCCATCGTTTACTGGGAATCTAATGAGGCGTTTGAGTAAGTTGCTACAATTGCTTTGGAATTAAAAACCATCCACAATTCCTGACTTTTTGGTGAAGAAATTCTAGTGACATAATGTTGTGATGTTTTGCAGGAACGATTGTTGAAACGAAAGTGATCGATCCAAAACACGGTAATTTTATATTGTTTGTATACGGGAAATAATTTACTAATTGATTAAATTCATTAGACAAACACTTAACAAGATTAATTAGATGAAAATTTGTTACTAACTTTGTTTACCAAAAAATTAATTCCTTTCCACTTTCCATAAAAAAGTTCCTCGATTTTTATTCTAGACGTGCCTGAAGTTGGATTGTTTCTTTTTACATCGATTTTTATATATTTACTAGCGAATTATAGTAATGTAGAAATTTTTTAACAGTTGTACATTTTAGATTAACTTAATTTAAGTAGCCAAAACACTGGATTAAAGAATTTAATATGACTTTGCCGCCACACTATTTTTCATATACCCGATTCTGTTTTTTTTCACTGTTTAAACAGAGAATTCTACGCTTATTTTGCGCTTCTTCCTTTTTGTGTTTATGTTTTTCTGTTAAACTCCACACCCCCAAATAAAAAAAACTCTCTATATCTCTTCAAAGGGTGATTTTAAGGGCTATTTGGGAAATTTATTGTAACTTGAAGCTTTCTTTCAGCGGGCAATGGTGGGTTTATGACTGTGTTCACACTGGCTTTGGTGTATGTTGAAGGACGAGGAGGGCAGTTGGCCATTAAAACGGCTACTAGGCCGGCTACTTGGTAGGACATAGGGAGTAGCGTAGTACCTCGTCCTAACAAACTAAAAAATTCATCCCCCAGTGGAGAATTGTAGACAAATATACCGCTATATAAATTAGTGCGCTCGTTTTTCGCTTTTGGGTTTATTTTAGAGCCAAACAAAGCTGCTTGTTCTCGTCTAATTCATTCATGCTCCATCGAATCAATGAAATTGCACCAATTTCAATAAATGCCAATTATTGAACTTGGTGCACCTGAGATGCGAAATATATCAAAAACTGTGTCTTTTCTTATAAACTTTTTACGAAAGAATTATTTTTTTGTTATTCGTATAAAAACCAATGTTTCTGTTGTGTTGGAGTGTAAGTTGTGTACGATTGTGGTTAGATAAATGGAGTGTGCAGTCCGGCGGCGTCTGTTTGTCCTGCCACTGCGACCATGTCCAGTACGACGGCTGGTCGTGTACGTCCAGATGCACCACGCCGTTCTCGATCGCAAGGTACTCGAAAACTACACAAGTGCCTATCTACGGCTAGCTACTCAGAGGACTGTGGCGGCAGCCTGACCACTTGTGCCACGACTGCTGCCTCCAATGCCCAGCAGCGACTACAATTGGGGGTCGCACGGCAATATTGCAGTTTTGGTAGTACTGTCACCAAGCTTTATAGAGACAAAAAAGAGACAAACTGAAATTTCGTTGCTTTCAGTTCGATCATTCCATCATATTCTTAGTTTGTAGTGGAAAACGAGCGAAAATTGATTTTCGCACGTTTTCCAACATTTCCTCTCTTCTCTCAACTCTTTTGCAATTTTTTAACAAACCTCTCATAATAGATTTTTGAACTGTTTTTTTGAGCATTGAAAAATGTTTGTAGATAAATCACAAAATGTAGTGAGAATATGTAGGCATTATGTTTTTTCAAAATTTCTTTTCTTTCCTCTTCCATTCACTTGTAGAGTTTTTGGAAACTATTTTTCTTCACAAGCACACACTTTTCTATAAATAGTTCTTTTCTCTATTAACCCACTCACAAAACAAATTGTGTAAGAATTAATGAGGATTTTCTTTTGACGTACACGAAACACACTCGAGGAACAATTACAAGTAAAACAAGTACATTGAAAGATTGTAGACTTTTTGTGTGTTTCTCTTCTCTTTTATTCATTTTCTTTACCTATAATTTTCTTTTCTAATTTAAGCATGTCATTATAAGGTGACTAGTACTATCCAAAACCTGTGTTTTCACTATTGTATATTGAAAATGTCTTTTGAGTAACGAGAATGAACAAAAACTTGAATCTGTGCTCTATACTGTTCTCTTCTTTACTGTTGTATTTTTCAAAGATTTCCTCTTTTTACCAAAACTATTGTGAAGATTTCATGAGAATTTGAAAAAACAGTCTTGAACACAGACCATTAAAAATGATATATAAAAAAAATCTACATATATACACGAAAATCTAAAGTCCTTTCTGTTCGTATAAGGAGCTTTTTGAAATATTGTGTTTTTTTGCACGATTTTCTCATTTGATTTTACATACTGAAATTTTCCTCCCTAAGCACACACCTTTTTACTCTTGATTAACCCATAAATATTTTCCCTTTTATTTGAGTTGTACGTTCAATTTACTTTCATTTAAGTATTTTCCGTTAAACAAATATAAAATAGTATAAATACAACGAAACGTTTGAAAATTTTATATATGTGGCATGAAATTGGAGCACCATTTCACTTTATTTCTCGATTTGTGTATGTTATTACTGTTTATTTCTCCAAAAACTTGTTATAGGTGTTATATTAACAGCATGTTTACGTTTTTTATGCTTGTTGTGTTATGGAAATTGGTATTTGTTTTACAAAGGTACGATTTTCAGATAAAATTTTATTAGAGCACTGTTTGCCTTTCGCTTATTTCCCAAACTGTAAAATTCTAAATGTTGATATTGGTGCCACTTTGTGAAGAAATTCTCCAAATTGGCATTTTTATTGAGTGCGAATGAATGGCTATTATAGTTCGATTAAAAAGTCCATTATAAAAAAGACACTAAATCAATCAAAAAATAAATGAAGACAGCTTCCAATATAATTTCGTAACCTTTTTACGTTTTGTCATTTTTATTTAAACAAAAACTCTAAAATAAACAATATTTTAACTAATTGTCTAACGTTGTGAGAGAGGAAAGAAGGTTTTTTTATTGAAAAACTTCTTCCCTTTCCATCCAAATCGCTTTGCATTTGCATGTAAATTTTTTGCTAGATGAAAAAAAATGAAATTCAAACCCCCAATCAATAATCTAATGAATGTACGAGACTAGAATTTAGTATAGACTGCCAACTAACGAATGTATTATGTTTATGGGCCGCGTAGACAAGTTGGATAGTTCGTTCTCAAGATCCCGTTCCAGTTCGATGAGCTCTTTAGAAAACATCACCTCGGAGGCGATTCAATGTTTAGCGTTCGCTGATTCTTATACGAAGAAATCAGGTGAGCAAAATCCACTCTCGACTTTAGTGCATTTGAATAAATCTTCTTTTTTTTAGAACCGACCGTTTTAACACCAACACTCTGGGTTGGCACGAGTTTAGGCTCAGTCTTAACAATAATCATCAGTCCACCCGACGCGGACAGCCGTTCCTCGCAACCAGTCGCCGTGTCCATGTTCGGAATGACGATATTTCGTCTGAAAGGGGCCATTCTGACGATGGCGTTCTTAGATTGCAACGGAGCGCTGATCCCGTATTCATTCGAATCGTGGAAGGACGACAATCGCGATAAACGTGACCGTAACCAGTGATTTGCAACGATTTGTTGACGATTTTCAATTGTGTTTTCAATTCCAGGCACTCCGACCAGAAACCAGAACCGAATGAGTCCAACATTAGGCGACAACATCGCTGATCGACAATTTGTGGTGATTGCAAGCGAGAAACAGGCCCGTGTCGTCGCTTTGCCATCACAGACATGTGTTTACCGTCAACAAATCACCGAGGCTGATTTCGTTGTCAAAGCGGACGTGATCTCTATGCGAGGTAAACAAACATGTTGGTCATGTGATGTGTATTTAGCACACTTAACAATTTCAGATAGCGTTTGTTTGGTTTGTTATGTATCGAATGGACATTTGGTCACTTATAGTCTGCCCAGTCTTCGTCCTTTACTAGATATCGACTTTTTACCATTGACCGAATTGAGGTAAGTGATTTAAAGTGTGCAAATTCTTTCTGTACGTGTTCCTTAACGAGTTTTTTGATTCTTCTGAACAGTTTCTCGTTTCTCTCTCAACGATTTTTTCCTTTTATATATATTGTTGAACACAATAGCGTTTTGCGCTGCACAAATATTTTCTTGCATGCCCAAAAGTGAAACTCTCAAATACAAAAATGAAACATTCAATTCCCCCGGATTTATTTTTTGATAAACAAATAATTAATTTTAACACTGAACACGGCCCTTTAGTGTGCTTCTAATGTACCTCCGCTACTAGTTTCCAGACTCCATCTAAGAAAGGCATTGTAGACCCCATGTTGTCCATTTGGGGACAGCAACTGATTGTTAACGAGGATACTGACCAGTAAGTCGTGGAACAAAGTCATTTATCAGAAATATCAAGCGGAACATTTTTAATTAAACAGTCTTTTTGTTTGTTTATGTTCGTTTATATACTCGTAATGTCTTTGTTTTTCATTAACAAAATGTTGATACCACCATCAGAATATGTTTACGTGTTTTTTTTTTGCCCACTTAAAATTCTCAATACAACAATTATTGATTACAGTAACACTTTAAGTGGACGCTCTTAGCATTGTTTTGTATTGTGCGAATTTTTTGTTGTTGTTGTTTTGGTGATGGTCTGTAGGGGTGTCGAGTTTATGCTTCGATGAGTTTTTCTGTTACGAGGGCATCAGTTCTCCTGTTTTTGTTCTTAGAATAAATGCAGTTCATGAAAATTGTTTAAAGGTACATGAAAACAAGTTTACAGCTTTTCTGCACTGCATTTTATATACAAATTTATGTGCATGTTGATTGCTTGTCTCGCTTTTCGAAATTATTTGTTGATCAATAGAAAATATGCAGTAATTGGTAAGTTCATTTTGGCTTTCATCCGAAAATCATTACGACAATGTATTTATCAATTGGTTGGTGTTTGTTTTTGTTTGTTCATTAAATTGATTTCGAATGTAGAATTGCAAGAACCTTCAACTTTAGTAACCGTGGTCATGGATTGTATTTGTCTTCCCCATCGGAGTTGCAGAAATTCACTGTTTGTATAGACTTTTGGTGAGTCTTACCACTGTAAATTTACTGTTTTTCTTTAATTTGTTTGTTGTTTTTCAGTAACAGCATGAGTGAAATGTTGGGCGATTTGTTTTTGCCAACGGAAATGCCGGAACCGCCAAAAGAAAGTTTCTTTAAAGGCTTGTTTGGGGGTGGAGTGCGCTCTTTGGACCGCGAAGAGCTCTGTAAGTTTTGTGATTTGTTTTTGGGCGGTGGAATTGAGCGTTTTTCATGTTCCAGTTGGTGAATCGAGTGGAAAAGCGAACAAATCGATTGCCAAACACATACAGGGCAATGTACAAGAATTGGGCCAACGTGTACAGAGTTCAACAAGTGAAGTAAACCGTGCCCATAAATTAATGTTAGAACGGGGTGAGAAATTGAATCAATTAGAGGAACGTGCCGAACGGATGCGTTCCGAAGCGGAGAACTTCTCGTCAAGCGCCCACGATCTTATGCTCAAATACAAAGACAAAAAATGGTACCAGCTGTGAATAAGTGAATATTGTTGGACGTTTGTTTTTCTGATTTTTTAACCAAAATTGTTGAGTCAATAAGAACCGATCAAGTGACGGAGAGATTAGAGGAGAGTGGAGGCCTATTTAAGTCACTTCTTTGGGGATTATTTAAAAATTAAATTATAAACAATTATAAAAATGCAAATTGTGATATTGGCGAGAGAAATCTCTCTTTAAAAAGCACATGTTTTTTGCACATGAACAAAAATAATTGTTGGAAATTATTATAGAAATACAAGAAAAATAACATAAATAATAGTAGAAATGCAGAATAATCCGCTGAATAATTTATTTTGTACTTTTCTATAATTAATTTTTCGGTTCTTTGGATTGTTCCTAGTCAGAATTTTTTCCTATAAACCAATTATTAAATATAAGAGTAATTGTAGGGCGTTCTCGGTTGTTCCCTTTGATCTGAGAGTGAAAGTGCTGCGCTGGTCAAAAAATGTAAATAGGAAGACAATTTACATTGAAACAATTGCGTAATTGTACATATTGTAAAACTATATCAAAACCAGTCTTATTCTCTGTTTTTATTAGGAAAAAAACACAAGAAATAACAAGTATTTCGGAAGACAATAATAATGTGCATGTATGTTGGTTTTAACTGTTTTTTCTTTCACATTTCGAGAAAAACTGTTGTTGTAATTGTTGCATGTATAATTCTCGCTTCCACACATGAAAAAAAACATGACTAGTTTGTAGTAAAAATATTTCTGTTTTGTGTTTAGCGAAAAATGATGTTTTTTGAATGTCTTCCTCCGATTTGTCCGCCTATTTGCCAAAATGTACCCAAAATTTGTCTCTTATTCTTAAACACCGCATCACACAAATACACAAAAATTAAACCTATTATAAAAAAAATGAAAAACTATATGTTTGTAGACGGTAGAATGAAAATAATGTTATACCGTAGACACAGACTTTTTTCGGTTAGCAAGAATTCGATTTTTAACTTGTTCAGCAGAGTTCCAAGACTTTAAATCGATTTGCAGGGACGAGACAAAAACAATAATTCTATAAACGAGTGGCTTTAATTGTTGTTACTTGAAAATAGACTCAGGGGTTGACGATTGTGCATATCAAATATAAAGAACACACAAAAACAGGACGTTGGCAAGAAAAATATGTAAATACTATTATGATTTTTGTCCGGTGCTGTCCGTCTCGTCCCTACAAACAGCAAAACGTGCAAGACAATTTTATTTTTTTATGTTATAGAATCTTCAAAGGAGCGTATAAATAATATATATTTACATAACTTCTACTCTATTATATTGTATTTTAAGGGAGTTTTATTCGTTACTATTATATTCAAGAAAAAAACATGTATAAATATAGATTATATCAGAAGTGGGAACAATTGCATTGTTAAAAAAATGTATAAAAAATAAAACAGAGCAAATATACGTCGATGTTTTCTATTTTTGTTGTGTGGCAATTCAATTTCGTTTCATTTGTTGTATATATTTTATCATTTTGTTCCCATCTCTGGCAAATTTTGACAAAAATGAAAAAAAAACTGTTAACATATAAAAAAAATGAATTATAGTGATGCAAAAATTATATATATATATTATTGTTCTAATTAATAAAGAGCATTTGTTTATACAAGCTGCATTTTTATTTCGAAAAGGTCAATAAAACTATACACTTTTTAAGATTACACTATATTTAATAATTATTTACATTTTACAACTAAATACAATTGTAAATAAAAAAAAATGATAACAACATCTTACAGATTCGCTGCTAAAGAAAACATTTAAACCCTGAATCACCTTGAAACAATATGCAGTTGATTTTGTAAAAAATACACTTTTGTTCTCTCACTACATATCGTCCATTGTGCCATTTAAAAGCCGCATTGTTTTTATACCACTGTGTTTAATACTGTTTTCTACAGAAACAAAAATTACGTTTAAAAATTTTTGTACAAAATCTCATTTACAAACCCATGATATTTAGTAACAAATTATTCTTGTAAACAGGTACAATTAAATAAATAAATTATAAAAAAAACAAAACTGGCAACAAACCACTGCAAAAAGTGTACACAAAAGATTTCAATTAAGGAATTGTTGAGAAAAAGTCTTGCAACTGTCTAACAGTCGACGGTTCTAATAAACACAAATCGAAATCGAACGTATGTTGAGACACTTCATATCTGCCCGTTTCCGCAATTAATTGCACCACTTTTTGTAAATCATTATTGTCTTTTAATGCCATTATTTTATGCTGCAAATTACGTAACATGCCCATATAATCTTCGTTCTGCAACTTAAAAAAAACACATAATCAAAAATTTCAAACTACATTCAATGTTACCTCGTTTTTTGGCGGCACCAAACTAGTCGCATCCTCCGAACTGGACACTTTCCTCTCATCATCCGAATTATTATTCACAAAATCATCGTCACGTTCCTTTTTCTCCGGTGGCGGTGGCAATGGCACATCCATTTCACTATCCAATTTCCTTTTCCGCTTCTTCTCATGTTCCTTCTCCAATTTCTTGTCACGTTTCTTTTCGCGTTTCTCCTTTTTCTTCTCTCTCATCTCATCTTTGATCTTCTTCAATTCCACATTGTTGTCATGGACTTTTTTTTCAATTGGTTCTGGAATCGGTGACGGATCCCGACTGCTGTTTCTTGAACTACTCGAACTCTCCTCCACTAAGGCATTTGGTTTTTTCGGCTCCTCACTCTTCGGACTATCAAACAAACTACTCTTATCAGGCGGCAATTCTTTGCCATTCTCTTTGATCAGCGGTTTTTTCTCTTTATGGCTTTTCTCCTCTTTCTTCTCTTTACGTTCTTTGTCTTTTTTCTTGTATTTGTGCTTGGATTTCTCTTCAACACGTTGCTGTTTCTCATCTTCTTTTAGTTTGTCTTTTTTATCAGTCTTTTGTTGGGGAAACGGACTCGACTCTTTAATTTCCTTCACTACATGATTCTCTTTCGCTGGTTTTACATCGCGAGATTTGTGTGACTCTTTGTGATCGCTTTTCTCCCGTTCCCGGTGTTTGTTCTCTTTATGTTCGCGTTTCTCTTTCTTTGATTTCTTCTCCTCTTTTCGCTCTTTTTCTTTCGGTGTGGCACTTCGATCACGCGATTTCTCACGTTTCTTCTCCCTTGACCGATCGTGCTCCTTTGGTTTCTCTTTACTTTTTCGTTCTTCCTTCGATTTCGAGTCATTAGATGACTTACTTTTCTCTTTGTCCTTGTATGGGTTCTTGGTTTTACTTTTTTCTGCATTTAAATCGCATATTAAACAAGATTTAAAACTAGAAATTGTTAGTTACCTTTTTCCGGTTTCACTGATGGCTGACTTTTGCTTTGGGATTGTTCCTTTGGCTTAACAACTTCCGGTTTGTTCGTTTTCGTTATTGGCGTACCAAATAAATTGTGAAACGAGTCGCGATTCATGTCTGGACGATATTTGGGCTTTTTTAGTGCGTCCAGTGAGGATGTGGACAGTTTTGGTTTACTAGTCATTTGATTTTTCTCGTCAATATTTGACCGTGTCTCGGATGTGTCGTGCGATGTGCCGCCGACCTGAAAATGTTAACATTTTAGTAAAACTTGCTGGATTTGAAGAGTGTGTCAACTGACAACAGCTCCGCCTTTTAATAGTTTATTCCTAAACTCGTCAGATGGTGAATTAAATACGTATTTTTCTTTTTGTACTTTGTATAATGTTGGTCCATTCGGTTGTAGTTGTAGATCGTAATTAAATTTAATTTTACGTGGTTCCTGATTGTTACGTAAATAGATTTCAATTGGCAAGTTAAAGCCAGCATAGCCTGAGGTTTTCAACGAGTATGGGGGCTCTTTCACCACTGCAAAACACAATTATTAGTACACACAAGTGAAGATTGGGTTTAGGGTTGGGGATTACCTCGTTTCGGTTTAATGAACGTTTCGTGTAAGTGAAAGACAACTTTCTCCACGTATTGGTGTATATCGGCGTTATTCACACCCCTCACATACACCTCCCAATCGTGTGTGAAGCCTTCAGGGGTGATTTTTGTACGTAACGATGCCTCATGGCCAATCTCCAAATGAATTGTTAAAGAGGACATGTTTTTCTTGACATTTTCATATCATTTCACACACCATTCCAGTAAGAAGCAAAAAAACAGTTGGGCTCTGTTAAAAACACGGAAGGTCCTCCTATTTTATTATCTTTTAACCTAATTTTAGACTGTTTTTGATCCCCCCAAACCAGCAGATGAAATTTTTAAATACACATTTTTAGCCAGCACATTAAATATGGTTACGTATAATGATTAATTTAGTTTTGATTGCGATGCATTTTTATTTATATATTTCTATGTTGAACAACAAAAAAAAATTATAAACAAAACGCTATTTCGCTATTTATCAATAATCAGACAGGGAGGCAACTGGTTACCATATTAGACAACACGAATTCCTCTAAAAATGTCACCAACTTTTTGACTGTTGCTTTTCTTTGGTTAGGAAACATGTTTTTTTCATTTAAAACATTTAAAATTCACGCAAAGTGAGTATATGATACAGTTTATTAAATAACAACACTTAATTTACAATTAAAATACAATAAGTTCATTTAAATGTACATAATTATGAGGTTTTCTGTTTCTCTTCAGTCCTATTTTCTAACGTGTTTTCTGTGTTTTCCAGTTTATTCTTCTTATTCCAGCTACAATCACAGCTAAATTTACATTCCTTTTGTGCATCTTCACCATTATTTGCTTTGTTCTTTTCCCAAGGATTCCAGAATCTTAGAATAATAGGCTGAATATACCGATGGAAAATGAAGAGGAGTAACGGTATGATAAAACAAGGCACACATCCAGCCATGTCGAAAGTTTTTTTACTGTTTTTAAATAGGAATTTGTTAAAAACACAATCAAGAACTGTAACAATTGTACCTAATGATTGACAAAAACACAAGTGTCAAAAAAGGAACAAGAAAGACGAACTCTGTAAATATAGTTCAAAGGGAGAATAGCAGATGGCAGTACAGCTGAAAATTTAAATTTTACATCCCTTTGAACAGCTATTTGCTTCCCCCAAGCAATGAATAAACATACATATTAAATTCCCAATCGGCATTTACCCTTTAATAAAACAAATACTCCTGAAAAGTCCTGAAAGATCATTTATTCAACATCCATATTTGCATTCATAACAATTAACTAGTCCATAAATTCCACTCTATTATAAGCTATAACATATTAAACTGGAAATTTAACTTGACGGAAAGCATTAAATTCAATAAGGAGCCGGATCGAGTGCTGTATTCAATGAATAATTCCTGTACATGCCAGTCTTGCCAAGTGCTGCACTAAACTGCATATCATTTGGATAAAAACACTTTGGAACACTATGCACCGTAGGCGGGTATCTAAATAATTCACAATCTCTTCTTTTACTAATAAACCGTATTTTCATCAATACAGAAATTACCTTCCGTACTCACTGGACGTGGTCCTATAGAAGGGATGCTGTGGCGGTGTCCGTTGCACTCCGTACCCATAAAACCATGTCGGATGCTCAAATCGCTTCGGCAATCGGCATTCACCATAGAAATCCGACGTCTTCACATCACCATTGTACGAGTTTCCGTTTGCATTAACGCAATCCATTGAGAAAACTTGCAATATAGACACGTGTGTATTTCAATTTTCGATGCTTTCCATTTATTATTTCATGACGTTCGCAATCGATTTAACTCACTATGGTAACAAACTCACAAGATACAATTAAGAAAAAAAACACACACACATATAAAATTGATTGTTTATTTATTACATGTTTGTGGAAAATCGAGAGACACACATTTATGGAAAATGAACACAAAAATGGATAAATAAAAATCGAGATCAATGCGTAAAAATAACTCATCCTTTTTAATACTGATTATTTGTGAGATGGAACGTAAAATGGACGAGAATCACTTTCAATAATACCAATTTTTGCCTGTGGTCTTGGAATTTTCACTTTTCGTTTACTGATTGCATTCCTTTCTCTCGCATTCTGCAACAAATCCACATTCAACGTAATCGGAAAACTGTAATTTCTGTTAAATAAGCAAGAAAAGCGTTAGTAAACCTCAATTTTCCGTTTGTTGCAGATGCAGTTACGTTTACCCCTTGCCTTGCCATGATTTCGTCTCAATTTCTTACGTTTTGTATGAAACAATGGTGAGTTAATCTATGAGAGAAAAAATGACCAAAATTGTGACTGGAATGTGCGGAAATGCGTACCTGTTGCTCCATTGGATCTGGCTGTCTGGTGAAATTCACTTTGGGAATGCGATTCTGCATGTCTGTTTGTTGTTTGATGTGAAATTCGATGGCAGTCCTAAAACCAACAAATAAAAAATGCCGAAAAAAATGTGATTTGTTTTTACCTATTCACTTCCTGGCAGTAATGGAGAAGTAAATACTTTAAAGAGCATGGATGTTTGCAACATTCGTTGCTAATCGCGCGTTTTACTCGATCTAAAACAGAAATCAGTCAGTAAAGCAGTGATTAGAGCGCTTTTGGCAGCAGTTACGGTTCGGTGTTGGGACGGAGATGCAAAACTGTGACATCGCTTTCGTTAAATGGCCACCACAGAACGTTTGTTTCTTGTCCAAATGTTCACTATTCTGCGTTAATGTCTGGTTACTACTAATTCCCAGAAACATGATTAAAAACCAATTGATTTGAAGGTGTAACTTCATTGTTGTGTTCCTGGAAAATGGACGGCAAATGGAAATTCGAGTGTTTTATATTGAGGGGAGAGTTTAATTTTTTTCTGTTGTAAATAGGGAAAGGCGGGGTGGCAATCAAATAATTTCATAAATCACTCGTACAGCGGCAATTGTTAAAACAGTTAATAGAAAGATTAATTGAAAATGTACTTACGCGACATGGAAATGGGGAAAAGTCACCTTTTCGTCGGCCGCGCCACTTTATCACAGACACTGAGCTTATTAAGAGAGCCATTTAAGAGCAAATCTCGTATTTATACTCCTAGACACAGCGTTAAATATAAGCAATAAAATAATAAAACACACCAACACATATTTATAAGCAGATTGTAGATTAGAAATGTCTAAATCAAAGATAATGGGTCCTTGCCATCGGCCACAGCATCTTTACAATCAAATATTGGAGCGAATTTTGAGACAAGTTTCGTGTGTTTACAACCACACATAGTTTTATTGTTAAATTGATAAAACCATAAAACTCTATAAATAAATATTGTGCTCTTGTATTTAATTCGAATCTATGCGCAAATTTAATGGACTTTTTGGAAAAAAATCTGCACGTGTGTTGCAATAATAAAATATGTTAAAATTATTCACAGATATGTGATAAAAACGTCAATTTCTCCAAAACGGAGAAAACGTAAAATTAGATTTTTGCCATGCTTGTAATAATTTTCGATAAATTTTTCCCATAGCAATAAAAAAGTGCATCGAAACGGGTATTAGAGGTCACAAAATGTTTAATTGCTTTTTGGTATTAATTAATTTCTGACAGGATTTTTGTAGCATTACAAAACTATTAATAAAGTTTCTGTTTACGCGCCTGTCCATTTTCCGCACAACAAACAATTAATTTTCACATCGAAATTGTTTACCATACAAGTTTAAAGGTGCCCCTTATTTTCCATCATAAATGGAAATTTATTTCCAGCATTTCTCTTAATAAACATCCACACTGTTTTCTTTTTCGGTCGGTCCAAAACAATTGTGTTTGGAATTTTAATAAAACACATTGCATTGGCATTTTTATGGGGAAAATCGAGACACTTGTATCCGGAAAATTCGCATTCATTCACATCGGAAAGCGCGCTTGAAGCGCTCTCGAAAATGCAAAGTTAGAAAAGCTATTTGTAAATCAAATGGAAAAACTAGTATGTGTAAACAAATCTCGAAAGGTGATAAAGGAAAAATTGTTTTCATATATAAATTTTGTGTTTTTTGCGAATAATTCATGTGCGAGTGATGCGAAACGCAAGCGCGGGAAAAATTTCTATTTTCATTTTCCATACAACTATAACCCACATACGAAAATGTTTTAAGGAAGATTTGTATTTAGTAGTAGATTGTAGACGCGTCTTTTGCCATTCAGCTCCCGCTTTATTCCATCAACTAAGTGTGATCGGAAGTGACTTTCACATATCGTCTTTCTAATTGAATTTCCCACTTTGAATTTTCCTCAAAACGAAACACTATTAAAGCAGGGTGTTTGTTAATAACGAAAAACAGGTGCGTATTTTCCCATTCCCATTTGTTTGTTTGATACTTTGATTGATTGAATTTCCATCTATTGTTGAAAATGTTTGATTCGAAATAGAATTTCGCTTCTCCAATTAAGAAAAATCGCTAAAAAATCTTTTAGATGCCACAAAATGAGCACGACAACATCACCGAAATCATCCCTGGCTAAATTGGGCTTGTACCCCCGACCGAAGACGCTTAAAGTGATGGTTTTAGGGCAGAGTGGTGTTGGTAAATCCGGTAAATATTTCCCAAACGAAAAGTATTTCTCATATTCAATTCACTGACTTTGTCAAGTGGAGTTTCCTTCAGAAAAACACTCAGATAATAATCGATTTTCAACTCTCTTGACGAGTAATTTGTCCACAACTTTTAATAAACCGGAAAACGAGGGAAATTTCAACTTGTGCATAATAAATTCTATTTATAAACTGACATGGAAATTGATATTTTGCTATTTGCCCCAGCAATGGTAGTAAGATTTATCACTAGACGGTATATCGGCGAATACGATCCAACATTGGAGAAAATCTACACGTTTCACACACTCATCGACAACGAGATGGTCTATTTCGATATTTTGGACACGGCAGGACAGCCGAACGTAAGCCCAGAATGTGTCACATAAAATGTTTCAACAAATCCAACACTTTATGTGGTCTATATTTCTAAGAATAATACAAAACGAAGCAATTGAAAGGTTAAATATCGATTTGATTTTAATTAATAGGACACGGAACTGTTGGGACTGGAAGCGAATATAAAATGGGCCGAAGCATTCATCCTGATGTATTCAGTGACGGATAAATGTTCCTTTGACGAATGCTACCGTTTGAAATTTTTAATCAATTATAATAAACGCAGAAAGCGACTGGGTAGCTCGAATAAGGACGGTTTGGGGGACGTGCCCGTTGTCTTGGTGGGCAATAAAGTCGATCAGATCGAGGACCGAATGGTGTCGATTGAAGAAGGACAAAAACGGAGCAAGGAGATCGGTTGTGTGTGCTTTTACGAAATCTCCGTCCGGGAAAGTATAGAACAGGTACGAATTGCTTGTTGTTTGTCCACTCGAGCAAATGTAAATATTTACTACGTCCCAACTAACAATAAAGAATGGAAGTTTTAACTTTTATGTTTTGGAAACCGTGCTTTTAAACACGTTCTATTTTTATATGCAATCGTAAATTTTATAATCGCTATTATGAGAAAAAGCGAATGAAATAATGCAAGTTATTTAAATGTTAAGGTTCGCCTCATTTTACTTAACATTCCTCTGATCTACTTTGCCTCCAGGTTTGGAACGTATTCCGCGACGTGTGCCGCTTCTGGCGTTTACAAAACAAGAACCCTTCACGCCTACGTCGCGCTGCCAGTGACAATAAAGACCCCATTTCACCCTCTTCCGACCCGGCCTGCAAACTGCACCACATCACCTCGCCCAGCACGTTAATGCCGTTCGGTTGTCGGTCGAGTGGCAGCGGCATTTTGGGCCGCCGATGGACGGAAGTGGAAGAGGAGGACAGCAGCAGTGCTGTGTCCACTCCCGGTGATGGGGCTCCGTTCAGAGGTCGGGCGAGCACCGATGGCCACTTGCAGCAGCGACCGTGGCGATGGCGGTATCCGCAATCGAGTAGTAACCCATTGACGGGCGAATCGTATCCGAGAACCGAACGACGGATGAGCATCTCGATGCGAGGCAACAACGCCAGCTATTGACACGACATGGAACACATTTAAAATATGCGTTTCTTTGTACATAATAATCAATATCAATGTATATTTACAGAAAAACGAATCAATGTGTTCAAGTGTATTCCAATTTATTTGCTATTACTGAGAAAACGAACATTTATTCTCGTGTATGATGTTTACGGCCGAAGTTTTTTTTATATCGCGCTTTACAATGTATGTCTAAGGTATATTTTCACTGTGATTGTACAAGTTATAAATATTCTATTGATTTTTGATATACAAATTGTATTATTGATTGGATATACTGGTGAAAAAACATTCCTGTATGTGTATTTTGTGAGAAATCATGTTTATTGTATATATTATCGTATAAATAAACAATGTTTTTTCTATTTACACTCGTTTGATTGATGATATTGGATGTTTCATTTCTTTATACGAAACTTTTCTACATTTCCTTTCCTAAATTTATTGTTTTGCTCCAAATGGATTCTGCGTTAGATTGCGAGTTTCTGAAGTATGCATCGATCGTTCCATAATGAATAATTGTTTATACATTATTACAAAGTAGCGATAGAAGGGAAAACAATTTGAAAATGGGAAAAACTAGTGTACAGTTTGTTGCGACCAACAAACTTAACTTGAACCCCCGTTTCATAGAAGTCGCTATATGTTCTCTTGCTTCGAAAAACAAACGAATTTAAATTCAAAAAAGGAAATTCGCTGTTTGGTAATGAACAATCAAACAGATCGTTAAATATTTAAATCGCAATTAAAACCTAATTAACTAAAGCAATAAATTTCGACTAGGCGAAAGTCAGAAAACGTTCTACTTTCTGTACAATTTAGAAATCCTTGTAATTCTCTTTAAATTTTCCAACCCCTTCACAATACAAACCTCTCTCAACCTTCTGACCTTCGAAACTATGTAATAAGTTGGAATGTGGGTGGTTGGAGGCGTGTTATACTGAACATGGTCCATCATCAATGCCCCGCCGTCTCCCAATATAGTCGAAATTGTGTGCGCACCAAACCGCCTCCATGGTACAAAATGTTCCATCGAAAACACTGTGATGGTAACATGCGGGGGTTAGGAGTTTCTCTCTGCCAATGAGCACCACATCCAGCACGTTGACGTCATCGTACAGGATCAATACACCAGACTAGGACCAGGACACAGTTGGCGTCGTGAGAGCGTCGTCGAAAATTCGAAAAACTCTCCAACGGGAACCAAACATATCATATCGAACGCAATATTAAATCACATGTCTTTAGGTGTTTTTAAATCTTGTTATTACTGGTGGTGTGCGTTGTGTAAAAATTTGATGAAGTTACTTGTCGCCCATGTTGGGCCTAGCGTTTAGAACCAGGAATAGCCCCTCGCAAAAAACCTCACTACGTTGGGGCGATTGCTGTTTACCACGATTAGGAACTCGCTTAATATAAATTCTGCACGCCATCAACAGTCACAAACTTCTTTAGTGGTTCAATTAAAAAACAAATCTATTACAATGAATTGAATTTATTTTTTATATAAACAAAGTCGATTCTTTGCCTATTTAACTGAAATAAGTGCTTCGATTTTTCCTTTTTTCTACAAGAGAAAAACAGGTAATTGCATTTATTTGTCCAGCGCACCCCCATCTCATTTATTAATTGCATGCTGGTCAATACTCGACCCTTGAATTATTCAAATTCCGACCTCACACTCATAAATTGACCCATTTATACTTTACGTCCTTTTTTTAACAATATCCAAATTTTCCAAATCAATCACACGTGTGATTGACAGTCTTATGAATAATTTACCACCTTTCTATGTCAAGGTTGATTAGGGTTGCGTGCTAACTTCTTTAATCAACCCGGAATAGTTTCGGCAAAAACAACGCCAAAAATAGCCACTAGGTCAACCCCATGATTTTCTCCATTCCAGAAAAATGATTAACGTAGCAGGAGTCATTTCGATCATCCTCTTCTACATCCTGATTCTGGGCGTCGGTATCTGGGCGGCCAGAAAGAAGGAGGCCGGCAACGATTCCGAAGAAGAGGTGATGTTAGCGGGCCGTAATATCGGCCTATTTGTTGGTATTTTCACAATGACCGCCACTTGGGTGGGTGGCGGTTACATAAACGGTACAGCGGAGGCGATCTACACATCGGGCCTAGTATGGTGCCAAGCGCCGTTCGGCTACTCGCTCAGTTTGGTGTTTGGCGGCATTTTCTTCGCGAACAAAATGCGTCAACAGGGCTACATTACCATGTTGGACCCGTTGCAAGACACTTTCGGCGAACGTATGGGCGGTTTGCTCTTTTTGCCGGCACTTTGTGGCGAAGTGTTCTGGGCAGCGGGCATTTTAGCCGCTTTGGGAGCCACACTAAGCGTTATCATCGACATGGACCATCGTACCAGTGTGATATTCAGTGCTTGCATCGCTGTCTTTTACACACTTTTCGGTGGACTGTACTCAGTCGCGTATACAGACGTTATCCAACTGTTTTGCATCTTTATTGGCCTTTGGATGTGCATTCCATTCGCATGGACTAGCGAACATGTCACTTCGTTAACGAACATGGACGTCGACTGGATCGGCGAGGTGAAAAAGGAAGAGTTCTGGTTCTATTTGGATTACGGTTTGTTGTTGGTTTTCGGTGGGATCCCTTGGCAGGTTTATTTCCAGAGAGTGTTGTCCAGTAAGTCAGCGGGACGAGCTCAACTCTTATCGTACGTTGCTGCGTTTGGATGCGTTCTGATGGCCATTCCACCGGTACTCATTGGAGCGATTGCCAAAGGAACTGGTAATCGGCATTCTTCTTTCTTCCACATTGGGATTAAAAGTTTCTTTTCCAGCTTGGAACGAGACTGGATATAAAGGACCGTATCCATTGACAGCGGACGAGACCAGCATGATTTTGCCCATGGTACTACAGTACCTCACACCGGATTTCGTGTCGTTCTTCGGTCTGGGAGCGGTTTCAGCCGCTGTCATGTCATCGGCTGATTCGAGTGTGTTGTCGGCCAGTTCGATGTTCGCTAGGAACGTGTACAAGTTGATATTCCGACAGAAAGCGTCGGAAATGGAGATTATCTGGGTGATGAGGGTGTCGATTTTGATTGTTGGTGTGTTGGCGACGATTATGGCATTAACTATACCCTCCATCTACGGTTTATGGTAGGGAAAGTTATTTGAAATTTTTGTGTTTGTTAATTTTTTGATTGCAGGTCCATGTGTTCCGATTTGGTGTACGTAATTCTGTTCCCGCAGCTTTTAATGGTCGTCCATTTCAAGAACTACTGCAACACTTACGGCAGTCTAGCGGCTTATATAATTGCGTTTTTGGTACGCATCTCGGGCGGTGAGCAACTGATGCATTTGGAGCCGCTCATCAAATTCCCCGGCTGGGATGAAGAGAACAAACGTCAACTGTTCCCATTCCGTACGATGGCAATGTTGATGTCGTTGATCACGTTGGTTGGGGTGTCTTGGTGGACGAAATGGGTGTTTGAGAGCGGACGACTTGCGCCCGGCTACGATTTCTTCCATTGTGTGGTCAACATTCCCGAAGATGTGCAGAGAGTTGGTGAACCGGCAGAAGAGGGTGAGCAAATGTCTGTGATGGCATCGGGAGCGATGGGCAAATTGTACGGTGCCGCCACTTTGGTGGGGAAAGACGAACGGAATGGAAGGATCAATCCGGCGTTGGAGGCAGACGACGATATCCCGTCATCGGAGGTGGCCAAATTGCGGGGCTCGGTGGGGAGTGGCGGTGGCGGTCGTAGCGGTGTCATTCCCATGGATAATTCACAAACAACACTCTGATTTACACAATAAATAAATGCGCAGAAATAATAAGGTCTTCAAGAAAAAAACGTCTTTGTGTTCCTCTCTCTCATTTGTTGCCCTGATCAATTTATTGTAGATAGATGAATAGGTGCTATTTAGAAGAAAAAAATTGTTGGCAAATAATTAAATTCTATATCTGCTGGTCAGTTTGTTGGGGACGTACACAGGGTGTTAATTCAGTTGATTTTTCAGTTCCTTCAACGAAACCATCATCGAATTCTTCCCAACACGTGTTCGTTGTTTATTTGTTTCGAATCACACACACTGTTGGTTAACTCAAATTGATAAATGTAATATAAGAATCTATGAATGTTGTAAATATTTTCGTTTCGGACACAGTATTAAAGGTCTTATTGTTGATTTCACTTTGGGAAAAAAACTCTCTAAATGTGTTATATAAATGTGAACAAACAATAATTAGAGGATACCTAATTTCAGTTTGACTAAACATTTTTCAATTCAACATCTCACAGAGGAAAAAGACTAATTGTACGTACATACATATCAATAAAAAACATATCACGTCTATTGTAGAAAATTGCGTAAATTGTCTAGTCTTAAAGGGCCAGTTTGTTGTTTAATGTACAGGGTGAGTTTGTTAGACTCATTCTGGCACAATTCTCTATATTTTTCATTTATTTATACACATAAATTGTTTATTTAGTGAGGAAACAAGTTATGACCACACTGTTGTTGCTGTAATATAAAAAATATAAAGTCTAGTTATATAAAAAGAAATTATATTTCGTATGATGTGTATACTAAAACAAAATGAGAAAGAAAATTTATTCAAATAGACTGTTGATTATTTGATGATGAAGTCCTAGAGTCCTTGCTATATCAGTCTACATTCAATGTATAAAAATTTTAGAAATTATATATATATTATATGAAAATATACCTATATAGTGAAATTGTTGTAAAAATAAAATGAAAGTTCATAAAAATGAGAGTGTCTTCTTAATTCATTCACCATTTTTAATTACAAATTTCAGTTCTGGACGAGTTGCACTCCAATTTAAAGGTAAGCAATTTTGGCACGTGTGCAATTTCAATGGCAAATTTATCAATAATCAGACAATTGAGATTTAATCTTATATGCTTACAAAAACTAGAACCCTTCATAAAAATACCGATTTATTAATTATAAAAAAAATCATTAGACACAAATTATTACAATGTAATACTGGGACAGTAACTAATAAATAAATAATCTAATATATACATCGTCGATCGAAATTGTTCTTTTAATAGCTGTATCCCCCATTGCTGGCGTATTGCTGTCCACCACCGGATGAATGACCACCGAATCCACCGGACGGTCCACCAGAACTGTAACCGCCGCCGGAACTGTATCCACCGGAGCTTGAACCGCCAAATCCACCACCGGAACTGTAACCGCCCGAAGAGCCGCCAGAGCTGTAACCGCCGGAAGAGCCGCCGAAACCGCCATGTCCACCGGAACCGCCGGAGCTGTAACCACCTGAAGAGCCACCGAAACTGCCACCAGAGCTAAAACCACCGGATGGTGCGCCGTAGGATTGGGAAGGAGCTGATGGGGCACCATAAGAGGACGATGGACGACTTGGGGCTGGAGCGCCATACGATTGTGACGGTGCTGGAGCGCCATATTGAGAGGAAGGAGCGGCTGGAGCGCCATATTGGGAAGAGGGAGCAGCAGGAGCTCCATATTGAGACGAGGGAGCAGCTGGAGCCCCATATTGGGATGATGGACGGCTGGGAGCGCCATAAGATTGAGAAGGACGGCTTGGAGCTGGAGCACCATAGGATTGAGATGGGGCGGGAGCGCCATACGATTGGGACGGTGCTGGAGCACCGTAAGACGATGAGGGACGGCTCGGGGCTGGTGCACCGTACGATGAGGATGGACGACTTGGTGCTGGAGCGCCGTATTGAGAGGAAGGAGCGGCTGGAGCACCGTATTGCGAAGAGGGAGCAGCTGGAGCACCATATTGAGACGAGGGAGCTGCTGGAGCTCCGTATTGGGATGATGGACGGCTTGGAGCACCATAAGAGCTTGACGGGCGACTTGGTGCCGGTGCACCGTACGATTGTGAAGGAGCTGGAGCGCCATAGGACGAGGAAGGACGGCTGGGGGCGGGAGCACCATATGATTGCGATGGTCTGCTCTGAGATGGAGCGCCATAAGACTGGGATGGGGCACTGTAAGAGGGAGAAGGACGAGACGGGCCTACGGGAGTACCGTAACTTGTCGATGGTGGCAAATAGTTGGAACTTGGTGCACCACCGAACGAAGAACCGCCTCCATGTCCACCACCGAACGAAGAACTGCCACCGAACGATGAACCTCCATGTCCACCACCGAATGAAGAACCACCACCGAATCCACCGCTTGATGGGGCTCCGTATTGGGACGAGGGACGGCTAGGTGCTCCGTAACTGCCAGAAGGAGCGGCCGGGGCTCCGTAACTGCCGGACGGAGCGGCTGGAGCGCCATAACTCTGTGATGGGGCCGAACCGCCGAATCCGCCACCAAATCCACCACTGGAACCACCATGACCACCGCCGAATCCACCGCCAAAACCGCCTCCACCGGAGGACGGTGGCAGGTACGAATTTTGGGGTCGACCAGATGGATAACCGCCACCTCCGCCTCCAATCAGTGGAGCTAATCGTAGGAGAAACAAAAAGAAAAACGTTTATTATCCCATTGTTGTCCAAAGTTTCACTTGTGTTTTATTGCTGTGACAAATAACAATAAAATTACTTCTTCTTACCGTCACGCTTAGCGAGTTGTTTTGTTGCCGATGCGTTGGTAATGCAACAAAGTGCAAGTGCATAACTCTGCAATTACAAATTTACGTTAATTATTTATATTTGAAATGAGGAAAATGAATTGATTTCATAATGTTGGACACTTTTCACGCACCAAAAACACTTACCACTACAGTAAAGAACCTCATATTGCACACTTGCACGTATAACTTAACAAACAACAATGTATATCAGAAGGCGATGTCTTCTGTTCAGTTAATGTTTGTTAATAGACAAAGTGCGGATATTTATATTGGCCCCACAATGTTTCAAACGGGTGAAAGTGTTTTTAAAACATCTTTTAATAGAATTGTGGGAGATGATGATGATGGGTATACGAAAAGAAGGCCTTGCTCGTCTTTACTACAAAGAGTAGAAGAAAAAAACTGGAGGGATGATTATACGGACGGTGTAACCTTGATTGTTATTAGTAGATGTATGTAATTTTTCATGTAACTAGTTTTACTGTTTGTGCATTTATTCGCCGTTTTAAGTGACAGCGAAAATCGGTTCGTCATGCACACACACTGCCCATCTTCATGCCTGATTTACACTCCAGAACGAATTCCCCATGGTAAATGGTCACGTATCCAAAGTTTTCCCCAAATATCACCTCATCCCGCCTTATCAAATTCAAATTGCATTTCGATATAAAAATAGAAACGATTGTGAAATTTGCATTGGAAGCGCACACATACTTCGTGATTGGATTTTTTACTCGTAAATTAGAGACAGTTGTTGATTTTGTTGTAATAAAATTCTGCAAAGTATCTAGTTTTGGACTAATGACATAATCGAGTAATTTCGCTTTATGAGCGAATATTTCCATACTTAAATCAATTCGCACAACGATGAGTAATTAATAGCGTTTTTGTTGTTGTGCGACAATTAAATTAATGGTTCGCATTAGTGCAGGTTCGTTTGCATAATTTTTTTTCATTTCAAACAAAAATTTCACTTGTAATTTTTCCTTAAATTTGAAAGTGAACTTATCGGTGCATTAGTTTAGAAAGAAAAATTACAGGATGATTAATTCTTATGAAAATCCACATCAATTATTTGTTATTAGGTAGACAGAAAAAGAAGAGTCGAATTTGTTATTGTGATAATACGAAATTCAATAAAAATGAATGATAGAGATTTTTCGTAAAATAATACTCAGGGACGATTGTTTGTACAAAAATTGAGTGACACAGAAAAGCGATAACAACAATTGCATCAGTATACACAACATTTTGTAACATAATTAAAATAAATCGTAATTAATATATGTTTTATATTTTTCCAGTTTATTAAAACGATCTTTATCAACATTTTTAAGAGCTGTACATAATTAGACAGAGCAAAATATGCGACTTTTTATTACAACAAATTACATCATTATTACAATGATGACGTCAATAGTGCCAGCACAAAAAGATGCCCACTTTGCCGTAGCCCGTAATACGATTGTTCACTTATTTGAATGGAAATGGAACGATATTGCGGCCGAATGTGAGAATTTCTTACAATATAAAGGTTTCGGTGGTGTACAGGTACTATTAACAAATATAAACACATGTCATATAAATCACGAATATTTACGTGCTTTTTTTACTTCTAACATAGATTTCGCCACCTAATGAAAACCTTATTGTTAATAAACGACCGTGGTGGGAACGGTACCAACCAGTCAGCTATAAACTTGTCACCCGATCGGGTACTGACAGTGAATTGATGGACATGATACGAAGATGTAATCGTGTTGGAGTCAGAATTTACGTGGATGCGGTCATTAATCATATGACAGCGTCCGGTGGTCGCGGTACTGCCGGTTCCACTTGTACACCGAAGAACTATCCGATGGTACCGTACAATGCGAGCGATTTCCATACCAGCTGTTCGATTAACAATTACAACGATGCTTTTAATGTTAGGTTTTGTGAGTTGGTTGGACTGCAGGATCTGGATCAGGTACTGTTCGAGTTTCAATGAATATTCGGTACTGAATTTAAAGATTTCAGAGTAGAGAAAATGTTAGAGAAAGAATTATTGAATATATGAACAATTTGATTGATTTTGGAGTGGCTGGATTTCGTATTGATGCTGCAAAGCATATGGTTCCATCCGATTTACAGGCGATCTACTCTAAATTAAAGAATCTCAACACAAGTCATGGGTTTAAGAAGAATTTAAGGCCTTTTATCTATCAGGAAGTCATCGATTATGGTAAATTCCAAAAATAAACTAGTTTCTTGAGTTAAATTTTTCGATTTAGGCGGCGAGGCTGTTAACAAGTATGAGTACACCTCGATGGGGGCGGTACTCGAATTTAAATACGGTTTTGAATTAGGAAAAGCATTCCAAGGCAACAATAAACTCACTTATTTGGACTCCTGGGGCGAACAATGGGGTCTAATAAACGGTCTAGATGCTGTTGTCTTCATTGACAATCACGACAACCAGAGAACTGGTCCAAGAGAGATTTTGACCTACAAAAATCCAAAGTACTATAAAATGGCAATCGCTTTTATGCTTGCACATCCATACGGTACTACAAGAATAATGTCCGGATATGATTTTCATGATAAAGATGTTGGACCACCGCAAAACAGCAAAGAAGACATTGTTAGTCCTGGTTTTAACTTGAATGGCACTTGTACGAATGGTTGGATTTGCGAGCACCGTTGGAGGCAGATTTATAACATGGTCAAATTTAGGAACGCCGTTTTTGGTGCAAGGATTTCGAATTGGTGGTCAAATGGTGATCAGCAAATTGCTTTTGCAAGAAATGGTAAAGGGTTTATTGTGTTCACGCAAAAGGGTGATATAAAACGATCATTAAACACTTCCTTACCGGCTGGCGTTTATTGTGATGTCATTTCCGGTGATTTAATTAGGGGAAAATGCAATGGGAAAACTGTGACAGTCGATGGGAATGGGTTTGCTCGAATTGATCTTTTAGAGAACGAAGAAGATGGAGTAATGGCAATTCATGTTCAAGCAAAATTGTAAATTGACTTAAATAAAACATGGTATTTAAAAAATGTTTGTGTTTTTCTTTAATCACGTGAAATCAATATGTAATTACGATAAGGTACTATTTTTTTAAACAATTCGATATGTTTGTCTTTTGATCAAAGATAGATAAATAATAACAAAAGTATATAAATATCGTTAAAGTGGTGTTTGTTAAAATACTTACAAAGTATCAGGTAAACATGAAGTTAATCAATATTTTCACCTTAGTAGCTTGTGTTTCGGGTGTATTTGCTCAAAAAGATCCACATTTTGTTGATGGTCGAAACACGATTGTCCATTTGTTCGAATGGAGATGGAGCGATATCGCGGACGAGTGCGAGAATTATTTAAAACCAAATGGATATGCGGGAGTCCAGGTAAGAGTCACAACAAAATATCAGAAAAAAAATTAATCGGGGTTTCAGGTGTCTCCTCCTAACGAAAATTTGATCATTACATCCCCAAATCGTCCGTGGTGGGAACGCTATCAACCCATAAGCTACAATCTCACAACCCGATCAGGAAATGAGGCAGATTTCGCGGATATGGTGAAAAGATGCAATGCTGCAGGAGTTCGCATTTACATCGACGCAGTTATTAACCACATGACTGCTTTAAGTGGCACTGGAACTGGAGGATCAACGTGTAATGCGGAAAATAAAGATTTCCCCGCGGTACCGTTTAATTCTTCTCATTTTCATGAAACTTGTAACATGAACGATCAAGATGCGACCAGTTTAAGAAACTGCGAATTGAATGGTTTAAGAGATCTTGATCATGTACGTCTATAACTCAAAAAAAAACACAATTTCCTGACTGTTATTCTTTTTAGAGTATTGATTACGTTCGTCAAAAGATCGTCACTTTTTTCAACCATTTAGTAGACTTAGGAGTCGCCGGTTTCCGTGTAGACGCCGCAAAATTAATGTGGCCCGTCGATTTGGAAGCAATTTACGGTATGGTGAAAAACCTGAACACTGACTTCAATTTTCCTGCAAATGCCCGTCCGTTTTTCTACCAAGAAGTCATCGATTTTGGCGGCGATGTGGTTAGCAAAACCGAATACAATTCTTTTGGTGCAGTACTCGAGTTCGTTTACGGTACCATCATCGGCTCTTACTTCCAAGCTCAAGACGGGCACAAATTGGCCGACTTGTCCACCTTCGGTCCCAGTTGGGGCATGTTGGACAGTGAAGATGCCGTCGTTTTCATCGACAACCACGACAACCAGCGACATGGCACCGAAGCGATTTTAACCTACAAAAACTCCAAGCCGTACAAAGCAGCGATTGCTTTCATGTTGGCCCATCCAGCTTATGCCACCACTCGCATTATGTCCAGTTTCGACTTCTCCGATCCGGATATTGGCCCACCGATGGACTCTAATAACAACATCATCGGTCCTGGATTCACTGACGAAGGCACTTGTACCAATGGCTGGGTCTGCGAGCATCGTTGGCGTGAGATCAACAGTATGGTCACATTTCGCAATGTTGTTGCTGGTACGGAATTGAATAATTGGTGGTCAAATGGTGACCAACAAATTGCTTTCGGACGTGGTAGCAATGGATTCGTCGTCTTCACTCTCTCTGGAGATGTTAAACAGTCGTTGCAAACGAATTTACCGGCTGGTACTTATTGCGACGTCGTGTCCGGTGATTTTCTTAACGGAGCATGCACCGGAAGGTCGATTGAGGTGGACAGTAATGGAAAGGCAGCCATTGAGCTGAACGAAGATGACTTTGATGCTTATATTGCTATTCATATTAAAGCTAAATTGTAAAAATATTTTCATTCGTGTACTAATTCTATTCTAATTTAGACAAATTGATTAAACCAGCATAAGTAGGTAAATCACAAAAATAAAGTACTTGTAGATGTAGAGATAAGATTTATTGATAAACTATCACACATATAAATACTAGCTTTTACTGCATTTCTCCCATTCCAAGTGAAACAATGAACTCAATCACAATATTAATCGTTATTTTGGGCATAACAAGTAGTTTTGCCCAGAAAAATAACAATTTCGCCCCAAATCGCAATACAATCGTCCATTTATTCGAATGGAAATGGGCCGATATTGCAAACGAATGTGAAAACTTTTTACAACAAAAAGGCTACGCAGGCGTTCAGGTAAATACAAACAAAAATACCCACAAACAGACATTTTAATCGATTAACAGATTTCACCACCAAACGAAAACCTGGTCATTACATCCGCCAATCGTCCATGGTGGGAACGGTACCAACCGGTAAGCTACAAACTCGTCACTCGTTCTGGAGACGAAGCCGCTCTGGCTGACATGATCAAAAGATGCAACGCTGTCGGTGTCCGGATTTATGTGGACACCGTCATCAATCATATGACAGCCATGAGTGGTACCGGAACGGCTGGTTCATCTGCAGACTCTGATGGCAAGTCGTATCCGGCTGTGCCGTACAGCAACACCGATTTCCATGCCACTTGCTCCATTAACAACTACAACGATCCGAACAATGTTCGGAATTGTGAATTGGAAGGGCTGAAAGATCTCGATCACGTAAGTAGTACCGAAAAAAACTGGGGAAACTTAATTGAACCTGATTTTTTAGAGCGTTGATTGGGTACGTCAAAGAGTAGTCGAGTACATGAACCATATGGTCGATTTGGGCGTTGCTGGCTTCCGAGTAGACGCCGCTAAACACATGTGGCCCGTAGATCTTGAAGCAATGTACAGCGCCGTCAAAGATCTCAACACTGACTTTGGTTTCGCAAAAGGTTCCCGTCCATTCATCTTCCAAGAGGTGATTGATTTCGGTGGTGAAGGTGTAAGCAAACAAGAATACAATTCCTTCGCTACGGTACTTGAATTCCTGTACGGTACCACAATTGGTGCCTATTTTCAAGCGCAAAATGGCAACAAATTGAGTAACTTACAAACGTTCGGTCCTGACTGGGGACTTTTGGAAGGATACGATGCGGTCGCTTTTATCGACAACCACGACAACCAGCGACATGGCACCGAAGCGATTTTAACATACAAAAATCCAAAATTGTACAAAGCAGCGATCGCTTTCATGTTGGCACATCCATATGGTACTACTCGCATTATGTCCAGTTTCTCATTTGAGGATCCCGATATCGGCCCACCACAAGACTCTTCCAACAACATTGTTGGACCCGGTTTCAACGATGATGATACATGTACCAATGGTTGGGTGTGCGAACATCGCTGGCGACAAATCTACAACATGATCGGCTTCAGAAACGCTTCCGGTACTACACAGATCACCAATTGGTGGTCGAATGGTGATCAACAGATCGCATTCGGTCGAGGTTCGAATGCTTTTGTGGCGTTCACTATCGGAGGCGATTTGAACGAATCCTTACCCACTTCTCTACCCTCGGGTACTTACTGTGACGTCATTTCGGGCAGTTTGGCGAATGGAAAATGCACCGGCAAAAGTGTGACTGTGGACAGCAATGGAAATGCCCAAATCAGTCTGAAAGCGGATGAGGACGATGCTGTTGTAGCTATACATGTTAACGCAAAATTGTAAATTGAAAAATAAAATGTGTTTTTAATTGAATTCATTTTAGTAAAAGGGATAAAATGGGGTGGTATAAAATTTCGCACAAAGTGCCACAAAGGGAGTGGAATTGGTTAAAAGCAGCTTGAATTACAGACAATTAATACGAGCGCGCTTTTCCCTCTCAACCGTTTCTCTATCCTGTTTGAATAATCAATGCACAAGTTTATTTATTTGTTTATCGATAGAAAAACAATATTTACGATGTGATGCATTCGCACCTTTCTATCTAGGTAAAAAATCAACCACAGTGTCCGGCAATCGATTTTCGTTGTAGAAAATTGTCATCAATTGATTCTCGGTTTATTAATAATCCAAGGCCCGTTTTAAGGTCAAGATCTTTATGTATACAACTAAGTTCAAGCTTAATGCTTGTAGATTTTTTTATGTAACATTACATAAACGACTTATTTATTATTTGTGGTAACCTTAAGAGCGCAAAATTCAATTGGAAACCCGCTCCTTCCTTGACACTAACAATTAATAACTTGATTTAAGACAAAAGTGGCAATTATTCACAAACTTGTGATGTATCTCTTCTCTTGGCCTATATTTTTTCTCTCCATACATTTATCATAATTAATTCACATCCATCATCGTGCATTTAATATTTCTATATCTGCGATGTACACTAATTAAAACATTTCAAAAATACTTTTTGAAATTGTAATTAAAATTTTTTTTCTAAGACATGGTGAAAAACGTGTGGGCTTTAATAGTTTTTAAGTGGTGATGCAACACGTCAAGGTGATTTTGAAATGGATTTTATATAATAAGTGCAAATCCATCAAGATTTTTTTCTTTTTTTTCTGTTCAAACGCATTTTTCTATACAATGATGCGCTTAATTAAAAGTGCGGGCACCGTAAATAAAGAGCAAGTTCAAGAATCACTTTCATATTACATCAGTAATTAGAATTGAAACAACAAAAAGCCAAGAAAATGAATCTCCAACTTTCGATTTCCTTTATTATTTGTTTTTTTCGCTGTTTAATAATAAATTTTTTGTGTCATTGACTTTTCCAGTAAACTTTGAATATTTTAACCAAAGATGTTGACTTTTCTGTGTTCTCCAAGGTTCCATATTGCACCAATTGATTTTCGAACCACATGGTATATTAATTAAATGGAAAAGTGGGTCACACACGATTATAAAATGTTTATCAACGCGAAAATTTCCAATAATTCTTTATAAGATTTTTGTTGTTTTCGTAACGCATAATTATAGACATTAACATAATAGAAAAATTCCTGAAACTGATAAATAGCCGATTTTTTACACTAAACAGGATACAATTTGTCAATAATGACACTTACATTAATTACAGCCTTGGACTTTAAGGGTTTAAAGCGTCTACAAATGTGTATTTGCGTGTTTTTCAAATTGGTAAGGTCAAAAAATGTTGAAAAAAAGTGTAATTAGGCAGCGTCAATGCGAACTCTAATCACCACGAATTTTATACCAAAAACGGTAAAGAGAGTGAAAATTAATTATTATATCACGACAATAAAGAAAAGTTGAGAGAAAGATGAGCGGCCGCGAGGCTGTAAAAACGAAAGTCTTCTGTTATCTTGCATACTTACGCAATTTTTATCGAATAAATCATGAAAAAATTTTATGCATCTGAGTGCAATTTTTCAGTCAAGGCTTTTACAAACAATTCGTACATAAGAAGAGTGCAATTGTGCAATTGCGCGACTCAGTTTTGCAAAATACTCTCTGGATGATGAGCAAATTGCAATATTATTTCCACATACACAAAGATTAATATTAATTGTTATAGATGGTAAAAAGTGCGGCAAAAATACGATACAGATATATTTACATAAAACAAGTCACACTACTGTGCTAAATGTGTGATGAAAGAGTTTTTCTAAAAAAAATGAGAAGAACGTGACAAAAGTATGGCAATAAATTATTATTGAAATCAGTTCCATTTTCAATGCATTTAATTACAAATCAATACTCTATTGTATTGTTTGTAAATTCCATAAATTAATCTTTTCGAAACTTTCTAATACAGCAGCGAAAAAAAGACGCTCTTGTTCCTGTTCACCTTTTTCCCTACAAAAGCGATTCAAGAGCGCATTCGGATGTTGCAATCGACACTTATTGTGCATGTCGAAATCTACGGATCTCATCTAAAACTATAACAGTCTTATTTGTTCATCGGATCCATAAATCAACCATTCGCACCTTAATCATCTCTTCGGAATTCATTTTTACATAATTTATTATACAATAAACACGTGTGAGTGTTTTTTCTCTCACAAAAATAAATAATATAATTACAAATTCGAACGCACATCCTTCCGGATTCACTTTCTCCACACACATCCATCGTTCAAGGTCAATCGTTTTCTCTTATCGCATATACAATGTCCAATTAAACACACTAAGTGAAAGATAAAGTGATTTCTTAATCAATATACCGTTAATTAGTACCCTAAATTGGCGGATGATGCAAAAATAGGGAAACACATCAATCATATTTTCGGTTTCTCGTTATAAAATCGTGAACTGCTTTAAAACACATCATCTATAAAATTATTAAGTGAATTTGTGTCAAGATTTGCTAATTCTCACCTTGTTCTCTATTTCTCTAGTCGAAATAGACAAAAGCGAGTCGAGATGTATACAGGTCCGCACTTTCCCATCCATATGCGAAACGCGCGCACCTCGAATTGAGCGCGTTTTTTGCCCTCAACACCGCAGTCCACTCCATATACACATTATTGGCGGTTGAAATTAATTTGATGAGTCTAATATCTAATTGAGGAAAATTACATCTGTAAGCCAATAAATACAGTGTAACTAATATGTAAAGTGTTGCAGTATTGTGTGTTTGTATTGCAGCATCTCTGCGCGCCTCTCCATCATCATCATCAAACAAGTCATTCATTTACGACATGATTAAGTAGTGTTTATGTCATATTCGTGCTTTGGATTTTATTTAAATTGAAATTATACAATATTAGTAAGGGAAAGATGAGGAAATCGTACATAAAACACGCGCACATTTGTTATAAGTTGATGTGCAATTTTTATTGTTTGTGCAAAAATTCGCCTTTAATTAGTCCAAGAGGGGGATGCGACCCTCTTATTCATATATGCACCCCTACGTCAATTAAACTGATAACCCTAATGCGACATAATTATGATTAGATAACGATTGATTAAAGCGGTTTTGAATTAGTTTGTTGTAAAATCGATAAGAAAACCAAATGCAAATCGATACTCGATTGAGTGTTGGAGAGGGTGGACAGGGGGGACAAGTGACCCCACACTGACCTAATAGTGTGCTAAATAGCAACGTACGTGCACTGCAATGATTTTTTTACAAATTTATGCACATGCATGACGAATCACCGAATTGTCCGTTGATTTTATTGCTCTGGTCAGCGACTTTCTAACTTACACACAAATAAAAATGCCAATTGAACAGAAATTTGTTGAAAATATCTAACCTAAATCTATAACAGTGTGTAAAAGTTTGGAAAATCTCTCCTATATTTGACCTTTTTCTGAACTTTGACACACGATCGAATCGGGGTGGAGTTTTCCAAGTTGGCGGGAAAGGCGTGGCGGGAAAGCTGGAGGCGTTGAAAAGCGTCCGGATCAATACCTGGAAAATGTGGCTTTCCACTCTGCCAGTCCACCGTCTTTTCATATTTTCAGGTAAAACATACAATAGACCATTGTCGCAAATGCCATTATTCTCGATGAATATTCAATTTGAAGAGCGGCTTAAAGCAATTAACACGCTCATCTCCAATCTAGTCTCTTATTCTGTGAATAAATAATTTTTCTCTAGAGTGTTTTTTTTAGGCAATGCATTTACACAACTCGAGTGTGATCCTAATCAGAATTTGTGCATGTAAAAGCGGCCAATTCACTGTTTAATTACAAACAATTCCTAACAAATTTCCCATAATAACAAAACACGAATTTTAATAACATAATTAATTCGTGAAAACATTACATGCTTTGTTAAACTTTTGTTATACAATTTTTTTTACATAACCAATTAGAAGTAAATAAATCGATTACACATACACACATTAAATTATTTAAATTACCAACAGCTTTCCTCAAAGTTCCCCCATCAATATTCCAGCGAAACGCAAAGTATTTAGAAGAAAAATCATTTTATCTCACCAGAAACGCATACAAAGTAGTTCCTGTGCCAGAAACTTTTTGATTTTGCGATATTCCAAGTTAGGGGAAAGTTGTGGGGTCGGTAAATGAGTAAAGTAAACATTTCACCATCATACCTTGGGGTATATTTGTGTATGTGTACCCCCTGATGGGTGGTGTGATCGAAAATTCAAATGAATCTGCTGGTGGCCTAAGGGCTGACGCACTCCGTGTCCGGAACACGCACGACCATCAAGATTTGCTGTGGCGGTTTCGATCCTAATCCCCCACCGCCCTTCGCCTTTGGAAAAAGTGCACTTTGCAAGCTTAATTACCAGATTACACGGCGAATTAAATCGATTAATAATTCATACATGGATTTTTCGTATCAAGTATGCAATGTACAGCGAATTCTATCGACCGGTGAGCTAATCCAGAAGAAATTCTTCCACATCTCGACATTTCCACATATCCTCCCCGACATGAATGGAAAATTACCTCTCCCCAGCATATATAGGAAAAATAAATTAATATCCAAAAAAAAAATACCCGTCCGATTTTAATGACACTTGTATTGGCCTCTTGGGTGGTGACGTGCACGCCGCCACAGCCAATGATGGGGGCGGCATTGAGAGCGCATGGTTCACATTGCACCGCCCCCCAACTCGACGCTCACCCGCACACATCCAGACCATAAACGTGGGCTTGCGTTACAGAAGCGGAACACGAACGTTAAGCGCGGGCAAGTGAGTCCTTGCAGTGCACCTGGACGTCGGCACCGTGGAGACTCGCGGGGATTACGGCCCGGGCGGCAACCGAAGCCTGCTCGGTGATTTGCGTGTCGCTGACAATATTCGGGGTTTCTTTGCCACCCGTATTGGAAGTGCCCTCCCAGACACAGGTGAGTACCATAAGTGAAATTTGTGTACCTGCAACATTTGCATATTTGTTTGCATCACCCCCAAAAATCCGTCGAAAGTTCGCGAAAATTGCATTTTTTTCAAGTATGTCACTGATCAATAATTCACCTGGTCGATCCGAGCATGACAATTGAATCGTGAACAAGATGGCCGGCTATTAAGATGGCCGCAATCGATATATCATGATTACGTAATTGTTTTTCTGCGAGAAAAATGTCTCGTTGCGCTCCAAAACCTCCGCGATATCCCAAAAATATATCGAGTCGGGGTGCGGGGGGGTTCAGCGCAGTGCCTCCCCACCCGGCGACCACTAGCCCCCCAACTGATCTAATTACCGTTTCTTGTCCAGGTTAACCGATGGCACTGCGCTCCCACCCCGCCCCAACACACCAACGTACACACTAAAAAAGGTGGCGCGTTTATAAAAAAGTGAGATCTGATAAACGGCATCACCATGTCCTCCCGGACGATACCGATCATCAACATGGAGGTGGGCGAACTGAAGGAGGTCCTTTGGACGAAGGTGCAAGAGCAACGGACACAACGTAAACTGATTCTGGTGATTGTGTCCATCGCTCTCTTATTAGACAACATGCTGTACATGGTGATTGTGCCCATCATACCGGACTATTTGCGCTACATCGGCGCCTACACCGACTACCCCGATCCGGTCCTTCCGGGAAACGTAACACTTCCACCAGGTACACCAGTGAAACACGACCACCACGGCCAGGACTCGGCTACCGGCATCCTATTCGCCTCCAAAGCAATCGTCCAACTAATGGTGAACCCCTTTTCCGGGGCACTGATCGACCGCATTGGCTACGACATACCGATGATGATCGGTCTCTGTATCATGTTCCTATCGACGGCGGTGTTCGCATGCGGTCGCAGTTACGGCCTCCTGTTCTTCGCCAGAAGTTTGCAGGGCGTCGGATCGGCGTTCGCCGACACGTCCGGTCTCGCCATGATCGCCGACCGTTTCACCGAAGAGAACGAACGGTCCAAGGCGCTCGGCATAGCGCTCGCTTTCATCAGTTTCGGATGTCTGGTGGCACCGCCTTTCGGCGGCGCTCTCTACCAGTTCGCTGGCAAAGAGATGCCCTTCCTCATACTCGCCTTCGTCTCACTCATCGACGGATTCATGTTGCTGCTGGTGATGAAGCCGATCAAAGAGCAGATGCGCGAATCCAAGGTACCAACACAGACGGTGCCCATTTGGCGTCTGTTCATGGACCCGTACATCGCCGTCTGTTCCGGAGCATTGATGATGTCCAACGTGGCATTAGCGTTCCTCGAACCGACCATCTCTCTATGGATGGAAGACAATTTGACCACGGACAATTGGAAGATCGGCATGATATGGTTACCTGCTTTCTTTCCGCATGTTTTCGGTGTCATTATCACCGTGAAAATGGCCAAAAAGTATCCACACTATCAATGGATGATGGCGGCAGGGGGACTCGCCTTGGAAGGCTTATGCTGCTTCATCATCCCCCTATCGACCTCCTACATATTCCTCATGATACCAATATGCGGTATCTGTTTCGGTATTGCCTTAATCGACACCGCACTCCTTCCCACCCTCGGGTACCTGGTGGACGTCCGTTACGTTTCCGTTTACGGCAGCATTTACGCCATTGCGGACATATCGTATTCCGTTGCATACGCAATTGGGCCTATCATTGCCGGCGGTATTGTGGAGGCAATCGGTTTCACAGCCCTCAACATTTTGATCGCCTTCTCTAATCTGCTCTATGCGCCGGTACTCATGTACCTCAAACATATCTACGATTTCAAGCCGTTCGAAAACGAGGCCAACATTCTCATGTCCGATCCGCCGAACAAAGAGTACCAAACGTACTCGATGCAAGAACAAAAACCGGTCATGGGCGATGTACAGAACCATTTAGAGTACAAACAACAGCAAGAGACTAATTTCGATACGAACGATACATATCAGCAACAAGACTACCAATATCAAGGGTACCAACAGCAAGACTACTATCAGCAGCAGCCGCAGCAGCCTTATCAGCAACAGTCGAGGCCACCACCGTCCGGTCGGGTGTTGCCGCAACAACCGGAACCCTCGAACCCATTTCGACAAGCTGCTACTGCTGCGCCTCAGCAGCAACCACAACAGGAACCTGTACGGAACCCGTTCAGGCAAGGCTTTTAAATTCTTATTGTGTATATTGTACATTTTTCTTTGCAAACATACAAATTTTCTTGTACATATCACACACCTGTTGTTCCTCTGATATTGTACATATCGGTTAATAAAATAAATATAGTTTTTACGGAATTTATTAGGTATAGAGATGATTGTAGTTTCGGTTGTGCTTTTGTTGAATATTGAATCAACGCCTGTAATAATAGATGAAACAGTTTCATATTATATATACATATATATCCTGTTTGTTTTTCTTTTAGAATTTTTCTATATATTTATAAAAAACAAATATCAACTAAGATCACATACATATCAGAATCAAATGATTCACTTGTTATATCGTGATAGGTCGTTAAATCGGCCACTTTAGCTATAGGATTTAGCTTGTAAGTTAGTTAAGTACTAGATTTAACGTATAATCCAAAAGAAAAAAGTATAATCAGCAAAATGATAAGTAGCCCGCATCATTCACCCCGTCTCTATCTCCTCACACCACCCACAAAATGAAAAATATCCAACACACCCTTACCGTAAAACGTTTTTTGAAAAAAACGTCATCTATTTTGTACATTGGATTTTATTGGATTAGCTCTCCATTGTGTCAATTCTCCCTGTGTATACAGAAATATTAAATGTGCAAAATAATTTTGCCTTAGTATAAATACGTTTTCGGTATACCAGAATAATTGCTCATTGTGTAGATAAAAAAAGAGGAAAATTTTATCATGGATACTTCCAAAATTTGTAAATGTTACTCCCCCATGTATTAGAGGATATTTTATTTGTTAAAAAAAAATGTAAACGATACATATCATTAAAATGTGAATAAAACGATATTTCTTATATGTTCAATAAGAGAACTAATAAAATCCAATAAATTATTGAAATAAAAACAAACTTATAAATAATAAATCTATTTACTGTATTTTATTGAAACTCTAGTGTTGCATGACTAACAAAATGTTAAATTCTAAAATTCATCAACTGTTTTAATTTAAGCTTTTCAAATGAGAGAGTTAAAATGCATAGCATGAAGCAATAAATTCTAGCCCCCATTTTTAAAGCCTTCACATTTGACCAAAATTATAATGTTTAAAACCAGGCGAATTTACATTCTTACATCGAAACAATGATAGAGAGAATTTTCATGCTGCTGGTGCCTGTGTAGAAATTATTTACTCATATTTATATATAATAAAAAAGCAGCTTTTTTAAACCGAGTGAACTGTAGTGGATTGTTTCTTCCAATTGTTACACAATGTTACTTTAAAACCAGATATAAATGTACTCACCTCTTTAAATCTAATTATTTTCGTTGTTTTGTAAAGTACTGATAGTTTAAAATGTTATTAAAGCAAAAACTAAGTATAATAGTATAAAAAATCAATGCGTGATTGCAGATGAATGTACATGTATATTTAAACAAAAAAATATTTAGCATTTAGAGAGTGTATAATTAAATTAGACTAGGGATACACACAGTGAATGTATAATAGTTGTTTCAATGTAACTTAAAAAAAGCAGAAAATTCATTTTATCCCCAAAAAAAAAACATAAATGTAAAATTATGGTGCTGTGTATGGAAATTTATATTATAGAAAAGTTGTTGTTTATTATAGTGGCACCACTTCAATTCGGGGGGCTCTAATTCAACGAACAACAAATAATCTGTACTCTGAAATAAAATTCTACTTACCCCCCAATTCTCATTTATTTATTAAAGAGCCCCTCAAATTATTGTACTGATTTGAATGGAAAAACATTAAACATTCTTGTTATTGAATTTTTGCGTATTTTTAATCAACCTAAAAGTACCTGTGAAAAATTTACATCAAAGCACCGAAATGTGTCCCCCGCATTCGAAACATGTTGTGTAATTAGACTAATTTGTTGAGCCCTGCAAGAGAAGGTCGATTCAATCCCAGTCTCTCAGACAAGTGCAGAACCTTTTGGGTTACAAGTCAACGTTCCAACTCCCCCATACACATTTTCCAACTAAATACAGAGACGAAACATAGTGTATAAACTGGGAGATAACGAACAAGGGTGATTTGCTATGCGGTTGCCCTCTGTTATACAATGGAACCGACAGAATTAGCCAATTACTTTGGCCCTACGTGCACTAGATTTTAATTAGAATCTGTTAATGCGCACTACATTTCGATATGGCTGCGCAGATTCATAAAAAATTTACATTGTTTTTCCGTTTATAACTTGCAAAGGATTTGTATATGTGGGAAAAGGTAAAGATGGTGTCTTGTAATCCGATCGATTATCCTTGCCAAGTTGAATGTGGGGCTCTAGTCTCCAGGGAGTCCAGTTTCATCCAGTAGTCGATGTTTGGCATCAGAACACTTGAGAAACCCTTCCGATGTTTGACCGCCAAAAATATCTAATGACATTAAACAATATTTTTCTATATCCCAGCCCAGAGAAAGAGAGAAAAATGCCAAGTATTGCACAGGACGAAATCTAATTTATTTCCCCCTATACAAGAAAATGTTCCCATTTCAAAAGGGGATTGCTTTGTACCTGAAATGTGTTGCAAAAGTCAGTTTTCAATTTGGTCTGATGGCAAAGTTTCGGTGCAATTAAACGAATGCAAGAAGTTTTCGTATGATGAAGTGCGACAGAGCACTTCCTGTCGGATATTTCAATGAGTTCCTCATAACTTCCGGTTGAATGGCAAGAGTGCGGTGCTTTGTTGTTGGAGGAGCGTGTGCCAAGTCAATTGGGCATACGGACGGTGGCTGTGCAACCACCCCAAATACACTCCACCGCGGATCACAACGATTGCCTTTGTTGGAAATTCTGTTCCCTTCGACCCCCCGAACACTATTCAACTGTAACAAGGAAAAAGTCTTTTACATTTCTTTTCCAATCCGGTTGGAATTGTACACAAACCGTGCGTAATTTAACGAGGTGTACAATTTATTCTTTGGTGGAATAAAAGTGGAAAATCGTACAGGAAACTGAGCAAATTTGGCATAAGAAGAAAGTGTCATATAAAATATCGATTTAAAATTTCTATATGGATTTTAATTGAACAATTCGGAACAAAGCGCCCTTTCGCTGGTAATCCTCTGTTGATTTTGTCTCCCTGTTATAAATATATTATTTCACTAAATGCACCCCAACGTGTGTAGGTAGAACGTAGACAATGCACGCGGGTAGAGAAAACATTAAAAAGCCCTTTACACTTTTTATTCAGCACTCCCCCAACTGTCTCCGCACGTATGAAAAGACATAAAGAGATGACACCCGTGGAAATATGACGACAGTTATGAATATTAATAACTCTGTCCAACAATAATAATACTCGCTTGGCAATGGGTTTATTTTCTTGAACCGTCAACAATAATTCCAAATAGAAAAGCCGCAATATTAACTTGCCCATAATATTTATGGTCTTTGTCTTTAATAAAGTTCCAAAGGGAACCTCATATAATTGACATAAAACGATTCCTTACCCCAACAACTCGCCTATACACACTTTCATAATGTTATTACACGGTATTAGTAGATTACGTCGTTTATTTAGTGCTGTCAAGCGAGCTTATTGGCAATTAAGGCGCATTTTTACTCGCCCACAAGAACCAGAATCGAATCTTCTCGATGAGGAATATCTAACAATGTTACAACTCTTTATACACTCTCTCGGCATCGCTTTGTTGTCCGTCTCCCTGGGGCGTTGTGACCATCATTCCATCTCCGGAACAGCGTCTAATGCCATCCAATCCGCACCAACTTTTCCCTTGTAATAGTGTACAAAGTTTGCGATGTTAATCCAACACAGTGAAGAATCTCTCTCCAGTTTCCATTCTCCACTTTTATAACAAACGAGTCTAAATTTAACCTAAACACGAATTGAATTATGTAATGTAATACCTTTTGATGGGGTGGAAAATTATATTGCTTAATGGGAAACTGTATCCGTTTTGTTGTACCGTTCACAATATTACTAACAATGAATATGACTGAAGATTGTGTGTTTGCGAGGATTACCGCCCCAGCAACACAATGTAATCCCGACGGTGATAGTGCGAGGGTCTTTGGCTGACACCTACAATGATAAATGGTCCTGCTAAATTTGGCACTTTTTCCAAATTTGCCAACTTTTCCAACATGCTTTGCACGAATTTCAATTCTTTGATGTTTTCATTCCGAGAGACGCTCTCTAAACAGCCCCACGGCTGCATACCACTCGATCAGCTCAGATAACACACTCGTGTTCGCTGCCCTTTGTTTGTTATAACGACGCTTTTCCTCTCTATACTCACTTAATTGTGTCCTTTGCTTGTAGAAAATTCCTCATGGAAAATCATCATCGATTCGTCTATTTGTACGGCATTGCACGTACACAACCCAACTGAAATCCCTACGGATTTCCACACAAAGCGCGCCTGAAAACGGGGTGCGAAAACGAAACTGCAACTAGGTGTGTTTCTGCTTTTCTTTGCTAACAATTTTTATGCTGCCTTTTTGCTGTGTGTTTCTAATCGATTGGACACACTGATCCCCAACAAATCCCTTCTCATGTCAACTTGCGGTGAAAATCCAAGAAAAACTCTTTCTCATTTCAATTTGCACAGTAATGACCGAATGCGTCAGCAAACGTGCCCTATCGGAGCTAATCTCGTCCCCCTGGCATCGGAGAGTGAGGAGAGCGTCTCGATTGCTTGTAAGGTTGTTTTATTGTTATGGGTTCATCAGTGCTCTTCGCACCATTTATTTCCCCCGAAATACATAAAAACAGAAGCGTATTTATCCATGGTGCAATTGAAGGCGAAAATATTGTTCAAGAACGCGCGCCCCCCGTTTATATGCTGACATTCATAAAACGGGGATTATTTGTCGCTTCTGTAAACATATAAATAAATGTCAGCGATTTTAAAATTTTCCAATGTTAACATAGTAATTTGGAGCGCCCCTTTCCTGATTGTTAACTGGATTAACGCTAATCAACACTCTTTTGCATCTTGTTGTAGGATGGAGGGAATCGCTGCTGTCCCTGCCGAAGAAACTTCTCTCCAGCGCGTCTCTGGTGCACTCAAATTCGACAACGGCTGACGCTGAAGTAAGTAAAAAAAAACGGAAAATATTTTTTTAAATTGCCAATTAAATGTGTTTAATCAGACGGGGTTCTTTGCGCTCGCAGCAGACCACCAGTGAGTTCACAAAGGGTAAACTCCCCCCAATTTTACTTGACACCCCAACATACACGTTGTTGGTGAATTTGCATTGTGAAATAATTAATACGCATAGAAAACATTTTCTGTATACATTTTGAGACACGAATAACGCTCCGAAAATAGCTGGAACGCTCTCAGGTAAAGGGACACACGAAAGCGCACCGGATCAATACACCAGCAAAACCGAGAGAGAAAACGAGCGAATGCGGTGGACGGGTTTGTACCTTTGAATGCCATGCACTTTTGCCGAATATTCCAATTGCACACAATTCGATATTTGATTAGTACGGACATTATTAATTAACTGGGCATCATGTTCACTGTATCATTTATCAAATGAGTCTCTATTGAGGGCTGGAGGCTATCATTTGCGTTGGAAAACAAAACCGTTAGCGCAAGGGAGAAATGCGGCCGTGAGAGAAAAAGCAGGTGTACGCGTTTTTATGTGTGGTGACGTAAAGCCTCCCCTAATATTTATGCAAAAAAACCGCTACATGTCTGGAAAATATCATCCCTTACACACATTGATTGAATGATCCTCTTCGATGGATCTCCTTTTGTTCAAGTGGGCTTCACTTTATTACATCTGACACAAAATCACTTCCAATCTAATGCGGACCCGGGCTGATTAGAACGTCGATTTCGGGTTTTTTCCTGCCTCGATTCCATAGATTTCCAATTAGGCTATTTGTCCAACTTTAAAACTAGCATCGATCGCCGGAAATGATGAGTCACAAATAGGAAAATGTTAAATAATAAATTGAGTGGGGTCGCAAATGTGTATTAATAATAAATTCGATTGCATTTACGTTCAGGTAGAGGAGAGTGTATTAAAATCACCCTTAACCAAGGGAGACGGGAATGAGTTGCAACCAACCGAAAATATAATAAGGGTTGTTCGAAACGTCGTTAAATAAACAAGCACGGATAGCAAACACTTTCGAATTTTTTATCCAATAATCGATCGACATGTAAAAGTGACATATCGAAATTCTAATCTGATGCTCAGCTACAATGTTTAAGAAACACTGAAATGCCATCTACATATCTAATATCCCATGGGACATTGCCACCCCATCCAACCGTCGCTTTTTTACTCTCTGTACTCTCTTCTCCCTTTGGCGAAATGTTTGCCTCTCTAATCGTACACGTATACTACACTCTCTCTCCATTGTTACGCCAAAAGTAAATAAAGACTTTGTTACAAAGAAAACAAAACGTAAATTATTTACGTCTATGTCTGCTGAGTTCACTTCCCCATCATCGGCGCACCTTTCACCTCGAACGCATGGTAAACCGAAATTTCATTCGTCGATCGATAGTGATGCTCATACTTAAGGGCGATGCTGCACTCTTGACATTGTCACGCAATATCGGGCCCCGTGCAGGTACTAGCCAGGTATTGGGGGGTCAAATGGGCATGTCGCGTGCTACCACTTGAAGAACTTTATGTACTCGCACTAATTGGGCGCATACAATGTTTTCCGAATGATTCACGACATGTTAATTGTTGTGCGCCCCTTGAAGGGGTTCCGCCCCCCCCGTCTATTGGCCCCCATGAATTTATGGATGATTCCGAAACTGAATTACGACACAGGGGATGGTTATGTCGTTATTACCGTGTCTCTGCCCATATGATCATCGGGTCGCTATTCATATTTAAAGTGGTTTTGTTGCAGTCACTTTTGCCCAAACTGCCCGTTCCGCTTCTGGCACAGACTCTGGCCAAATACGAGCGTACACTTGGTCCGCTTTTATCTTCAGTTGAATTAGAAAAAGTCCATAATGTTATTGAGAGATTTAAGGATGGTTTGGGAGCGAAATTGCAACTGTATTTGGAGGAGAGACGAACGAATACCGACAACTGGGTGAGTTTTCACAGTTAATTATCGAAGCGAATAGCACATTCCCTCCCGCTTATGCAGTTGAATTGATCTTGTTAGGAATGGAAATTGTTTGATCACCGATTCGGAACAGTTTTCTACATATTTTTTTTAGTATTGCAAAAATTCTGTTTAACAGGATTCTCGTTGAAGAACCCACTAGACTTTTAGCACTTGAATGAATTTTCGATCGAATCCCTCTCTCCTCTTCACCGAATTGAAGAGCAAACAAGCGCATTTCACTGGCCCCTTGGGGGATTAAAAATTATAATTGGATTGTACTAGGGCGTTTTGATACACAAAAACCTCACTAGAAATGCACAAATCCAACATTCTTCCAGCGATTAATGAGAATATTTCGCTTTTCTTGTATGTGACGCACGCACATTAACGATTTTTCCATGTTTTCCACAGGCGTACGAGTACTGGCTGAATGATATGTACATGAATTACCGTGATCCGATCGTAATCAACTCCAATCCGGGCATGGTCTTTCCACCGAGGAAATTTACAACCATTTTAGATGTGGCCCGATTCTCGGCTCGTTTAATAGACGCCGCATTGGATCACAAGGAAGTGCTGAATAGACGCGGTTTGGAACAGGAACGCGCCACGTCCAGGGAACCCGGACAACCTCTCTGCATGGCACAATATTACCGCATCCTCAGCTGTTCCCGATTACCGGGCAGACGAAGAGACAGTCAATACATCGCGTCGAGCGGCCATCAGAGCTCCGAACATGTCATCGTCATCTGCAGAAGTCAATTGTACTGTGTTCCCGTCCAAGCGGCGGATCGGGGCCGATTAACCGAGGACGAAATATGCGCTCAGTTGCTGTACGTGCTGGATGATGCTCCATGTCTGTCCAATCCGCCCCCTGTCGGCTTATTAACCGGCTGGAAACGCACTTTATGGGCGGAAGCACGGGAGGATTTAATGCGAGACGAACGGAATGCCAGAAATTTGGAGTTGATCACGAAATCGCTTCTAGTTGTGTGTCTGGACGAAGGTCTACCATCGAGTTTCAATTGTCGTTTACAACGTGGTGGCAAAGGCCATCAAACCGGCGGCAGAGACGAAACGAATTTAGCCCATCAAATGATCCATGGCGGTGGCAGTAATCATAATTCAGCCAACAGATGGTACGACAAAGTGCTCCAATTGATCATCTCCGGCGATGGGGCGTGTGGTTTGTGTTATGAACATTCCACCGCCGAAGGGGTGGCCGTCATCCAGATGGTGGAGAAGTTTTGGAAACATGCCGACAGTCTACCGGCCAATTCGCAAGTGCCTGCCGCTTGTGGCAGCCATCTACCACCGCCCGAACGACTTGAATGGACATTAGAAGCGAACGATTTCAAACGCATCGAAGACGCTGCCACTGTCATTGACAATCTGATCAAAGATCTCGATTTCCAGGTGTACCGTTACACGAACTATGGCAAAGAGTTCATCAAATCGTGCAAAGTCAGTCCGGATGTGTACATACAATTGGCATTACAGTTAACGTATTACAGATTGTACGGGAAATTGGCAGCGACTTACGAGAGCGCGTCGACACGTCGTTTCTTGCATGGCCGTGTCGATTGTATCCGTTCGGCGAGCAATGAAGCGTTGGCATGGTGTTCGGCCATGTCACAGCCGAAAGAGGACGACGAGATGGGCAGTAAAAAAGTCACTTTTCATCTAGTCAGCGATGAGGACAAGTTGCAGTTGTGGAACGAAGCGGTACGTCAACAGACGACCGAAATGGTCGACAATATTTTGGGACAGGGTATCGATATACATTTGTTGGGACTGAGGGAGGCGGCTAGGGATACGTGTCCCACCGCTGCACATCCTCTCCCTGAACTCTTCACACATCCATCGTATCGGATCGCAAATAAATTCCTATTGTCCACCAGTCAAGTGGCCACGAAAGGCGATAGTTTTATGGGCTATGGACCGGTGGAGGCGGACGGTTATGGGGCTTCGTATAATCCGAAATCGGACTCGATTGTATTCTGTTTGTCGGCATTTTGGTCGAGCGAAGTGACGAGTACGTCCAAGTTTGCTCAAGCATTGGAGGAGAGCTTGAATGCGATGCAAGCAATTTTAACCAGACCCAAAACTTAAGGGGCCTATTTGAGATTAAATTCTATGTCTACACATATCAGATGTTTTATACTAAATTAGACTTTACACTGAATGTTGATTGAGTTTTACGTTGATTTATGACAAGATAAATGTGCTTTCTATTCAATTGTTAATAAAATTTATAAATATATATTATTATATAGCTGTATAAACAATAAATTTGTGAAAAACGTTTAACGGAATGGCCTTAATATGGCACATATCACTACAACTGTCAATCTAGATGAACAAAACTATAATGTAATCAGTATTAGGTGTTTTAATTAGTCTTAAGAGAAGGACATTTGTTGGTTTTTGGAGAAATGTTGGTTGAATGTAGTTCCAAAGATACAGAAAAACGTATACAAGTTGTGGTTTGTTTTTTTGTTTGATGTTGAACACAATTTGGATTACGGTATAATAGCGTTAATTCCTCTTGTTTATGTAAATAGACATTAGAAAAGTCGTGTATTAGCAATATTATAGGAAAGGTATATTAAATAGTTATAAATAGAACACGATTTGTTCCAGAAACGTTCAGTTTTCTCTATAAACTCTTTGCTGAAATAGCTTTAAAAGGCTTTCATTTCAAGGGGTTTTCCACGCAATTCCTACGTTTTTCCTATTATAGGAGAAATAGCTTTTTTTCTCATCATACCTTCACTGTCTACATGTTTATTTATGTGTATATAAAGTAATTAACGGTATTCTAATGGAATATTGAACGTTTTTCTTGTCACTATTTATAGCAGTGATGCCCGCACAGTACATCTTGTCCATAATAGTTAGTATTTAGGCGAATAATAATGCAAAATGCATTATTTTAATGAATAATTGCTTGTCATTTTTTGTGTTGAATGCAATTTTTCTATACACGTTGAATTATTGAGTAGATAAATGGAAAACAATGATTATTTCTAGTTGTACTGTGATAAATAAACGCTTAGATGTAATACAAAAACATATCAGTTTATATAGGGAACATGTGTGTTCTCTTTTTCTGTTACTTATGAATAAATAATTATGTAATTGATAAAACATATCAAAACCGAAACAAATACATATCACTAGCATGTAAAAGTAAATATATTTACTAAATATTAATAGGATTTAGATGTTCAATTGTGATATAATATGTTTTATGTCAAAGCTATTAAATAGAAATATATCTATATACACACTGCACGTGCCGTTTCTATTTCGCATTCATTAAAATATAATTGAAAATATTGAATTTTCCAAAGTTTTCCCATAAATTCAAAATTCAAACAATAATTACTGACGACATCTACCAATCGGCATTCGAATTCAGTACGGTTTCTATGCATTTTCCTGCATTTTCATTTATCGACATCTGTTAATAACAGACGAAACTGAGTGTATAGAAACGTCAAGAACAACATAACCTCATAAAACATTGTAAACAGGAAATGTAAACAAGAAAATTAATTGTAAAAAATGTTCAAAAACACATTCCAAAGTGGCTTTCTCTCAATACTGTACAGTATCGGCAGCAAACCCCTTCAAATCTGGGATAAAAAAGTGAAGAATGGACATATCAAAAGAATCACGGACGAAGACATTCAGTCGTTGGTATTAGAAGTTGTTGGTTGTAATGTGAGCACCACGTACATCACATGCCCTGCCGACCCCAAGAAAACGTTGGGCATCAAACTTCCCTATCTGGTGATGATTGTAAAGAATTTGAAAAAATATTTCACGTTCGAGATACAAGTGAGTTCAGTGTATTGAACCCGATGGCAACATTTCTAATAAAATATGTTTGTTTTAGATACTGGATGATAAGAATGTCCGTCGACGATTCCGTGCGAGCAATTACCAGTCGACGACCAGAGTGAAACCGTTTATATGTACGATGCCGATGCGATTGGACGATGGCTGGAATCAAATACAATTCAATGTGGCCGATTTTACACGGCGTGCATATGGCACGAATTACGTGGAAACATTGAGAGTACAAGTACATGCGAATTGTCGCATAAGACGCGTTTATTTCTCCGATCGACTGTACAGCGAGGACGAGTTACCAGCTGAATTTAAACTCTTTTTACCGATACAGAGTAAAACGAGAACAGCAGTAACGACACAATGATCGAGTTTCTTTGCAGTGCACAATGTGTTTCTTTTATTTTGTATGGTGGGTGAGGTTGTGAATGCACTTTTGATGCCGGATATATGCTTTTTTCACATAAAAACTCTTGATAACTCTTTTAATAATAAGAAAGGTTATCATATTGACCTTAAAGAAATTGAAAGACTGTTAATAATGTCATTTTATTCACTAAAACTTTTGTAAATATCGTCCCATAAATGATTAAATTTAAACTGGTGTAGAAATACAAGAAATGTTTCATTTCCTCAACATGACGCATTTTTATTTTTTGGTGATTGATTCATTGCTTGTCTATTTTTAAATGTTACTTTTTTTCATCAAAACACAATTATTGCATTGTGTTAATTAAGTGACGTGCACAAAAAAAGTGAGAAATCCCAAAGAAACATAACAACATATATCAAGTTTTGTGTCAATCTTGGACAAGTATTAATTATTCGCATACGAACGTGCTAAGGGCACTTTGAACATTCTTATAGCGTATAAAAAACACCTAATTATTTCCGAATAATTAATATAATTTATCTAATGGCCATAATTAATTTTCTTAAAGATATATAACGAAATTTGAATTGAGCAATGAACAATTTCTTGCAATTTTTTTTTATTGTCTATTATGTAAATCGATAAAAATTGTCCTTGCTAGAAAACTGAAACGAATTTTCGCCTTGCCTCGAAAACACAATAAAAATAAAGATGATTTCCCATCAATGAAAAAAAAATATAAATATGTTTATAAAAATTCATTGACGTAAAGTTTGAGTTTTACAACTTAATTCGACACCATGATCAGCAAATAAATAAAAATTCGTTAAAAACAGTATATGAAATTGTGCGAAAAACTGATCCTTCAAATGGTAAATAAGGATGTTTGCTGTGACGTAAGCGAGAATTACACAGAAACTGGAAATTCATTTCCATTTGTACATTAATACACTCGTTTATTTAGAGTAATAACAATAAATTGTATATAGAAATTTGTAATGTACATGTGCAAAAAAAGTGTTTTTTTAGTGTAGGAGTTAATTAAGCAAAGTCCAGTCCTTTTGATGTTGTCCCAATTTGTATGCATGTTAAAAAGTTAATTACACTTGAAGACACCTTGGACCACATATGAATTTGTATCAAAGAAACTGGAATGAACTTCCCAGTAAATTGACGCCAAATCGCTGGTTCCCGCCTTTTAACACCAACTTCCCCATATAATTAAATGCAAAGCTACAATGTGCGAGCTTTAAGTGTCGAATAACGCACTAATGCCACTAATTAGTGCGGTCAAGGTGCAATTTCGAGAGAAAGAGAGCGTTTTTCTCCCATTTCCTAGCCCAAAAAGGTTAACCTCCTCTTTCGTTATGTAAACGAAAATAAAAACAATTACAAAACTGTGTTACTGTAATCGGATTAATTAAATTTATGACGTTTAATTGATATTGAGAAAAAGGCACAGTCGTTTAACTTGACATGTCCAGAAACTAGAAATCGCTGGCCAGGTAAAAAAGACGCGGTTTTTTTATTAAGAAAAGGAAAAAAACCGCCTCTCATAAATTGCATTTTGCACCAGATTTCGAAATTTCATCATGCAAATCTAGATTCTAACAACGAATTATGAAAGTCGATAGAGACACACATATACGACAAACATCTATAAATCCCATACCATTAAACCGATAAGTCTTTAAATATAGCTTTTATGGATTTAATAATATAGGCTGGCTTTTAATGTCCGTCTTCAGATAATTTCAACAAAAATATTTATAAGAGACTATTTTAGATAATTGTACGGATTGTTGAACGGAAACATCGAATTGTGCTTGTCCCAAAAACAGTGATTAAACCGAAAATTATCAGTTAAATCCCCATTCATTTGTATAATAGTTGCAAATAAACAATCCAATCTATTAGGTACACATGTGTAAATAAATAAAATTTGTGTAAACGGGATGGTCAGTGGTGATGAGTCAAGAAACGATAAATTGAAACGTAAAGCGGTACAGAAACGTCAATAAACGACCACCTCGTCGTGTTTGGTGAACGTTTAAAAAAACTGCCCAAAGACGTCAGTCCATTTATTAAGCTCCTCCACTTGGTGGGGTTCCATAATCATCTAGAGCGTCGTAAATTTTTTTATAAAACCCAAAACGCACCGTTTTACCACCACATTTTATTTACTTTGAGTGACGGTCAAACGGTATACAATTGCAAATTGTATTAAAAGTGACTTTGTTAAGGTGCTAGTGCAAATTGTGTTTCCAATGATGGAGTTACGGTACAAAATCAATTCCAGTAAGTGAAATTATGGGGGTTTTTCTTCGGAGATCCCAATAGGCGCATAGAACACGAACCCGCATTCGATAAAATTTTTCATTTCTTCAGGGTAGCCCCAATAAATCAATAATTGGGATAAAAAAACAACAACAATTTCGTAACTCATTTACATACGTCTTCGAAAAGGTTGCGTGCTCTTAATTAGAATGACAACGTCTAATAAGTTGAATGTGAAGTTCAAGTACGGAAAAAAGTCGTCCCAATTTCAAGAAAAAAAAAATCATTGCCTAGTAAAATAAAAAGTCTTTTGACAAGGTGACAAGAACAATGATATAAAATTCTGCAAACCCGCGTACTAGATTCACATGTTTGTCCAAATATAGCGAAAGAATTCAGTGCAATGTAATCCACTTGTATAAGAACATTATCTAATATTGCATACAGCTTCCTATTTACATAATGAACGAATTTAAATTATTCCCTGAACCGTGAATATGCAAGGTAATACGATTTAATTTTGGTCAAGGCTCGGTACAGCGTCGTGTGTTTACCAGAATTCACTTACCGCGATGTCAATTAGGCAATAATTCACGTGTTCACCTTACAAAAGTCAAGTGAATAAAAAACGGTCGCTTTTCTGCCAACAGAGATCCTTCTTCTGGCCCTTGCTGGCGTCATAATGGTCTGCTCTTCGTATTTGACCTTCGCCTACAATCCGATCGAGTTGATTAGCAAGAAAGTGCTCAATTTACGGCCCGGTTCGATTTTCTTCAATTTGTGGTCCAAGCCGCCGTACGATGTGATACTCAAGATTTATCTGTTTAATGTGACGAATCATAAAGCGTTTTTGGAAGGGAAAGAGAAATTGAAAGTGCAGGAAATCGGCCCTTATGTTTATCAGTAAGAAAAGAAATTTTTCCAGCGCGGGAAGATGATTAAACGATTGATTTTTTTAGTGAAGAATTGATCAACGAACATGCGGTGTTTAATGAAGATGGCACGATGACTTACACTCCCAAGAGGTTATCCAGTTTTGATAAAGAACTGTCTGTGGGTGATCAGAGGATTGAGAGGATTATCGTGCCGAATTTACCACTTGTCGGCATCCAAGCGTCGGTTAGCGACAGTTATTTCAAATCGATCGGCTTTGCGGGCGTTTCGCGTCTCTTAAATGCGAAACTCTTCCGCAATTTAACAATCGAGGAGTATTTGTTCGGTTACGATGACCCGTTGGTGACGGCAGGCAACCGATTCCTGCCCAATTGGATCGATTTCGGCAATTTCGGCATTTTAGACAGGGTAAAAAATCCAAAAAACAAAAAAGAACTGTTTAATTAATTTTTTCCATCAGCTTCTTTCCAGAGACAACAACAACAACGTCACCCTCCTCGTCGACCCCTCCAAATACGTCACCACCAACCCTCTCCTCACTCCCGAAGAGAAACTCGCCCCTTACCACATCGTCAAATGGAACGGCTCGCCAGGCTTCAAAGAATGGGGCTACGACAAATCGCTGCAAGAAAACACCGTCTCCAAAGGCCAGCTAGCTGAGGGCGCCTTCGAAGGCACCGTCTTCCCCTCCTACCTCCCTCCCAACACCAGTCTCACCCTTTTCCGCAAAGCCTTCTGTCGTCCAGTCCCGTTAAAGTACCTCAAACAAACCGTCAGTCCGGAAGGATTCGATGTGTACCGCTACACCATGTCACCCGACCTCTTCGAAACGCCCGACGTCAACCCCGACAACAAAGTGTACTGCCACAAGGGCCGGTGCCCGAAACGCGGTCTCGGCACCATCGCTCCCTGCTACTACGACATCCCCATCGTTCTGTCTTTACCGCACTTCCTCAACAGCGATCCGAGCATCCTGGACGGCATCGACGGTTCACATCCGAACGCGTCGCTGCACGAGAGCATCGCCATGATCCACACCAAATACGGTCTACCAATCAACGGCAATTTACGCATCCAGATCAACATCGATGTGGGCAAGACGCGATTCAACGAAATCACGCGCCCTTTAAACAATCTCGTTGTACCGCTGTTCTGGATTGAGATGACCGTCACCGAATTGCCGCAATTAGTGTACATTTTAGTGAATTTAGGATGCCATATAGGACCGATAGTGCAATTGGTGGGCGCTTATTTGCTGGCGTTTATTGGAGTCGCGTGCATTTCGGGCTCCGCTTGTCTCGTATTGTTCTTCTCGAAAAAGTCACCGATCGCTTCGGCAAGGTTGAGCTTGAATACTGATTACAGTCCATTGCCTATAATTAATTTGTCCGCGCAGTATTTCCACGAATTAAAAAGCAAAAATTGAGTACATAAAAACAGACTGATTAGTAAAAAATTGTTAAATATTCGTTGGAGGCAAAGTGCTAGGTGTTTTTTGTTAATGTTTTTTTTTATTTATAATACATGTATGGTATTTGTACTATTTTGTAATGAATAGGATTATATACAAGAATTGAAATCGTTTGTAATTTCTGCGTCCACAAAAATGAGATCAGCTTTTCAGGTGCGTTTTGGCCCGAATCCACGGTAGATAGTAGGAGAGGCGAGTGTAGACGTCGGGAAAGCCGGGCTTGGCACAACCCGACCCAAAAGAGGTGATTCCCGCCAAAATCCAACGGCCATCGTTCAGGGCGCACTGCAACGGCCCACCAGAATCGCCCTGGAACATAAAAATGCTCACGTTACTCTCTCGGATTTCTTAGCAAATATTTAATGAAATTTTTTTATAACACACAAATGGAATGTTAATTAAAACGAACCATTTCACAACCTTTGACTTGTTTCTCTTCCCTTTGTGTTGACCAAATATCAATATTAGAAAAGTATCTTAAATGATATACGGACATTTACTTAAATTCAAGGTCTAACTAATATGTTTAAAACATGAAAACAACTAAATTATTATCATAAGAAAGTAATTAAAAAAAATTACAATGACAATTTAAGGAGAGTTTTAAATAATTGAGCGATTTTATGCAGCATTGTATATAATAATTTTTTATTTATTCGCTTTTTGCGTCGGTCGACGTCAATATGGTAAATAAACAAAAACCACTCTGCAAGTAATTAAAAAAAACATTTACTAACAAAAATTTATCAGATTTTTCTATTTTTTTTTATATTTCAACTTGTACTTTACATCTGCAATGATGAGATATTAAATGGACACACTTACTTAAAAGAACATAAAAATATGTGCATAAAACTAGATCCTTCCGCATAAAATCAGTTATTATCCCGAATGGTAAAATCGTAAAACAAGCAGTTAAATGTGTTTACGACAAAAACTGATCACAAAGCGAAAAAATCGAATTTTATACACAAAGAAGAGAGTTGTGCATTGTGAACGGCGCCCCACAAATATATAACCATTATATTTTCAGGAAACTTTTCGCACCTTGGAAGTTTTTTTTCCAATGTGCGAATGTCAAAAGCATTGCTTTTTTCTGATGATTCCATTCAATGCCAGAACGTCTGATTGTTTAAACAAAAACGACAATATGCATAATTTCCGTTAATATTTTAAGTAATGTAAATATTCGCGTCTGCTGTGTGTTGCCATCACAAAAACCACCCACCTGTTTGCATTTCATTTCACTTATACCCATATAAACAGGCGTTTCTATATTAAAATTTGCATTTCAAGCAAAATGCTTAAAATATGATTAAAGTTAACCCCCACAACCCCTGTTTCTGGTCATAAAGGGAGAGAAGAGCAAGCAGCATCTAAAATGTGCGTCTTTTTTGCCTCGCATAAGTGAATTGACTACTTGCACCGTGAAAAGCCCAGCAATCATTTCAAATGCGCATACAATTTAAATTGTGATCACGTTGAAAGAGTATAATTAACAAAATCAACCGGTATATGGCAATTAGCTTTTTGTACACGGTGAAAAAAATTTTTTAAGGACACACAAAATTGATTAATTTCTTAATAAATTATCCGAAACAGAACGTAAATGGATTTAACGCACCAAATTCGCATGCTTTCAGATTTGGAAAGTATGCAAATTTCCTTTAAAACACTCATTATCCTTAAAAAATCGTCCAATGACTTAAAAATCATTCGCTGATGTAAATGTTCACCTCCAAAGTGAATCCCTGAATTAATCCGCTTAAACAAATGTACCGATTAAAGTCGAGATGGGGAATTGGGGATTCTGTTGAAAAGTATCGATTCTTCTAATCGATTGAAAATTTTAACAAAAAAATCGATCCGAGTGTTAATCGTTTCTAATAAAATCGAACTTTTTTCGATCGACATTTGAAGCTTTTATTTTCTAATTTACTTTTTTCGAACATTTTCTTAAATCGATAATGTTGCTTACAACTCAAAATAAGCGTTTCAAGTTGAATAAAATAATTTATAAAAAAAATGAAACGGACATTTAATTAAATTGCGGGGAAGACGGGAAAAACACCTAAAAAAGTCTGTTTTTACGTTAAAAATTATACTTTTTTTAAAGTTATACACATATCATTTAAAAAAAAATGAAAAATAATTGTGAAATTTAATATTTTGAAGGAAAACAAAAATTGGAAGTTAATAAAACGATATTATCGATTTCCTCACCACTAAAACATCGTAATTTTTAGGACAAAACTCTATATTAAAAAATATCGATTAAGAATCTCCATCTCTAGATCAAAGGCGAATATAATAAAAGTGCACAAGAAAATATGTCCGGAAAAAAGTGCCGAATTTCCATCTATATTGAAATTGTCACATACCACACACGTGCCACTGCTCCCATCCAAATGGCCGGCACACAAGTGCCCCGACCGTATATTAACCGAGTGTCCATACTTCTTCCGGCAAATGGCATTGTCGTGGACGGGCACTTTGGCCTCCAGCAGTTTGCCAGCCAACATGCCATCCTCGACGCTCCGGCCCCAGCCGGTGGCGATGCACAAGTTCGTTTGATTGTGTGCTAGCCGTTTGTTGGGCAAACACACGGCCCGTACACGACTTTCGCCTGCCAATTTTACCGATTTCGACAGTTTCATTAGTGCTGTAAGAAAAAAAAATAGATGCCGAAATGATTTTTCCAATGGAGGTGTATGCTACCTATGTCGTGTTGAAAATTGTGGAAACGTTCGTGGAGGATGATTTCTTCGATGGGAATTCGTTGTTCGGTGCGCTCTTCAACGTCACGATCCCAATCGCCCACTACGGCCGTCCACAAGGCTGCGAGGGGCAAGTTGAACAAGTCACTAGGATTTTTGAAAAGGAAAAAAATTAAAAAACGCCCCGTTAATTTTAACAACGTCAAGCAGAATGGAAAATAGTTTTTTTCCAACGAAAAGTACGTCAATAAATAAAAATTGATTGAATTAATCAGAGATTTTTAAATAAATTCCAACAATCCCTTCAGACGCAATTAAACATCTAATTACTTAACATAAGTCAATAAATGAATAATTCAATAAACAAGAAAGCATTTCGAAACGGCGAGACAACAGCTATATTTACACAGAAAAAATCTCCGAGAATTAATTACTGGATTCTGTGTTTCATGTCACATATTCCCACCTAATATTTGTCGACCGATTAAGTAAAGTGATTTAACAGCCATTACATAAATCCGGTTGCCCGGAAGGGACACTTTTTTCCGTTTCATACTCACTTGTTGATGCAATGGGCCGCTGTAAGAAGCCACTCATTCGATATCATCACACCGCCACACCAATGGCCCAGAAACCCGAATTGGGGATGCAACAATTGCAAAGAGACCTGGAACAGTCAGCTAATTAAAAATGGAAAACATCGCAGAAAAAATCATGTAAATAGACACACAAAGGGATGTGTAAACAGTGTGCATTTTGCCCCCATTCAAATGACAACAAAACAAGAGAAATTTTGTCTCTTTATCCTCTGACATTCACTATCTTTGATATTATTTTTCATATATGCTGGCCAACAACAAATTTCAGTGTTGCCAAGACAACAGGTGTCAACCATCACTGTTATTATGAACTGAGGAGGGGGCACACGTTTTCTTTTCGATTTTCTTAACTATTTTCCATACCTGCCAAGGCCAGGCTCCCCGTACACTTTGTTTACCGTGTATAATCCGTCCAAGGCTGCCATACCTCGGCTGTCTCGAACGTCGGACACTGCGGCCACAATCTGCACACACAGAAAGGCTTTTAAGCACATTTCCACACTGGAAAAACCGTCACCCAGTGAATATACCTTGAACGGTGGACGACTGGTCGCCCGTTGCAATGCTGACTAACACGAGCAATTGGAATGTGTTGAAGAAATTGATGCCCATAGCACTAACATCTCCAACACTGTTATAGACACACAATACTCTCTGGCAGAGGCACCCTTCGATAATGAAGAGAGAGAGTGATTGCAACAATGAAAGTGGTCAATACACGCGACCGTAACTAGGCCTCTTCTCCTCACCTAAGCTAACCCAGTTATCATAGACGGCATTGGCGGCACCACTTTCAACAGTGGTCGATGGTGCGTACGTTTGGGGAGCACGCCGCCCCCGTTTTACAACAAACTCGTGTCATTTGCATATTTACCAGTCTTCAGGCAATTAACTTTCACACACAAGCAAACGATAATGATTAGATAAAAGGTAATTTTGGTTTTACTTTTGTTTGTGAAAATAACCGGAGGATCATTAGTCATGTGTGGATTTATTGACACGTTTACACTTTGAAACCAGTTCAAGTTCAAGCAATTTCGGAGACAATATACACATACTCGTGAATAAAATTACGTCAATTGAGTTTAATGAGTCGTTTAATCAAGGCGAAAGTCGATGGATTTGTTTCTGTATTTTTTTTTTCGACAAATTTAAGTGAAAGTACAAAATTCTTGTTTGGAAATCAAACGGATTTGTAAATTTTAAGACAATAAACATAGATTTTCAGTGAAAGTAAAATGCGGATTATGTTATCAAATGTTGTGGCATTTTTATGGAAAGAGCGGAAATTTGAAGTTCAACTTGTGGAAGTGAATTCACTTCCGACGCAAAGGGCACCATTTATCACTCTTAAAATTGAAAATGAAACAATCTGATCAAACATACATAGGCCATCATATATATTTGCTTTCTTATTTATTATAGGACTAATACAGTGTGGCAACATGATTATTTATTTGTTGAAACAAAAATTCGAGTGGAATCTTGAATAGATCTGAAGAAAATCAACAAAATGATTGTCTACTGGACTGGGGGACTTGACAGGAACGTAAATTGATTACATTGGACAGTATCTCATCTTCTAACGGGCAACCATTCGCCGATCTCGTCATTTTGGAACTGAAACAACGGGACAAATGTGCCAACACACAGTTTCACAACCATCGCCAAACCACCCTCTTAACATCAATCATCGTGGTGCACGCATTTCCATTCGACGCGCGTTTAATTAGCAAAGAAAAGACGAAACGAAGACGTGACAATTTTAAAGAGCATTTTTTTCGGTTGAAACGTGAAAGTGCACAATACCCGCACACAAAACATGTATTTGTGCAGCATTTTTAATATGCAAAACATGGTACATTTCGTTTTGCGGTAAAATACTTTCCAATACGCAATTATACGCGATTTTCTAAATCATTTTATAATTGAGTGTATGTTTTATTGAAAACAGGATGCACTTAAGTGTTTTGAATTTGAGAGCGATATTCAATTCAAGTATGCGTTCCCGTGTACAGCCATAATATTTTATTATGTCGATGATTTCGTTTGGATTTTATAAAATCCATCCAATTAAATTGCAATTAGAGACGAATACCGGCTAATCATGGGCATAGAGATGGGGATTTTCTTGAAAAGTATCGATTCTTCTATTCGATGGAAAATTTTAACAAAGAAATCGGATCCGAGTGTTAATAAAATCGAATTTTTCATTTTCTAATTTACTTTTTTCGAACATTTTCTAAAATCGATAATGTTGCTTACAACTCAAAATAAGCGTTTCACGTTGAATGACAAGATTTATAAAAAAATAAAATGGAAATATAATTTAAAAGTGCGGGGAAGACGGGAAAAATACCTCTGAAAGTCTGTTTTTACGTTAAAAACTACATATTTATAATTATACACATATTATTGGAAAACAATTGTGGAATTTAATATTTTGAAGAAAAACAAAAATCGGAACTGAGTAAAACGATTTTATCGGTTTCCTCACCATTAAAATATCGTAATTTTTGGGACAAAAAATCGATCCTTAAAAATATCGATTAAGAATCGCCATCTCTATAATAAACTTTCTCTTGCGCTTTGTACAATTTTCGTCTGTTATGAGGGTGGTTTTTGCAAAGTAAATAAATACCTGACCGTCGTAGTCAATCGGTGCGAAATTGGAGTTTGTTTCGGTGCGTTTACCGAACCTGAAATCAAATAGATCATTACCTGTTGCGCTTTTTATTTTTAGTAAACAATTCCACAGTGTTCCCCACAACTCTCGAGATGGGTAAAGAGAGGAAAACTCTTTATTTTTTTTTCTAAGAGAGGAAAAGAGCCTCGAGTGGAAAGCTATCGAACTCAATTTCAAATTAATACATAAATTATTTTGTTATGATGGCCATTTTAGATTTTTTGTTGCGGTTTTCTATGTATATATTTCTCTCTTTTGTTGTTTCGCAGATTTCTCAAGAGAAATCAATCGGTATGTACAGCATCCAATCAGATATTGGCCGTGTGTTTGACGATTAATTGAATTTAGAAAATTTCGGTTAATCGTTCCAATATCAATTTGCATTGTTTTGGGTAAAAAGGCACCGCCACTAATTAAAGAAAAAGCGTATTAAAGAGAAAAAAGATTAATTTTCTCCATAAAGTTCACTTGTATATACTTTCAAATGTAATGTATACGTTGATGGCTCACTCACGATCTAATTACTTTCTATATGTGTATATAGACGAGCATCAGCTCAAGAGAACAGTTTGGTGTGTGTGTTAAAAAGACAATAAAAATGCAAAATAAACATCACGCTCGTACAATAGAATCCGTTAGAAAATTTAATTGAAATTGAAATCTCATTTTATATACAACATAATTTCACTTTTATTAAATAGAAACGGGAATCGAGTGTGAAGCGCGTTTATGGACCCATTTTTGTATATGATTTTCTGTTATTTGGTTCAAAAACAGTTTTTGGGGGTGTTTTAAGCTGAAAATCTCTCACCTAGGACGCGCTTTGGTGCCATACTCTCGATCAATCTCCCTCAATCGAATGATGTTGGCCCGATGGACTTTTTGATAGCCCATTTGGCTGTTGTCGAGTCCGCTGCGTGTATACCTACCCATAGTAACATGCACACCACGAAAATTACTGTTTTTTTTTCGGTTGTTTTATTTGTTAACTAATTGGACGACTTGAACGGACATAAATTACGACAGAAAGCGTGCAGGGGACACAGAAATGCACAACAAATTACACAGTTGTGTGAAAATCAAATTTCGCGTGGAGATTTAGTTTTTTTTTTGGTAAAACACACAGAAATCGTGCAAGACACAAAAGGATTTACGTAATGAAGTGCGAAAAAGCGACAGAATCTTTGATCTTCTTGGGGGTGGGATTTAATTATAACAATTACAAAATCAATTTGCTTCCAAAATGGAAAAACTCGCTTGGGGAAACGATTGGAATGTCGAGCGTAAAAAAAACTGTATTATAAATTTATAGAAATTCGATGCAGTAATTAATTAAACAAATTACGATTTTATTGATTAATGTGCCATCAAGTGCAACCGATACCAATTTTAGGTAAAAATGCAATTGAGATTGACGTCAACATGTAACTAATTAGTAGGTGAATCTTTCCTAACCGAAAATCATTATCAATTTAGAGACACACGCAATAGGTAATGTTTATTAAAAATTCGTAAAATGAACTTGGTTAATTGAGCAACAATTTGATCACACGTCAAAAGTTTAGAGTATATGTTTTCTGAGAAAATAATAAACAGTGCGTTATAAGAGCACTTTTCGCGAACATTTGCCTACTTTACAAAACGAAAACAGTTTAAAGACGCATATCCTCAAACCAAAAGGGCTTTAATACGCTTTTTCTTCCATGGAGTGGAGTTACACATTTAACAAGCGACACAAACATTCGTAGAGAAAAATTGTGACACAATTTTACCTTGGCCGGGCAATGGACGAGTACATTTTCTCCAATTTCAGCAACTCCTGCAGCATGTCGTCGTTCCTGGCAGTGGGCGCACCGCGGGCCCAATTGCCCTCCACCAACATGATGGCCACAATGAGTGCCAGCCAACGTAGCGACGACCACCTCATCTGAAACAAATCGAAATCCACTTTTATTGCATTTAAATTAGATATTAACATTGAGTATGTTGATTCTCTTAATTAAATTGATTTTTTTCAAATTGAAGATGGCTGGGGAATTTTTGCAGTCCGCCATGATACACAAACTCCCATTTCTACATAAACATTTCTTTTTAGGATGCCATGAACATACGCGATTGTTTTCCTCATATGCTGTCATACACATTCGTGCATGGCTCTCTACGTTAATGTGTACCCACACAGTGGAGGAGAGTATCTTTTGACATGGAACAAATAGGGAATTTTTCGCTTGCCAGAGTTCTAGGAATGTTTGTACATTTGCAAACAAAATCGCCTTATTTTTAATACAAAATGTACATGGGGAAAAAGAATCAAGTTGCAAAGTTGCGGATCAAAGGGAAAATCATTGGTTTTGTGGGTTTATTGACATACGACTTTTTTACCCCTTGTAACCCACACATTAATCAAACACAGATAATAAATCCAATGTTAAACAATTGTTCAAAGACAATAATTTTTTTCTAACATAAAATTCGATTAGAACAATCAATAAAAATGAATAATTAATTTATAGTGTTCTTGGAAACATTATATGTTTACGATCAATTTTTATTGTTTTATTTATGAATATACCTCTAATGTAATAAACAATAAAACAAATCAACACTGTAAGGTAATTAAACGAAATTGAAGATTGTTAGCTTGGCGCATTCACCAAAATTCCAAGGCAATTTATTACCCACTTTCAAGTGTGGTGGAGCGCCTCTTTTTGTAATTAAAATGCAAAATGAGATTTGCACACTTTTCGGTATGAATAAAAGGTGTTAATTTCACGCTCATTTCACTGACAAACATTAAAGAAAATGGTTAATTGTGTCGTTACTTACAGTTATCGGAATGTTGTACCCCCTTTTGAGCTGTTTTTGGTGATATCAAAGGGTGCTTGTGTCACCTGTTGAAATTTCCTTTTCTAGAGGAAAACTGGATGAGTTTTGAGACTGTTTGGTGATCGTCGACGGCGCTCCTTTTATACTTATAGAAGGATAACGCCGACGCATTACCCCCAGTCACATTTATCCAAAAGTGTGGATCCCAGAAATTACAATTGTACACAAAGGGCCTTAATTTACCGTTCTAGAGATGGACGATTCCAAAAAACGCCGTTCAATGTCCAAACTGTGGACAATACTTGAACTTTTAAACAAAACCCACCCGATAATATTGTTGTATAAATGTTGAGAGATAAAAAGTGAAAAGGCCGATCTAAATGAGGGTCTATTGAAAAAACTTGTGCCGAAATAAGCATGAATTTAATAAAAGCGCACTGGTTTTCAGCCAAATCGAATTCATTAATTCCTATACAGATCTGTAATAAGAGATATTCAATAAAATCTTACATAAATTTCCAATCATATCAAATTAACAAACAAATACAGCAAAAAATGCAATTTCTGATTAGAATTGTATTATATGGATTAGATAAGAGAGAAATCACAACATTTATAAACAAATTAATGGAGGCAGTTGTGTGGAAAGCCGTCCATCTGGTCGGCCATTTGTTCCAAAAAAGATTCATTCATTTATGGCCATTAATAAGCCGGCAATACTGATAGGGCCCCGTTTTGTCTATTGATTATCGGTGTCCCGACTTTGATCCTCTATTTATTCAGTTTTCAGAGTTAAAAATGCCAGCAAAGTTTAATTAAAAAAAAACATAACCGAAGGAACTTGTATCTGCAGCTAATTACTAGTGTTTGAAATTTGTTTCGGGAATACCTGATTAGAGTTTTTTAATTAGAAAAACTCGCAATATTCTCTCGAGTGGAAATCGATAAATGTCTTCAAGTATGTAAATAGAAAATTACCCTCAATGTACATGAATAGAACGAAAAGTGGTCTAATTGAGTTCCTTTGTAACAGATCTATTAGCGTTTCATGTTTCGCAAACACCGAAGATGCATTTGAAAAAATTTCACCATTTTCCACAGCGCCATCTACACACTATCAACAACACTTTCATTACAGTAATCTGTATTTTTATTCAAAAAAATAAACTATATGGCAAAAACAATAAAAAAAAACAGAAACTCTTATCTAACAGGACTTATAATCAAATTCAATTTCAATTGATTCCGTTCCGGTCCCACCAAATACGGCGTTAAATTCTCCCCGTACCTTGTAGACGGATTCAGTTCCTTAAACGGTATCAAATCGTCCACATTCATCACATTGTCATTAGCATTAAAATGATGTACACGTTCCACCACGTCCATCACATGTTCCACACCACCCAAACAGCCATAAATCAAAATCGACACTCTTACTCGCATATTCTTCTCACATAACTCGCGGCACGTCAACGACAATCGCACCGTTGACAAAATCTGCTCAGGAACGGGCACAGTGCCCTGCCAAGCGATCAAAAAACACTTTTGAAACCACACACCCTTCGGATACAAATCCACCACCCATTCGTTGATTTTATTCGCTTCATGTTCAGCTGCGCTCACATGCGACGAGAATACAAACGTGCTGGTATGATAACTCTGCAAAGTCCAGAAATTCTCGATTGTCAATGCAGCACTACAATTGTCCGCCGTGTAAAGACGCGGTGTGTACAGAATGCGATTCGGTGTGTCCACTTTGTGGTAACCATTGCCGGAATGGTAGTTCATTGCCATCGCCATTCGTTCAACGAAAAACTCCTTGTATTCCCGCACCAAAGGGGAGAGTAAAAGGCCGGCTAGTTCACGTGGCGCCATCATTGGAAACCGAATATGCACCATCACCATTTCAACAAGTAATTTAAAGTCGTCTTCCGATCCGGACGAGTCTTCTCTTAATCTGGCACGCTGTAAATCCAACCACCGCACTAAACAGTTATACAAAACTAATTCGTTGTACACAACAATGTCGTTTTGTTGTAGAATCATGATGAACATGTCCACATCGAAGTTACTGAAGTCAGCCGTGTTGGCGACCGATTCAAAGTTCCATTTTATGAAATTTTTGCACGTTTCTGAGACTTTGTCGTGGCCACAAGCGGTGGTGTATGATAGCCAGCTGAATAATTGATTGTGACTGGAAGCGTGGGGCACATGGAGACACATGTACTTGGTACATATGATACTGAGACTGCGGACAATGTATTTGTCGGCAAGGGCGAGTATTGGCATCACATTGGTGTGTGTTATGAGGATTTTTCCGGTGTATAAGTATTCGAGGAAGAAATGGAAGACTGATTCGCATTGGGGGAGTTCTTGGAGCTCCACATGACTTTCATGCCATTCACTCCATTCGGGACGGGTGAGCATCGCTTGAAATACATCGCTACTTGCACACAGAATCAAACGGTGCACTTGGTACTCTTTGTGGCCCACTTTCAGTGTAACATCGCACATTTGCTTCTCTAAATACAGTCGTTTGATGATGTTTAGGAGTTTATCGGAATTGTCCACCTACAAATAGATTGTTTAATGGAAATTTTGTGGATTTGTTGTTGATTACGTTTATTTGGCAAGAAGAGTCCACTTCGTCATCGGAGGATGAACGACGTTTTCTTGTTGGTCGGGATAATAATGTATTTGTATCGTTCTGAATATTATCATCCATTCTGTGCAATATATTTAATTAGTTTATATCAATTTCAATGAATTTTTATGAATTTTACAAGAGATTTTTGAAAAACATAACCTCAAATATTGTTTTGCAAGTTGTTAGTTATAAAGTTTATCAATAGATGTCATTAGTCTTGGAAATTTCCCGCTGATTTTTTGAAAAATGAAAACCGTTTTGAAGCAAACATGTTTATTGCATAAACTCGCATAACAATTCCATTATTATATAAATTGAGCAAAACGTTACAAATTGACAAATATTCAGTTCTTTTAACATAAATCACAAATGACTACAACAAACTTGGAATGTTTTTTTATCACTAGAACAAGCAAATATAAGTACCTACTAAATATAAGTGCATTTTATGAATTTAAGGCGCCCAAGTATGTGGGAATACTTTCATTCGTACATAATCTTGTACAATTTCTTGTATTTGTTTCATTGTCGGTTGAGGCACATTCAATTGGAACCCTAAACGTTTCAATTTCGATCCATCCAAATGCAAATGTTTCGAATACATCAATTCCACATCCATATAAGGGGACAATGGCGTATTCTGGATGTCATCCGAGCGACAAGCGGCCGCCCATAACGTTAAATGCTTGTCATTCACCTCCTCGGCCGCCCCATTCAAGTCCACCACCGACGACACCACCGTTCCATAATAATCCACATTAATTTGATACAATTCCGCTAAGAGATCCGAAATGGAGCCTTGTGTCGACTTGCCATCATCCACAACATTGTAAATCTGTTTAATCATGTCGTCACGTTCCAAAACGAACCAAATCGCCCGACAAACGTCCTCCACATGCACCGTATTCAATACCAAATTCGAATCCCATAACAGTTTCATCGTTTTCGATTGTTGTTTGAATATAGCCGCGCCCATAATGCGAGGCATCAAGCCATTCCGATCGCCAAGTCCATAAACGATCGGTAAACGGAGAATTGTGTATGGAAGTGTCGGTATTTGGGCCAATTCCGCTTCAACCTGCAAGAAAATCAATGAACACAAGCGCAAAACTCGGTTTGCCGTTTACTTTTAGCTTCCATTTCGCTGTTGTGGTCCAGGGCTCCAGAGAGTCGTCCTCTTTATGGCCACTTTTCTCACTGGAGCACATGTTGCCGGAAGACAGTTCAACATAATGTTTAACATTGTTTAGAGACGCTTCTTTGGCGCAGTTTAAGCTCAATTTTAGGATGCCTTCATTGTAAACGGGGTCGGTTTGACCGTACTTTGTTTCGCCAGCACAATTCACAACGAAATCCCAACAACTTCCATCGGATGTGGTGAAAGCGTTCTTGCAAGACTCTGTGAAACGTTGGGTATAGTTAAAGGGCGATTGGAATGGGTGTATGATTACCTGCATTGATTAAATTGGCACTTTTGAATTCGACTAAGGGACTATTAAAGCTGGACTGGTGCTCGGTGTTTAGCCAAGCAACTTGAGGTGGCACTTTGTCGACAACACGTACACAACTAACTAGATTGTTTGTTATTAAATAGGAGACGAAATTACGGCCGATAAAGCCACAGCCTGCGAGAGAAATGAAAAGGGGGCTCAGAAAGTGAGGTTAGAAAATGATTTTTTTTATAAATACCTCCGAATACTAGCACTTTGGGCTTCTCCATTCTACTGCCGGTTTACTTGTACAAATACTTATCACGGGTGAATTATTCATTCGTATGACGTCACTTATAAAAATTCTACAGCTTGTTTTCTGTAACTTTTTAACTGGTTATTAACCTCAGAATTATTGTGCAATTAATTTGCATCTGAATCGATGTCGAAATTGATTCTATATGAAACGTTTATTTCTTGTTATTTGTATGCATTAAATTATGCTGTTGATGATTGTTGAATGAAAAAATAAAGGAGAAATGATAAACTTAAACCGAGAACAAGTTTATCGCAATTCCAAAGGAAGTTGATGGATTAAAGGATTTGTGTGGCGTTGTTTTTATGTTATAATGCGTTCATTAACTTTTGCATTTCCTTGAATCTTGATCTGGTTTGCTTGTTTAAAAAATTCTAGCAGGAATTTTGAATTTGCGCGCCAGTGAATCTTTGGTGCGCCATCTATGGTTTTCAGGCATGAACTAGGGTGTCTTTTTTCAAAATTTCATACAAAAACTGATGAAAAACGTTTAAAATTTGCTTAAAAACAGTGTTTGTATCCGTTTTTTCTAAGTGTAAACGAAAATTTTCGTCAAATCACCGTAAAAATCTGTTTTGGGATGAAAATGGGGTTCTTTTGAATTGAAAAGCGCTGCTTTCAGTTCACCACTGATAACAGTGGAATCGGAGCGTCACGACGCCAATCCAATAATTCATCAGGACCACATAAACAGTCAGTGATAATAAAACCTGACCAAAAAAATCAATAAAACCCCTACAAGCGCTCTTAATGCAAACTAACCAAAAAAATTCAAATTCTATTTTATTCATATAAAAGTACAACGTTCAAATATCATTGTGAAATCACAGATATCTCAATATCCTTCCTATAACAACTTTTCGTATTCGTATTTTGCTTTTCCGGCACAAAAAAGCATAAAACACCCCCAAACAGCACCACCACAGCCACCGCAAAAATCGGAATCTCACAATGCCTGTCCATCAAATATCCAAACATCATATTACTACAAATCGCCCCAATCCTGCCCGAACACATAATCAAACAAATCGCAATACCCCCAACCTTGGTCGGAAACAATTCCACTCCAATATTTCCAATTGTTATGTTCGCCGTCACCATTGTCGCTTGGAAAATGCACGCAAACACCAAATTCTGCACGGACGATGTCAGAAAATAAATGCATCCAGCACTCAGTCCTCCTGCCAGCATGGTAAACAACGGAATCGTCTTCACTTTCACCTTACTTGCCACCCAGCCAGCGAACGCATTGAAAATCAACGAACTCACAGCGATCGCCACGGTGCTTTGGATCACCGACACATCGAATGACGGCTCACAACTTTGATTCTTCACTTGGGCCAATTGTGAAAGCTCCTTAACTGTAACCGTACCATTTGGATGTAAAGTTTGGAATTGTTGGAAACGTATAAACAATTCCGGCAGCCATAAACCAAGTCCAAATACCCTAAAAACAACGCATTTAATCCATTTCGATGCAAGTTTCCAATGGAAAACTTACCCGAACATGTTAGCAAACATGATGCTGCACGTTAAAAGGCTTACACTTCGCAATGGAGCTTTGAATAAGCTTTTAATTTGATCACAAATGCGACGAAGAGTTTGGATTGTCTTGTTACTGTTGGAGGTTTGTGCCAAGTTTGGTTTCGGGTCGGTTTTGTTGTCGTCTCCGATTAGATGTTTGACTGGAAATCGGTTTGGCTCTCTTCGGGTGTTGGTTGAGTACATTTTCTGTAGAATTGAGAGAGCTTTTTGGACGTCACCTTTGGCGAGGAAGAAACGAGGACTTTCTGGTAGACGGAGAAGCCAGAAACCGACTAGGAGCTCGGGCAGGGCTAAAACCAGCATGAAAACACGCCAAGGGGTTAGAGTGATGAAAGGGAGATGAAAGTTCGGTAAAGGAAGCACGAGGTATGCTAAAACCGGTAATAATAGCCAGGAGAATGTGAAGAAGAGGCCACAGTAGCAGACGATGGTGGGTCGGTACTTTGGCGGCTGGAATTCCGCGAGATAAGAGAAAATTATGCTTCCTGGTCCACCGATTAGAAACCCGTTAAGGAATCGACACAAAACCAGACTGAAAATCGACGGTAGAAATGTTAATAAAACTGTTAAAGTGGCGTTTAAGAGATGGCTGAGTAAAATGACTTTTCGTCTGCCACAAATGTCCGCCATCACCCCCCAAAGGAAGCTACTAACAATCCCTCCGACGAGGAAAGTCACATTCAAGAGCCCCAATTGGAATGACGTCAGATTTAAATCGCATTGGGCGGCTGGGAACACGTAGGATGATAGTCCATTCTGGAAGCCCACTGTGATTATTGAAAGGGCGCACACTAGGATGATTTCCACATGGAATCGACCATAGCCTGGAGGAGAACCGATGAGCAAAATGATGGAAAATTACAGAGCTTTGCGTACCTGTTAAGGAAATGGCGTTGTCAATGTCGGCTGTTTGATAGAAATTCACTTTGGCACCGTTCTTAGCGTCCATAATTCGCGAACAATGTTCCACATACAACGAAATGGATTTCAATAAATCATATTATATCCAATTGGTAATTATAAATATTTATTAATTTGTCAAGGTATGGAATTTAAAATAAATAACATCACAATAAGTGATTAGTTGGTAACTTGTTTAATTGCTAATTGACGATACTAACGCCAGGGTTTATCAATAGTTTGTTATTATTTATTTGTTGATAATAAGAATTTGTTACATTAATCGCATTGAATGCAGTTGAATTACTGAGAAAATTGACCAAGAATTCCAATTTTTTTTCTATATAAAATGACGAATTGCGCTGGTTAAATATTGGCTGTTGAATTTATTGCTTTTCAATTTTGTTGTTAAAGGGTGTGGAGCGTTTAATTCACTTAACAGTTGCGGAAATTCAAATTTGCCGCGCTTTTCCATCGCCGCCCTCGAAATTGTCGCACATCGAAAGCTCGACAACATTTTCTATTTTTACTTGAACGGGAATTGAAGAAAAGCGCGCCATTGAAGCGCTTTTCCTCATCCCTTGTTGAAAGGAAAGTGCTGCTGAGGTATCTTCCGGGAAAGCTTTTCCATCAGGAGTGCAGAACAGTGCAGAGATGGACTTTCACCCTGCCAAGCGCCACCCCCACACAAAACACCGCATTATCATACTTGAACACACCGATCGATAATTAGTGATAACAGAAAAACTGTTTTATCGCTATCGTAAAAGTGTTCAAATCGAAATTTTTCCCAAAATGGAAAATCGTCCGCTAATCGACCTCCAATCGCATAGATCGCTTTAAACAAATTAAAGCAACCTTCCAAATGCTCCATTAAAACGACATAACAAGCAATTTGTCTTTAGTTGCTTTTTAAATGGTCTTTAGGGGAGATCCTACAATAGCCAGAGTGTAAGGGTTGTAGAATGGCGTGGAGGTGCACATTTCCACCGGCTGCGACTCCTTTTTCGCTTGAAATTTAAATATTTAAACATTAATCTCAAAGGTGTTTGCACTTTAATGTGAACAAAGCCGAAAAACTTTTCAACAATACGGTCGGCAAATTTAAATTGGAATTATGTTGCTAAATTTAGTGTTGGTAGATAAAATGTAGCCGATTTGCGTAGAAAATTGATGAACAAAAAGAAATGCTAAGAAAATTAGTCCGACTTTAAACAATTAAGAGAATAAATAAGCGAAATTGCTTTAATTACTGCTTGATGATTAAATTGTACACGACAGGCTCAAGTGTTTATTTTTGTTGATGTGGAAAAGATTATTGAAACGCTTATTAAGTTGGAGGAGTATTTGTAAATTTTAGTAGTTTTTTCTATACATTCTCGAAGTGAACAATTGTTATTCGATTAATTATGACAGTTTTACAAATTAATGGTTAATTTAGCGTTTGTTTTAAGCTGTTGTTGGCGAATCATTTCGTTTTATCGGTTTCAGATGAAACTGGTTTGGATAATTCGTGTGTGAAACCGAGTAGGAATGTTGATTTCGAGGATGCTGTAGAGAGAACTGGTAAGAAAATCGAGAATCACCAAAGACAAATTGCATTTCGAGTGGCTATCATGCGTAAATCACAACACTTACAAATCAAGTACCTGATTTATCAATTTTTGCATTGTGATTCCCAATTGAAAGATAAAATAAATGATTAAATGCGTTTTCAGGCTTTGGGAAATTCAACGTTTACTTGATATTAGTTTGCGGTTTAAGTTTGTTCGCAACAAACACCGAATGCTATTCAGTTGGATTCATTGTCCCATCGGCGGCATGCGAATGGGATTTAAACAACACCACCAAAGGCATTCTAACGTCCACATCGTTCACAGGAATCGCGATTTCTTGCATAATCTTCGGCTACATTTCAGACATAAAAGGACGCCGGAAAATGTTGATTTACAGTTTCTTTTTAAGCTTTCTAACAAGTTTTATGTCCGCTTTGGTGCCGAATTTCTGGCTCTTTGTCGCTCTACGTTTCATCAACGGTTTATGGTAAGCTTGAAATCAAATCACAGTCGACTTTTGAAATATTCAGCTAGAGATGGCGATTCTAAATCGATATTTTTAGATATCGATTTTTTTTGTCCCCAAAATTACGATATTTTAGTGGTGAGGAAATCGATAAAATCGTTTTATTTACTTCCGATTTTCGTTTTTCTTCAAAATATTAAATTTCACAATTATTGTCCATTTTTTCTTAAATAATATGTGTATAATTATAAAAAAGGATACTTTTTAACGTAAAAACAGACTTTCATAGAATTTCATAAACGTAGCCCATGAAAATTATTTACAAGTATCTTAATTTCAGTATAAGAATTTCAGTATTTTGTTGGATTTGTTTGAATAAAATTCAAACAACTTACAATAAATGTTTTCTACCATTTCTTAACCGAACAACTGACATTTTATATTAGATGTTTAAATTTAATGACCGAAACGTGTAGACCACTTTATCTATAGAGTAAAACAATAGTTTCTTTATGCGTTGATTTATAAATTAATTATTTATTTATATATAGTTTCAATTCAACGTTACATAAACGTGTTTGACGTGTTGATTTTCACTAAAATTCAACGTTGAAAATAACGTTGTTTCACGCTACATTCACCCTCGACGAATCATGTTTCAACGTTGAATTAACGTACTTACGTTTACTGGGTCAGAGGTGTTTTTCCCGTACTTTATTATTTCCGTTTCATTTTCTTTATAAATTATGTTATTCAAAGTGAAACGCTTATTTTGAGTTGTAAGCAACATTATCGATTTTGGAAAATGTTCTAAAAAACTAAATTAGAAAAAAAAAACTTCAAATTTCGATTGAAAAAAAGTTCGATTTTATTAGGAAACGATTAATCGATTTCTTTGTTAAAATTTTCAATCGATTGGAAGAATCGATACTCTTCAACAGAATCCCCATTTCTAATATTCACACCGTCATCTAGCGTTTCAGGCCCATCAGCAGTGATCTTCGCCTACTTCGGTGAATTCCAAGACAAAAAATCCCGCTCCAAAGCAATGTCGTATGTGAGTTGGTTTATTGGTGCCGCATTGGCCTTCCTTCCGGCCCTTGCCTGGTCACTATTAAATTCCAATATCGAATTCAAAGCAATCGGACTTACAATCAACTCATGGCGAATGTACATGTTGATCAACACTCTGCCAAATCTGCTTGCAATGCTCGGTTTAATGAAATTATGGGAAAGTCCGAAATATTTATACCACATTGGCCGCACTGAGGAGGCCCTAGACATCCTCAAATCAATCTACGAAATTAATACGGGCAAACCAAAGTCCACGTTCAGTGTTGAATCACTGACAACGAAAATCGCAAACGAAACCAACGAGAAAACGAGCATTTTAAGCATATTAGCGAGTCAAATTGCGCCGTTGTTCAAGAAACCGTTGTTAATGTACACTTTAGCGGGATGTTTAATGCAAGCTTGTCTCTTCGCTCTGTCCAGTGGACTGTATTTATGGTATCCGGACATTGTGAATCAATTGTCCAACAGTGAGAATGATTCGGGGAATTTGACGGTTTGTCAGGCATTGGAAAGAGCGAGTTTTGCGGACACGGACTCGGAAGAGAATGGATGCCAGCGGTTGGACGACAGCATTTTCATTCAGAATATCATCGTTGGTGGCATCTATTTCGTCGGTTACGCTTCCTGGGGCATCGTTGTCAACACGATTGGCAACAAGAATTTCTTTAGTAATTTTCCAAGCAAATTGGAATTCCGTTTTTTATTGTTATTCGGTTTTTCTTGCAGATATTTGCATGATTATGTCCTCTGCTGGGATAATTGCACTCTGTTTCATCAATAACAAAATCCTAGTGGACATCATCTTCGTGTTGTCGATCTCATTTCCTGGCATTTGTGTGACAGTGGTGAATACTGCAATTGTGAATGTTTTTCCAACGGATTTGTGTGCGATTGCCATTTCGATTACATTGACAGCAGGACGTTTAGGGAGCATCACGTCCAGTTCAATTGTGGGGATTATGTTGGATTGGAATTGTGTGACGACGTTCTGTTTGTATGCCTTCAGTCTTGTTGGTAATAAGGCAATTTTTGTTTAATTACAAGTTTAAAACGATTTTTTTTTCAGTTTGTTTCTTGTTGGCGTTCTTATTCCCAAAACGGATTTAACAATTTTTATTTTATATACAAAAAGTAATGGTAGATTCTACGCACTGTCCTGATTCCGAAAATTTATAACACTTATGCTCGGAAACGCATAATAAGAGAGTTAGAGGCCTTCAAAGTTCTTGAAAAAAAAATCGAATTTTCAAAATATCTCCATACAGATATAAAATTAAAAAACCACATTTGGTACACTTACTTATCTCATAATGACTTATCTTACTGCAAAATTTAAACAAAATCGGCCGCCCCCAACACCACTTTTTGACAAAGGGGTGGTTTACCACCTTTGGCCATTTGTGTGGGGGATGTCAAATTTTAATTCCGTTAAGTCCGATCGATAGCAAATTTAATAAGGAAACTTTTTTGTCTCTTGGATTTTTTTCGTACGGCGCACCGTTTTCTAGAAAAATGCATTTTTTTTTGAACTTGTCAAGATTTTTCGAAAATTTCTTAACTTCAGTGGTCCATAACTTTTTAGTTAATGAACCGAAAAATCTAAAAAAATTATTCAAAGATCACCATAGGCTATAATATATTTCTCAATAAATTTTTGTTGTAATTTTTTTTAACATGCCAAAAATCCAATGAGCTTTCGACCCACCGAATCTACCATTCCTTTTTCGCCCACTTTAGCTGAAACACTGTAAAAAATTGAGATGAATAAATATTTTTATATTGAAACACACGGTCTTTTAATTAACACTGTTAATACTTTTGTTGTATCAATTAAACAACGAGTTAAAAAGTGCGAACACAATTCTAAGCCACCAGCATTGTTTGAACGATGATTTGCATTGTGGATTGTTTCAGTGTTAATTTACAATCGTTGATTAAATTTGCTTTTTAGAGAATGTATTATAATTTTAATTACGTAAATAGTACAATAATTTCTAGCATTCTGTCAATATTTTCATTACTTATGATGAAATAACATGTTTTCTTTGTCCATACGAACGTTTTGCATGTAATCTGTTTTTTTCAACATTTTTCAAGTATATAAATTTTACAATTCAAGGGCAATTCTGTGATATAATGAATATGTCATTCGGCAATTAAACATTCAGTCTCGTTACACGTACATGGAAACAATGAAGAAATCCAAAGAGATCGACGAAATTCGGAAACCCGCTTACTTTGAGGAGGCAATCACTCAGACAGGTATTCGAATTAAACAGAAAATCCGTTTTTTCTACGCTCTCTGCCTGCAGGTTTCGGCAAATTCAACTATTTCCTCATCCTCACATCGGGCTTCTGTTTAATGTCCGTCATATTGGAGACCACAAGTATGATGTTCATCATTCCAGCGGCCAAATGCGACTTGAATTTAAGTTTGAGCGAGAAAGGGATCTTGTCATCGATGGCGTTTATTGGTACGGTGTCCACGTCGCACTTTTGGGGCTTTCTCGCCGACACCCGTGGCCGAAAAGGTGTTTTATTTGTGAGTTTGTTGGGCAGTGCGATTGTTACACTCATTTGCAGTTTAATCGAGATCAGTTGGTTGTTTATTCTGTTGCGATTTGTTAACGGAACTCTGTAAGTAATTCAACATCGTTTTTTTCACGATTACACATGAATTTTACGGGCAGTGTTGGCGGTGCTTCAGCGATTGTCTTCGCCTATGTCGGCGAATTCCACAACAACATCCTTCGACCGAGAATTGTCACGTTTGTCGGCACTTTTGTAGCGATTGCCAACGTTTATTTGCCGGGATTAGCGTGGCTCATCCTGCCCCAAGAGTGGTCCTTCACCATTCCCGGTCTGGACCTGGTTTTCCGCCCTTGGAGACTTCTTTTAATCACTTACTGTCTACCGAGTTTGATTTCCTCGGTGGGACTGTATTTGTTACCGGAAAGTCCCAAGTTTTTAATGACTGAAGGGAAACGCGACGAAGTGATGGACATTCTTAATCGCATTTTTCGAGTAAACACCGGAAAACCGAAGGAGAAGTACATGGTTTCCGATATTTTATGGATTGAAAATAACGATTTAACACACACGAAGAAAGAGAGTATGTGGAAGATGTTGTGGACGCAAACGGTGCCCCTTTTTAAACGACCGTTTCTCAAAAAAACTACAATGGTGTGTGGGGCGCATTTTGTGACGTTTTTAAGGTTTGTCCACACACAAATCCAGCATTTACCGTGTTGATTTTGTTGATTTTTGTAGTACATCGGGACTTATCATGTGGTATCCAGACATTCTAAACAATATCGCACATTACAGTCACGAAATCACACATACAGACGTTTCGTTATGCACTGCAGTGAACTATGAACAACTTTTACACATAAACGACTCCCAAATCATTGTAAGAACATGATTTAATGTAAAATTTGCATTAATCTTGTCGATTTTAGTGGCCAGTATGCAAGGATATAGTAAAAACCGAAGTGTTTCAAAGTTCCATGATAATGGGTGTGTCCAGTGTGGCAGTGTACCTTGCGATCGCCACTTTCATCAACATGGTGGGCAAGAAAGTGCTTCTTATAGCCTTGACAATCATTACAACGGCCGCAGGCTTCGCCAGTCAATTTGTTTACGGTTACACAACGATTCAAATACTGTTGGCGGTGTTCCTTTTAGGTACGTCGATTATTGGCATTATAAATGCGATTATTGTTGATTTATTCCCAACACAAATACGTGGAATGGCATTGGCGATATCGTTGATGTGCGGTCGAATTGGTGCGATGGCTGGAAGTAATTTGATTGGACAGATTTTGTATTATTTCTGTGATTATCTGTTCTATATTCTGGCAGCCGATCAAATTAGTAAGTCGGATGGGTAGTGATGATTTCCGATTGATATAAGTGTGGTATTTCTGTTGCAGTTTTGATCATTATCGTTGTGATGTTACCATCTCTCAACCAACAAGCAAACTAGGAAATGAAATTTAAATTAAATTAGAATAACAAATTTTTACTGTAAGATTATGTTGAACAATACATTTATTATAAAATGGAGTTGTTTTTTAAAGTCCTTTAAAGAGTTTGAAGCCTTTGAAGTAGTTTTGGACCTCGTCTTTTAGGTACGGTTTTAAAACCAAGCATGTTGGTATATTTTCAGGTTGTTCAATCCATAATTTATGTAACACTTTGTTTTCGACTAGTTTGTCCTTTAGTTTGTTTAATGCAGCTTCGTCAGCAGCCTCCAAGACCACTTTGTGCATGTTATCCAAGTCTTTGAGGTACTCTTGTGTTTGGGGGTCATCGTGAAAGAGATGCGTTACAGCGGTCACTGCATGACATGCTTGTGCTATTAGAGCTCCAACGGGCCACTTTAAATCTTTACGAACCACTATGTATTGCACTAAATAGCTCATTTCTAAAGAAAATAAACTGCCGATTTCACAGATATTTAAAAGTGAGGTTATATTGAAAGTAGTTCAAATAAACGCTACGAGTGCATCTACTGCCATCTGTTATCAAATTCTGCCACTAATCGAGTAGACCACACATAACCTAAAAAAATTTCTTCTAAAAAGAAAATAGAAATAATTAATATGCCAGAGCCAATTTCCGACGTGAAATGCTTTCAAGAAGCCATCAAGTAAGCATCTAATTGCTTCTTGATAAAATTTAACATGATTTTTTACAGGGCCCCAAATTTGTCGGTTATTCACTTTGATGCCGATTGGGTGGATCAATGCGGTCAAGTGAACGATGTACTCGACACAATCTCTAAACAAGATGACTATTCCAAAGTTAAATTCTATAAATGTCCCGCTGAAACCCTGTCCGAAGTTTCTTTGAAATATAAAATCGAAGCGGTGCCCACAGTCGTACTTTTCCAGAATGGTCGCGAAATTGATCGTGTTAATGGAGCGAATGTTGGTAAACTTACAGAAACGATAAAACAGAACCTAAACTCGAATAGTGGTGTTACAAAGGAACCATTAGAAGCACGACTAAAAAAACTAATCAACCGGTCAAAAGTGATGCTTTTCATGAAAGGAGATAGAAATGCTCCTCGTTGTGGTTTTAGCAAAACAATTATTGGCATTTTAAACGAAACAGGGTACATTTTAGTCCTTTACTTCCGATCATGTTGTATATCGATTGATTTTAGGGTTTCTTATGACACTTTCGACATACTAACCGATGAAGAAGTTCGCCAAGGCCTAAAAAACTACTCTGACTGGCCCACCTATCCTCAATTATACGTAAATGGCGAATTAATCGGAGGATTGGACATTGTCAAAGAACTACTAGCAAATGGTGAATTAAACAGTGCCTTAACAGGCTAAAAACCGTTTCAAAAATAGTTGTATTTAAATAACCTTCAACAATTAACTTTCTACATTAAAAGGGACAACATAAACTGCATTTTTTGCACTTTTCACTGTATTCCAACGTCCAAACTTGTGTTCTTTCCCAACAGCAATCACCAAATGTTTCCCATCCGATGTAAAAGCCATACTGTTAACAAACCCTTCAATTGGCACTTTAAACAGTAAACTAATCGACTTGTAATTATTCTCCAACTTCCACAAACGCACAAAACCATCTTGTGAACCGGAAGCAATTAAATCCGTGTTTATATGACCGGCTAACGCTGTTATCCAATACGGTTCGCCATTCAGTGCATCACAACCGTGCGCTTTTTCCACCAAACACAACGGTTTCTTCCTCAAAAAACTCCACACACAAATCTGTCCATCATCGCCACCGGAAATGAAGTTCTCCTCATTAATTAATCGTACATTATCGATATTTCCCACATGTCCATTGTAAATCAGTTGAGTTTCTTCGATAATCTTCCATAAACGCAGATCTCGGCCGCCCGACGTGACCATCCGGTCCTTGTACAGCGCATCGATCGACACAATTGCATCCTGATGGCCGAACAACGTTTCCACATACGCCATTTCATCCAAACTCCACACTTTCGCTGTACGATCTTCACTGCACGAGTACAATGTGTGTGTGTCTCGCTTAAAACACAGTCCAGTCACCCCCTTTTTATGGCCCTTGAACGTTTTTATGTGCTCCAATTTGTTTGGTTCCCAAATTTGTATGTCTGCCGTCTCATCACCGACTGCCAGAAATTTACCATCACTGGATATTGCAATACTTAAAATACGACGTGAATGGCCCTTGATTACATCGACATTCTGTTTAACAAACGGAATTTGACCGACTTTTCTATTGTCTTTCAACGAATATTTCACTACATTACAGTCTTTACTGCCAACAAAAATGTACACATTGTCAGCTGAAATACAAAGGCACGTTAAACTGCTGCGTTGTTCTTTACATTTTAATTGTTTTATTGACTTTACATCGACGGATTTGTAATTATCAGCAACAGTGAGACGAAGCTTGCCTGTTTGGGATAAATAGTCGTCTTTTAAACGTTTGGAAAGTACACTATGGTCCACTTCCTCTTTTTCGAGTCGTGCTCTTTCTTCTTTCTCAATCTCTTCTAGATATACCTTCGCTAGACGCAGTTTCTTGTCTTGGGCCGTCTCGTTTTCATCCTCTGACTCTGAGGCATCAGGAACCTCGTCCTTTTCCAACTCATCTTCACTGCTACTCGTAATTTCATCATCTTTCGACACACTTTTCGTTTTCCGTTTTTTCGATTTAACTGTAGAGAATTTAGCACGTTTTGTACCGTTTATTTGTTTGCCCTTAATAAAAAACGACATGATTTCAATTAACAAAATGTGAGGTTATGTTTGACAGCACATGTGAATTATTGCTGGTTGCACACATTCAGGGCGAAATCATTCAAAACCAGCAAATTCGTTACAACTTTTTTATTAAGTTTATTTGAGTACAATAAAAATACTTTGCAAATGTTAAATATTAATCATGATGCGTGAGAAAGAACGAAAAATACAAAAAAAAGCGCTGACAATTCAACAATGTCCCCTATCCTCAACTCTCTGCCTAGGCGCCGCTTTAATGATATTATCCACACGCAATATCATTTCTGCCGCCTCCGAAGCAGACAACAACACTTGTCTTTTCACCACAAACGACTCAGTGATCCCCAACGCTTTCATATCACCCACCACACCCTTCTCCATATTCAATCCAGTCGTTGTCTTGCCAGCATTATGTGCCGCCTTCAATTCACTGATCAATTGTGCCGAATCATAGCCCGCATTATCGGCAATAATCACCGGCAATTGCAGCAAAGCCTTCGCAAATGCCTCCATCGCCACCGCCTCCTTCCCCGCCGTCTGTCCGGCCGCTTTACTCACAGCCACCGACATCAACGTCTCACTACATCCGCCCCCATAAACAATGCCACTCTCCTTCACCGTTGCCGCCAGCACACACAATGCATCGTGCAACGACCGGTCCGCTTCGTCGATTATCTGCTGTGTTGCACCACGAATCACAATTGTACACGCCTCTCCGCGTGGCACGCCACTAAATCGCAACAAAATATCCTCCCCGATCATAATCTGTTCAATCAAATCACATTTGCCAAGCTTCACCAGTTCGGGATGATCGAATGTGGACACAATCTCACCGCCAGTGACCAAAGCGAGCCGTTCAATGCCATCGAAATCGGCATGTTCAATCGCCATCACACCAGCATCAGCAAACAATTGTTCCGGATAATTGTAGATCAATTGTCGATTAATAAACACATTTGCATTGTGTTTTAAGATCTTGTTTACTTTGTCTTTCATTTTTTCCTTCTCGGCTGATTCGAGTTCGGCAATTTTGGCCATGGAATCGACTTTAATATGCGAACCGAACACTTTAATCTTGTCAGTGTCCATTGGTGTGTTGGCGATCAGGATTTTAGCGTTCTCCACACGTTTCGGTTGATGTACACCGGGTTTTTTGTCCAGTAGGAAACCGTCGTCGAGGAAGGAATCGGTTAGAGTGCCGCCAGTCTTTTTGATTAACTGGATGGCTTGTAGTTCGCCGGAACCTTTCAAACGGAGCACCGCTTCGACGGCTAGTTTAGCAAAGTGCTCTTTATGTTGGGAGAGAATCTTGGAACTCAATGTAGTGCGTGCAATATTCATTAAATCCTCGCGGAATTTGTCGCTGTTTGAGCTGTTGTCTGCGGAGGCGTCCAGTAAAGCTTTGCGGGCTACTTCGACGGCTTTACGCCATCCAGCGATGATTGTTTGCGGGTGGATTTTTTGTTCGATTAGTTTTTCTGCTTCTTTAAGCAATTCGGAAGCTGAAACACAAGAATGGTTAGTTAGGAGGTGCTGGTTGAGTGTTAAAATAGCAAACCTAGCACTGTAACTGACGTTGTTCCATCTCCAACTTCGTCATCCTGCACTTTGGACATATCTACTAAAATTTTCGCTGCTGGATTATCAACACCGACCGATTTCAGTATTGTAGCACCGTCGTTTGTTACTTCCACTTGTCCTGCACTCCTGCCACTTGATACAAGGATTTTGTCCATTCCTTTGGGCCCCAAAGTGCTCTTAACCAAGTCACCAATCGCAATCGCTCCCACAAAGCTGGACAACCGTGCTATTTCGCCTTTTTCCTCTTCGGCCTCTTGTTTCAGGATACGTAACGGATTTAAAGACACCTAGAAACATGTTAAAGGGGTTTTAGTTTGTTTTAACAAAGCACGTGCCGGTTGAGAATCTTAAGGTGTACACCTGAATTTTCAAGAGGAAAATTGAGGGTTTGTTGAGGGTTTAGAGTGGTGCAGATAAGAGAATGGTGGTTTTGTTAATGGAAAGTGTTGTTTAGGGTATACATACCATTTTAATTTGTTTTTTATCCAAAAATTATTTATAAAAGGCTAAAAACTGATGAATGACTGATATTAAGTTGTCAACAAACTGAACACTCTGAAGTTGCTTGCAATATTTGCGGGAAATTTGAAAAAGTCAAACATTCTAAAACAAATTTAAAAAAGATTAATACGTTGTTTAAGGTTTATTTCAGTAGATTATTACTTTAGTAATCTGTTAACGATTAACTGTGAAAAATTTTCAAATTTTATGAATATCATATGAAATTTCATAACCTCAACACCCACTTGGAAAATTTGAAAAAATTCAGTGGTATTTTAGTAATATTCATTCATAAGAGCGTTTTAAACACATTAAAATCATCAGATAAACACAAATTCCTCTCTCCTTCCTGAAAATGTACCATGTGACTGTGAAATACTTGCAAGTGGATGGTGCTAATTTTGGCGCGCCGTTGGAGAGCGTCTCGGCGCCCGTAATTCCATCACCACACATTTACAACACATTTTACTCCAAACAATTAAACCGTCACTTTGTGTGTACACGAATTCCTGTTGGAAATGTGTTTGTTTCAGTGAAATCGTTCACTTTAAGCCTTTGGAACTTCTCATCCAAAAAACGATAAAAAAGGCAAGTATAGCCCTCCAAAAGACTTTATTTTGTTCTATTAATACCTCTAAACAAAAACATTGTTTTATTGCATCGAACTTGATGTTATTTTTAGTGAATAGCCAATATATCTCTTTTAGGGAAAATGATCCGTGTTGACGAATCGGACCCCGTTGGGGGTAAGTAATAAACACCATGTTCATTACAAAAATACCCGAAATGAGCATAAAAAATCGCATAAAAAATGTTTTGCGACAAGGTCAGAATTTACAATTTTCTGTTTGTTGGATTTAAGCCAAGAAACCGTTCCCAAACCGCACAAACCTCCAACATTATTGAGTTCCTTTTTCTCTCAATAAAAAAAAACTATTCTTCTTTCAAGTTTATCCAAAAATAATAAACATTTTATTATAGAAGTTCCATTGAGTTTTCCATTCCGCGATGTGCAAATAAAGCGCGGCGTCGATCCAAAAACCGAATACGATTTGCAATCGGAATTGGGCAGGTGGGTGGCAGTAGAGGATCCCCAAAAATTGTCAAACAATGTAGAAAAATGTTGCATTTTTCAGAGGCAAATTCGGCACAGTCTATAAATGCGTGGAAAAAGCAACTGGTCTTGCACTGGCCGCCAAATATGTGTCGGTGCCAAAAAAGGAAGACCGTCGCAACGTCGAAAGGGAAATCGAGATCATGAGAACGTTACAGCATCCCCGTTTGATCCAGTTGTACGATGCATTCGAAATTGGCAAAGTGATGTGGGTCATCCTGGAATTGTAAGCAAAAAAATGCTCAAATCTCGAACGATTTTTTCTCAAATTTCCGCATTTTTCCAGGATTGAGGGTGGCGAATTGTTCGAGCGAGTCATCGACGACGATTTCATCCTTACAGAGAAAGCGTGCACCGTTTTCATGCGGCAAATATGCGAAGGTGTTGATTTTATACATAAACAACGCATCCTACATTTAGATATGAAAGTAAATTGGTTTTATTGCGAGTTTGGTGGGATTTATTTCGGGATTTTCTGTTTACAGCCGGAGAATATTTTATGTTTGACAAAAACTGGCAATCGTGTGAAGATCATCGATTTTGGATTGGCGAGAAAGTTCGATCCTGAGAAGAAATTGCAAGTTTTATTCGGTACACCGGAATTTGTGGCACCGGAAGTGGTGAATTTCGATGATATCGGATACGGGACGGATATGTGGAGTGTTGGAGTGATTTGTTACGTACTGTAAGCCGCCAACTCGCTAAAGTACCAAATTTTCCATTGGAAATCATTGCAGGTTGTCCGGTTTGTCGCCATTCATGGGCGCCACCGACGTGGAAACAATGGCAAACGTCACCATCGCCAAATACGACTTTGACGATGAAGCGTTCCTGGAAATTTCCGATCTAGCCAAGGACTTTATCCGAAAACTGCTCCTAAAAGATCTAAAGTAAGCCGTTAAACCGCATGTTCACCCCCAAATTAGTGTAACAAATGCACTAACCGAATTTCGTGTTTGTCAAAACTAATTTGGGACTTTTCTGTGCATGATTTAATCCACTAACATGTGAATTTTTCTCTTTATTCTTCCAGTAAAAGACTGACAGCTGAGGATTGCTTAAAACACGAGTGGTTAAAGCGGAAAAAGCGACCGCCCCAACGTGCACCCTCAATGGACGTGACAAAAGACAATTTAAAACAGTTTGTTGAACGCTGGAATGAGCATCCAAACAGTCCGTACATCTTCGAAATCACTTCGGATTTTTTCGAATTGCAACGGAGCAATTCGTCGAATTCGTTAATATGCGAATCGCCATCACCGTGCGAATCGATCGCTTCTTTACCGACATCCGACGATTTGAATGGCGACAGTTCGCTCGCTGTTCCCTCCATGGACTCGATACGACGTGCATCGGACAGCACATGCATTGTCAAGAGCCAAGACACCAACGAACGAATCAGCTTAGCGGAAGAAATCAAAAAACTGTCCGAAAAACTCTTCCAACTCTCCAACAACCTTCCAACGAGTATAAACTGCAACAAATCGCCGATCTTCGACGACTTCAAACTGGAAACTAAATCAGAAAATCACAGTTTACCGAAAGATCATCCGGACAGTCCACAATGTACGATCCCATGGCGTCGACCAAAGTTCAAACTGAACGGTATGAGTCGAGATGTGCCGTTGGCCATCCCCAAAACCGACCACCTCAATTCCACCAGTCCGAACGGCACCAAAGACCTTTTACTGCAACTGTTGGGCCATTGGGACGGCCCCAAGATGCGAACCAACACCCGACACGCGTCCGTCTCATCGGAATGGACGGAGAGCGACTCATTGGGCCAACGGACCATCAGTTCATTGAATACATTCTTTCAGTCGCGTGCAACCAGCAAAAAAATCACCCCATTTCATTTACATCAGAATTAAAGGCTGACCCACGTGTTTTGTTGTTGTTGTTTTGTGCTTTCTTTTTGCATTTCTGTTACTACAAAGAAAACTATAATAAAATGTTTACGATTATTTTTTGGGGCCACAATTTTGAAACAGAACTTTTTCTGTGCATTTTTACAGGGCCCGTTTGACGGCCGTTGAAGCATTAAAACATCCTTGGATGTGTACGAAAACAGTCCATCCTGAAATTGGTTTAAGTAAATCGAAATTGAAACGGTACGTGATTAAAAAGCGATGGATTAAAGCTGTTAATATGATAATTGCGTTGAAACGGATGGGGGCGAAAATCGACACATGAAATGTTTTTCTGTACAATATTTGTACGATTTTATTTTTTTTCTCTCTCGAATTAACGGATTCTAGTCAATATTTACGTTCCGTAATGATTCTGTTAAGTTTATGTTATTCAATAAAAGACTAATTTACAAATAGTGTGTTTATTTATGGGGTAAATAAACACAGAATTTTAATCCTAATGTAAAATTGTTTAACGGTATGATTTCTGGTAGCGGGCACGGGCACCTGGACCGCCGAATTTCTTCGGTTCACAACGTCTGGGATCGGCGACGAGCAATGTACGGTCGTATTGGATGAGGATGTCCTTTAATTCCTTCTTGGAGGCCTCATCGACGTCTGTGGAACGAAGAAAAGGAGGTCATTTTGGGAAGGAGATAAAATTGGTTTGTATGCAATTTTAAAGCCAGAACCACACGAAATCAAGTGGAACTGGTAGTTATAATTGCAGCAATTATTTAGCATCATTATTCCATACAGTTTGTAAATAGGTGTGCATTACACTGTTGGCTTAATGATGCACAAAAAAAATAAACAGGGACTTACATTTTTGATAGTAAGCAACTAGAGCCTTGGAAATGGCCTGTCGAATAGCGTAGATTTGTGAGACGTGACCGCCACCATTTACACGCACTCTTATGTCAACAGCAGAGAATTTGTCCTGAAACGAACAACATTAGGGGTGGTAAAGGGGAGATGAATGGGGCTCACCTTTCCCAATAATAAAATTGGTTCTTGTAATTTGTCTTGTAGCATCTTTGGCTCAACTTGACTTAAAGGACGTCCATTTACACGCAAAATACCCTTTCCACGTTTGCAGTAAGCAACGGCAGTTGCGGTTTTCTGAAAATAATTGAATTTGATAGGAAATTGGAGGTTAGGTACACGTGTGTGTTTGCAAACTTACTTTTCTGCCGAAAACTTGTACAGAATGGATCGGTTCTTTCTTTGTCTGTAAATGGAAGACATTATGTAAGTGATTTACTTAAAAACAGTTTATTGTTTAATGTTTTTTAGGTGAAATTAGAGAAAATGTTGCTGCATACCTTCTGCATTTTGATATCAAGCTGTAAAAGAACGGAAGTTAGCTTCGATTGACAGAAAATGGAGGACTTGGTCAAATTTGGTCTGTATTCTGTATTAATAATAATTCTTTTTATAGAAATTAAAGAAGTTATGTAAGCCACAATAATCTAAATTAATGAACCAGAAATAATTTAAATCAAAGTGAAAGAATATTTAATTACAAAATAATTATTTAGTTTTTTTTTGACTAGCTAGTGTACTTGTAATACGGGTTGCATACAGTAAACTGCAAATTTAAAATTCAAATTCGTCTCACTCAAGTTTTTATTAAAAACTCATTAAAAACATCATTAACAACCTTTTTTACATAATATTGATCACATTTATCCCCAAAATCACCATTTACTACTTCAAGGTTTCTTAAATTTCCATCATTTGCTTGCAGGAATCCATAAATTGCCTTCAAATGTTTTACGACATTTTTCGACATCATTTTCTGTGGATATGTCTCTAAAGCTTCAATTAAATACAAAAAACCCTCTAACATAGTATCAAACATATCAATCGACAACATTTTCCTTAACAATTCCACACATTTACACGTATTCGCAATATTTTCAGCAAACAAATTCAATTCACCCCGTTCAAAAATTTCATTCTCTTCTTCATTGTTTGTATGATCAGGAAAATATCTGCATGCCCATGAAAACAGAAAAGAAACAGCTTGTTTTCTCGGCAAAACCTCCGATGCCACAACAAATAAACATTCTTTCGTTTTTTCTGGAATTTTCTTACAACACAACACATTACTCATTGCATTCCGAATAAATAATTCATCATCTTCTAATAAAACCATTGTTACATTAAAAATATCACATAAAATCGTTCTGTTTTCAATGACACGCGATTTTCCATAAAACAAACCACTATTTTGTTGTAATAAATGACAAACTGCCAACCGACAATAATCCACAGACGCTGGAGACGCATTTTTACTCACAATCTCCACAAACAATTCCAAATCCAACGAATTTACAATTGAAATACTGTTTAAATGACACAAAAACGTTGATATACAACTCAACAACGTACTTACAATTTCATCACTACAATTTTCACAGTATTCCAACAATTTCCGAAAAACTAATACCGGACTGTCGTCTAATTTGTTAAATATGCAAGGATAAAAGTTGATTAAAATTAATAAAAGTGCTCTCTCATCTGAATTACCAGCCAAACACCGCAACTCTTTCAACAAACACATTGAAACTCGTTTATGAAGAGAAATAAGCAACTTTTCACAACATTCCTTCGTTAATGAATCAACTAGTTTTGTTATTTGTGAAGAGAACTCAAATTCTTTGGTGAAAAACAGCGGATGTAACATAACATTCGTATTTAAACGCATATTTAACTGAATTAAAAGCTCCAAAGCGTATCTCTGTCTCGGCATACAATCGCTTTGCAGACATTCCACAATTTTATTCGTAATTAACGGATAAGTCAAACTATTCTCTTCAAATTTGTTTAAAATTATGTAAATCATTAATGTGATTGAGTTTTGTTGTTGTGGAATGTGTAATAATTGTTGTACAACATTTTTCAACACATCTAAATTATTGTAGTCTTGAAATCTAGAAAAAAATCCAATTATACAAGATTCCAATGCAAGATTTTAGGTTTACCTGTGCAGGAACTCGTAAAAAACATCAGAAAACAGTGCAATTGTAAATTGACTATGGCACTGCCGAAGAAAACCTTGCAACTCCTCCAAAGGGGGCTCCTTACTTAATTTATTACTGTTTAAAACCTGCCAAACTTGCAACAAAACACCATGTACCGTATTCTCCTCAAATGTCCCAACATTCAATTTTCGAAAAACCTTTTTAAAATACACATTCAAATCGTTTGTCGATATTAATGGCACTGAAGCCCTGGCAGCCAATTCTCGTGTCCTTAACACCGGATTCTCCATACAAATCTCAACAAACCCCAAATACTTTGCATTCTCAATTGTAAATTCCTCTTTGGATGGATTCAGTCTGGCTAAAATCATCAAAATCGGATGCAAAATCATGCTATCACTATTTTTACATTCAATTTCTAATTGTTCCAACAAGAATTTATATAAATTTGGATAACGTGTAAAAAATACACGAATTGTTAAACGATTCTTATTCGAAACGTTCTCAGAATCATTCGTACGTTGTACACCGAAAATTCGGGTAATTAGGGAACTGTACAACAATGTAGCCGAGTTACGAACCTAAAACAAAAAATCAACAATTTGACATTTCAGATTCCTGTAATTTTCTTACCCCCCAGGCGGGATGTTTAAATCCCAAAATCGATATTTTCACTGCCCGTTCAATATATTGTGTAATTAATTCTCCTAATTTACTATGTCGAAACAATGCTCTTAAAATATTCATGGAATGTATGTGATTTTCCGTGGAATGCAATGGATTCTCACAAGAATTTAACAAAGTTTCCATTGTTTTATGAAAATAAACTTTCTCAATGCCCGGTTCGGTGATTAAAAGCGACTAAAACCATCAAATTAATCATTTCAATGTAAATATACCTTAACTTTACCAGAATCATGAAGGGTAATCCAGCACTACGTCTTGTTGGACACAATTTCACCGAATTCTCCACACCCACAACATCATTCAACACATTCTCCAACCATTCTTTCGGTAGTTGATTGAACATTGTCTTTTGTGACCTTAAAAACAATTATTAAACTCAATACAAACAATTCCAATACACTTACATCCAAAATAACTGTACAATCGTTGTAAAACCAACATGTGCTTGCTCAAAAACACCACGATGTTTACTTTGATAGAAAATCTCGATAAAAAATCGTCCAATCTCCATTATCTCCTCACTGTCCCCATCATCGATTGTTTTTGAAACGATTTCAGCCAATAAAAGTGTCATCTCTTTCATTGTACGCCAAGCGTACACTAAAATCATTTGCGATTTCGATGATTCATCGATTTCTGTTGGTAAATAGCCTTCCGGCGATGGACTGCACACAATCGGCATGATTTTCTCGCGAATCCTCCAACAAATCGTAATACAATCTTTATAAAACGCTTTATTTTGCTTACAACTCGGTATTAAATGTCGAATACACAGTAAAAGGCCGTAAAGCGACGTTTTACATGTGATAAAATCGCCATTTCCACTAATTCTCTCACACAAATCACGCAACTTCCCGACAAGCTTCATTAAAATCACATTTTTATCTTCTTTGCACACTTTCAATGTGTAAGCAGCTGTTAATGTTCGACTCGGTCGTATATCCATCGCCATTTCAATAAATTCCTCACAATTTTCCAACAAACTATTCATATTCAACTTTAAAATCAATTCAACAGCTAATTGTTTGTTCATTTCGTAAGAATCAGCAAGGAAATCGTACAAAACAACGTTACTCTTCTTTAAATCACTCCAAATCGGTTTGCTTGACTGTGTTATAAAGAGAAGCAACTGCAAAGTGATCGAACGGCGATAGTGGTTTGCATCTGGTGCTAAATTGCTCATTAAAAATTCGTAAAAATCGATTTTAAACTGTTGATAACTCGATTTTAAATCATTTAACTCGTCTGACCGATTTACAAGCGCTGTACTCGCTTCAAAACGACTCAAAGCTCTTGTATAATATGTTAACAATTGTTTATGAATGTTTGGTGATTGATTGGTGATGTTGTAGTAAAGAAATGAGAGTAGAAATGATAATTCGTAAGGGAGGAACGGTTCCGTTGTCTTTCTGGTGTCTACAATCAAAGCCAGCACTGAAATTCGCACCTCTTCGTCTTGATGCACCCGAAAAACATCCAAATGCTCTTCAGAAATCAATCGACGCCAACAATTCTCCGGGTTTTCGTGTATTTTCACGTCATTCAAGCGTGCAAATTGCAAACAGTTTAATAAAACTTTGCATTCTTCCGTATTTTGCATGTAATTTGATGAGAAACTAAACAAAAAAATCAGTTATCAATTTTTTAACCATTAACTCGTCTTACATTTCAGTTAAAATTGTCGGTTTCAGTTGAAAGCTGTTGAATAAAATCCTTTTACAGTAAATGGCGGACTTTAACTTCAGTTTTAATAAAACAGCGACTGGTTTTACCCAAATCCGCAACCAATCCTCGTATTTCACCTCGTGGAAATGATTTTCCAGTAGGATTATGTACGTTTTACATGCCGATTCAGCCACACTCTCATCCAAACACAATTCCAACAACTCTAAATACAATTTCGGGAATTTCTCTAATAGAAAATCACACGAAATGCTTTTAGACACGCTCTCATAAACTGCAAATCGGATCGAATCACTTTTTAAACATTCAGCAGTGTTTCTTGTCAAGATTTCCATCAATTCTTCATTCCCTACACAGAAATCTCTTAATAAATCTTGATTTAACTCTGTAAAATCGCATTTTACCCTCTTTAAACCAGTTACAAGCCAACTGGATCAGTTGATTAAAAAACAACTTCGTATAATTCCGAACAGTGTCGATAAAATGTTCCATATGCAACCAAACAAACACCAAACCGAGTCGAAATAAATCACTGACTTCCTCTTTTGCTTGAATTGCATGCAAATGCTTCGATAATGTAAACAAAACACGACTGACTTCAATGATTTGTGATGAAATGCCAGTGGATCTTTTGGCACAGTCAATTAATTCCTCATAGAAATGTGTAAATAAACATTTGTCGGCATGTTTCATGTTTATAAGCGTGTTTACAGGTTGGATATTGAGAATTGATGAATAAATAATCACTTTAATGCTATCGTTTGGCAGTAGATTGGCGTTTTGGAGGAGATCCAAGCTGGGAGCTTGATGGAAATGCTGAAAATTGTAGAATTAATCAAGAGAACATTACGTAAAGATTGATGGATTTACAAAGTTTTGTTTTAGATTGTCGGGAAGGGCGTTTAAAGCATGAACGAAGATTAAACCACTTTTGATTTTTAAGTCAAATGCAAAAGTGTGATTGAAAAAGATTTTGATGCAATGGAGAACGAGATTTCTGGCGAATTTTTCGATTAACGGATTGTGTTGGTGTTCGTTTAGGATTACAACTAGTTGTTTGCATGTTAAATTGGCTAAATGCATGATTCTTTCATGGTTTATTGTAGGAACGTCGTTGGTGTACCTAAAAAAATGTATGAAAACTTTTTGGAAAAGAATTTGAAAGTTCTTACTTTGTTAAACTACCGAAGATCGTTAAACAGAGCATGAACAGCTCTTCAGTCACCTCGTCAGACAGTCGTACATTTGTATTCCTTACAAAATAAATAAAATTGAATAAATTAATGCAGTAAGTTACATTCAAGTGGGAAAAAGGGCCCAAAATTTCTTCACTAATGTCTTGTATGGCTCGGTAAATAACTCGATTTGGAAAATTATTGTAGAACAACAGTTTCTGGACATGTTTTTTGGCCTTCCTGTTTGTAATTTTATTAAAATATCGTAAAAACTCTTTCGCACTGTTTTTCACTTTTAAAAATACGTTGTTTACCTAAAAATCATCAGATCTTTAAAAAAAACCAGTATGACATGTTAATTCTAGTTTACCAAAGAATTAATATCATTTTCTTCATCAATTTCTTTCTCTAATTGATCATTTACCATAAAAACTAGCTGAAAATCGTTCATTTTCCACCGAACCACCGAAAACGTCAATGTGCAACAACCTAACCTCACTTTTTCCGACAATTCGCTTGTAGATCGGTCAGAATGTTTAAAAAATTCGATGAAAAAGAGAGCATATCGGCTACATTACAACTGAAATCGTCCGTACAGAAGAGTATCCGCTCAAAACTGGTCGAATCCTATCCACATCTCGAAACGTACATCGACAGTATCCTACCGAAAAAAGATGGGGTGCATGTACTGAAATGTCGCGACCACATCGAAATTATCATCAATGCCAGCGGTGAGCCACTGTTCTTCAAACAGCGCGAAAGTCAGTGGATGCCTACACTGAAACTCTACCACAAGTATCCCTTCTTTTTGCCAATGCAACAAGTCGACAAAGGGGCGATTCGATTTATTCTGAGTGGAGCGAATATCATGTGTCCCGGTCTAACATCGCCCGGTGCCCGGATGACCGATGTGCCCAAAGACGCTGTGGTCGCTATTCTGGCGGAGAACAAGACACATGCCATCGCTATTGGAATTATGGAATTAAGTTCGGAGGATGTGAGCAAAGTGAATAAAGGGGTGGGTGTGAAAAATTGCCATTACTTGAATGACGGTTTGTGGCAAATGAAAACGCTTAATTAAATCAACTTGTATTTTATTATGTACAATTAATAAATATGTTTGTAAAATTTTAGTCTGATTCACTAGAACCGCCATAATCGCCAACTAACGATAATCTGTTCACTGTTTTATCACAGTTGCTTGTGGATGGTGTGTCAACGCACACTTTCTTCACCACTCCTAAACTTGGTTTCGGTTTTGATAGGATTTTCACGGCCTTCTCTTCGGTTTTTCGTGTGAAATTCGTTGTGGGTAGTGAAGATTGTGAGATAATCTGTTTCCGTTTTTTCTCTCTTAATTCGTTTACGCTTGTTGTCGGTTTCATGGTTAGTAATTTCGCCATTTTACGATCTTCATCGCGTTCGGCAAGCAGTGGTATGTCCAAACTGGAGCGTTTTAATAAAATCTGATCGTGTTGAGCGGATTGCTTTAATTCTGAATTTCTTTTCTACAAAAAATAATCGTGTTATTACGGAAAACTGTGATATAAACGTGTCTTACCCTAAATGTAGCACGTAATTTCTGATTTGCCGTATAATTGTCCGCCCAAGTGTCTTCGTTCCTGTTAAAAAGTCTCGCTAGACGAGGTTTTTCGCTTTCAGCAGTCTGTTTATCGGCTGAACCATGTTCTAGTTTGTACATAGAGTCATCAAAGAGACGTTTTTGAGTTTCCTTCGTCTCGGGTACGACTTGTTCGTTTTGTGTGGGATCCCAACGATTTTCCTGTCTTCTAGCACCGGATAATATAATGTAATCCAAGTTCTACAAACAGAATTTGTTATTGAATGCAAAGGGATGTTACAAGTACGCACCCCAGGGTCTGTTTTGATTAGAAAATGATTTTCACATAGGTGGCATTTCATGTTAAACTCATAAACTGGTGTTGTGTAGTACATTCCAACTTTCTTCTTTTCCGCATTATAACGTACACCCATCCCAATGTGATTTTTACATCCTTCACACCAGATATTGTAGGGCATCTCAAATCGGATGATTATAATGCCCTTGTCGATTTTTCGAGCCCTCTCACGTAGGGCATGTGTCCCCAAAAACTTATTTAAGCCCCCAGCTCTCGGATCGTAATCCGGAGGGTAGTATTTATTCGTTCCCTTACGTTCACCCATTTTAAATCACTATAAATGTGAATTCAAGAAATATATTGTAATATGTTTTCGATTCAAAGAAAATAATAACCTCAAAATTATTTAGATGTCGGTAAATCAAAAATCTGCAAAATGTCTTCATCTAGTGGAAATTATTCTCACTTTCTTCATGGACAACAAATCTAGGGACTTTTATTTTTACCCTAAATTTATTTTCTGAAATTCTAACCGTTTTTTAGATTCATTGGAGTTTGTTTGTTTTTGTACAAAACAATTTAATATATATTTTAACAATTTGTGCGTTTAGAATGACAATGTCACGAAAAAGCACCGAAAATGGTGATAGCTCTGAAATGGGGCACAAACGTAAACATTCCGAAGTGCCTCCGGACGAAGAGGACCTCATATCCGATGATGAAGGCGGCCTGCACATAGACGATATTTACATACCGCCTCCGTGTGAACCGGCATGTTCATTAGAGACCACAGGACCACGTTTGATAATTGCAGAGATTCGTAATTATTTTTTCAAGAGTTATGCAGGCGAAGTAATTTTGGGGCCTTTCTGCAAGGTAAACCAACATTCTATACACAAACTGACGCTAATTAACGACTATTTCCATTTGTAGACCTTCAACTCGATCGTAGGCCCAAATGGAACTGGAAAAAGCAACGTAATTGATTCGATTCTCTTTGTTTTCGGATACAGAGCCACAAAAATCCGTTGTAAAAAATTATCAGTATTAATACACAACTCTGAACGCTACCAAAACGTGCCATCATGTTCAGTAACGATTAAATTTGTAGAGATAATCGATGGAGTGAGTTAAAATATGTCTGTCTAAACGTTACTTACTAAGTTTATTATTTTAGGAAGGCGACAACTACGAAATAGTCCCAAACAGTGAATTCTCCATCACTCGGACTGCCAACAAAGACAACAGCTCTTATTACATGATCGACGATCGTAAAGTGCAATTTAGAGAGGTTGCAAAATTGTTAAAAGGCCACGGAATCGACATGGAACACAATCGATTCTTAATATTACAAGGACAAGTTGAACAAATTGCTATGATGAAGTGTAAAGGGGAGAATGAACACGAGAATGGCTTACTGGAGTATTTTGAAGACATTATCGGAACATCTAGATACATTGTAAGTGAAATAATGAGAAAAATCAATGAATTCATTGAAAGAATTTCAGAAACCATTGGAAATGTTGGCGGAAAAAGTCGATCAATTTTCAGCACGTCGTGTGGAGAAATTAAGTATGTTAAAAGTGGTTAAAGACGTTGTGGATGAACTTTACGAGCCAATGCAACGTGCAGTCAAATATTTAAAGATCGAAAATCAAATGGTGACATTACAAAACACTTTATATCAAAGAAATATTCATGATTTATGCATAAAAATGAAATCTAATGAAGAAGAGGTTGAGAAAGTGAAGGAAATGCAAAATGAATTCGTCGAGCAATTGAATCAATTGAAAGAAAAGCGAAAGGAAAAAGAAAACGAACTGAAGAAAGATTCACAGTAAGAAGTGATTGGAATTGTTTGAATTTGTTTAGAAAATCATTAAATTTTAGGAAATACGCTTCGTTGCGTGAAAGAAAGGAGACTTTGCAAACAGCCTTCGATGTGGCAAGCAAAAAGGACATGCAATTACAGGAATCTTTAAAAGCTTTAAGTAAATCGAAGAAGAAGACTCAACAACAGTTGCTGGAACAGAAAAAATTGATAGAACAATATGAGGATGTTCCGGAGAAAAGTAAAGCGGTGAGTTGACAATGTTGGATTAACAAAATGTTATTAACGTTTTTTTTTTATTCAGGACATTGCGGAATTGGAAATAAAAAAACAAGAACTGTCTGAAAAGAAATTGAAACTCGAACGTGAGAGAGACAAAAAAATTGCAACCATAAATGAAGAGACGAAAGATCTGCAAAAAGAGAAAGAGGAACTGTTGGCTGATTTGGTGGTTTTGAAGAAGACAGTGGACCAATCGAAAGGCGATTACACATTGGCTGAGTCACAGTTGAAGATGTTTTTAAGAAATGAGGAAACGGAAAAGGAGAAATACAATCAATTAATGGCACAGCATGAGAATTGTAAAAAAACAATCACCGAACATACAGCAACATTGAGTGAATTGAAAAGGAAAATTCCATCAACAACACAAACACTGAATAATGCTATAAAAGAGTTGAATGAATTGAGACCGAAAGAAGAGGAGGTTTTAAAGTATTTAAGAAGTAAACGAATGTCATTAGAAGAGAAGAAAAGTTCAATGCAAGCATCAAAATCACGTGGACGTGTTTTGGATAGTTTAATGCAACAGAAACGGGAAGGAAAGTGTCCAGGACTTTATGGACGTTTGGTAAGATTTCATTTAGAAAACAAAATTGAGGAAATTTTCAAAATAGACGTATTTTTGGTCGTAGATAACGAATCTAGAAATGAAAATTGGGGCAAAGGCCCCATTTTCGAGTTATTTCACTTGCACATTTTTAAAATTTGACATTCAAAAAGCGGCAACTTCACTCTGGTCATTTTTTATTACATATTATTAATCGTTGTTTTTATTATTGTAAAACAAGAAAATAATCATTTTCCTTGTTTAAATGAAAAACGGACAAAAAATGTTCCTCTTAATTCATATTGAAAAGAATTTAAAATGATTTCAGGTAATTGTGTTGTTGGAAATATTTTCATAGCCAACTACATATTTTGAATTTCAAAATTCCGTCATTTTTCATTTTAAAGAAGGAAAATGAATATTTTTCCTTTTAAAATAATAAAAACGAGTAATAAAAATAAAAATTTTGTCATAAATTATCAATTATTTGTTTATTGTTTTGCTCTAGGGTGATTTAGGTGGAATTGATGCTAAATATGATATTGCTATTTCCACCGCTTGTGGTCAATTGGATTTTATTGTTGTTGATACAATTGATACTGCTACATGGTGTTTGAATTTTCTAAAAGTGAATGATATTGGCCGGGCCACGTTCATCGCATTGGAAAAACAGGAGCATTTAAGAGGAAAATGTCAAACGGCGATTCGAACGTAAGTGTCATCAGCGCCATGGTGGGCGATTTTTGAAACATCAACTGGGTGACGTATTTAACAATAAAATTTAAAATTTTGAATCAAAAACACGTAAAGTTTGATTTTTCGTACACTTCTAAGCTGTTTTTTAATGTTTTTTTTACAAATATTTAATTGAAATTTGAGAAATTTCTAGAAATGTCACTCAGTTGATGTTTCAAAAATCCTCCACCATCCAAAATGGCGCTGATTTTTAACTGTTTTTAAACTTAGGCCTGAAAACGTTCCTCGTCTCTTCGATTTGATCAAAGTACAAGACGAAGATGTAAAAACAGCCTTTTATTACGCATTACGTGACACATTGGTGGCAAATAATTTAGAACAAGCGACCAGAGTCGCTTATGGAGCGCAACGGTATCGTGTGGTCACATTGCAGGGTCAAATGATTGAACAAACGGGACAAATGAGTGGCGGTGGACGGCCGTTAAGAGGCCGAATGGGCCAGTCGGTTCAACAAACGCACATCGATCCAAAAATGTTAACGAAATTAGCGGAAGAAGTGGAAGAGATGGAACAAAAAAAAGTGAAATATTCAAATAGAAAAATGGAATTGGATGAACAAATAAGCGATTTACAAACGAATTTAAGAAAAATGAAATTGGATTGTGATAAATTCGAGGTGGAATTGCGTGGATTAGAAAAACAGTGTCCAAGAATTGAGATGCAATTGAAAGAGCAACGATTAAAAGTGAATGAAACGAAAAGTGATCCGAAAGAGAGAGAAAAATTGGAGAAAATTGTGACATTAAAGAAGAAATTGTTTGATGAAGCGTCAAAGACAATTGAGGATTTGGATAAGAAAGTGGAGAAATTAACGGATGAGATTGATGCCAAAGGTGCTGGCCAAATAAAAATCATACAGAATCAATTAACGGAAATTGTGAAGAAATTGAATAAAATCGATAATGAGATTTTAAAATTGAATGTGAGTGTAAAGACAGCTGAGAATAATACGGTGAAAGCGAATCAGAAAATTGAACAAATGGAACGGAATTTGGAGGAGATGAAAGAGCAGATGGGAAAAATTGCTGAACAAAGGAAGGAGATTGAAGAGGATGCTAGTAAATTGTTGGTTTGTTTGGATGAGATGAAAACGACATTAGAAGAGGTGGAATTAACGTACACAGAAATGAAGGAGTGTATAACAATGTTGACAGAGAAAGAGAATAAATTGAAATTGGAGAAAGTGGATTTGGAGCAAAAGTTGAAAAATGCACAGAAAAATGTGAACGGTTGTAAATCGTCGATAAATGGATGGAAAATGAAATTGGGGAAATTGAAATTGCAGGAAATACCAGATGAAGTGCCTGAAAGTTTGAAGGAGTTTAGTGAGGAGGAAATTGAGAAGATTGATGTACAAGAAACGGAGGAACAGTTGAAGAAGACGGAAGGGATGTTGTCGTCTTTGAAGCCGAATTTAACAGCGATTGATGTAAGAGTGTTTTTAAAACTGTTGTTTGTTTTTGTAAATGAAATGAATTTATTTTAGGAATACAATGTGCAGAAGAAAGTGTTTATTGAACGTACAAAAGAAGTGGATGAAATTTCCACAAAATTAAATGACATGAAAAAAGTGTTTAATGATGTGAAACAACGTAGAAAAGATGAATTTATGAATGGATATAATATAATAAAAATTAAATTCAAAGAAATGTATCAAATGATCACGTTGGAGGGTGATGCGGATGTGGATTTGGTGGATTCGTTTGATCCATTTTCGGAGGGAATTCAATTACAGTAAGAAACACTTAGTTTTTTTTTAATTCAAATGTTATTGTTTGGGATTTTTCAGTGTGCGTCCACCAAGGAAAACGTGGAAGAAAATTTCGAATTTGTCCGGTGGTGAGAAAACGTTAACGTCATTAGCTTTGGTGTTTGCATTGCATTATTATAAACCATCGCCGTTGTATGTGATGGATGAAATCGATGCTGCATTGGACTTTAAGAACGTCTCCATTATTGGACATTACATTAAAGTAAAACAATTGTTTGTGGTTTTTTTATGTGTTAATATGTATGTTTTTGTTTTGTAGGAGCGTACAAAAAATGCACAGTTTTTAATCATCACTTTGCGACAGGAAATGTTCGAATTGGCCGATTTGTTTATTGGGATTTATAAAACTGCAAATTGTTCAAAAACTATAACGATACAACCGGAATAGATTTGATAGAGATAAGCGCATTTTTTAACAGGTTTCAACTCAAATATATGTTTATATTTTTGGAATAAAATTTAATTTTGAATTTAAGTTGTTTTTTGATTTCTTACGGGTACTGCCCTCTCGTAGAGATCTGCTGAACTTTCTATTGAAAACTGCATTACCTCAAAGTTTACAATATTTTTCACCAACAATTCGTATATGCTTTATAAATCGTATAAAATTTATTATTTATTTATTCTGGTATTTATTTATTTATCAATATCAACAATGATTTTTTTCTTTACCTCTGCAGAACTAGAATCACAAAATAACAGCCCGGGTAGCTCAGTCGGTAGAGCATTGGACTTTTAATCCAAGGGTCCAGGGTTCAAGTCCCTGCTCGGGCGAAATCTTTTTTTTTTAACAAAAACAACAATTAATCAACAAATTATTTATTCTTTTCTTTAACTCAAAAACAAATTAACTTCTCAACACATCCAACTCTTCCGGCGTCACATGCAATCTCAACTGTTTCTCTATGATCAAATCTTGTATTTGTGCCAATTCCGCTGGTATATAAACTGCCGCATCCACATACAACGACTTCAACCACGGACACTCCTCCACCGCCGTATAATAAACATTCCTACACATCGCTGCATCATAATACGTATAAACGAAATGCAAATAAAGCCTCCAAATCAGTCCACACCGTCTTGTATCCATATCCAATCTGGTAACACGTTTAAACAATGCCAATACTTGAATGGTAAAATTCCTATCCACTTTAAACGCTTCCCCCGTTATCGTATCCACCAAATTCTCTTCAATCTGTTGCAATTTAATCAACCCTATAAACAATGCAAACAACACCGCATACGCCCGGCCACTTTTCAACAGTAAATTCTTCACTGGCCAAAATTGCGTTCCCAAACTGCCCACAATTAACGTTTGTTTCTTTGCACACAGTCCCAAAAGGTACAAATTGTTCGGGTACAATTCAATTGCCGGATTCAACACCTCATCCACCAACTGATAACTACTTTTCTTCGTTAAACAATCCAAAAACATCACAGTCGCATAAAACTCATACAAACACTCGACAATCAGGTCGGTATTCGGTTTGTTTCGCAATTTCTCAATACATTTCTCCATTAATTCACCGGCATACAAAGCACTCTTCGTCATAAACAAAAACCAGCCATTCAAAATCAGGAAATCCACATAGAAATTCGGTAAAAAGTGTTCAACAATGTTTGTTGTAACTTGAAATTCGTTTTCTAACAGTTGAATGGTGAACAGTTTGAATTTCCTGTCAGTTTCCATTAAATCGGCTTGCATAAATTCGGTAATGGCTTGAATCGCGTCCGATATTTGATTCGATTTGATTAACAGTTCGATTAAAACTCGATTCAAATGCGTTCTCACTATTTGCTGTTGCCCGAAATTCCTCACTTGCAATTCCCCAGTTTTTCTAGTCATTTTCAATGTTTTCTTAACAATTTGCACCGATTGCAATGCGCTGTCATTCAATTCCAGCTCCACCAACGCATATTCAACATAAAACAGCTCATTGTTCCTGAACTGTTCCATTTTCAGCAACTCTTTTATCTGTTGTTTCACCATCTTCCCTAAATTCAAGCTAAATTTCAACTTTTTCTGCTTTTCCAGCACCAACAATAATCTTTGAAACCGAATAAACCACACAATACAAGCGATCTGATCGTTATTTGCAAGAAAACTCGCACTTGTCTTCATCAAATTCAACACAAACATCAAATACTCCTCTTGTCCTGGCAACAATTTCAAATACTGCGGTCCATTGGTGAAATAATGCTGGAAATTCCCCAACAAATAGCGATTCTCACTCAAATCCGTTGGAAATACCGGATAGAAACAAGCCAGAATCGATTCAATCGAGTCCAACGACCATGGAACGTAATCCAATCCTAAATTCTGCATTGTCGTATGTCGACAGGGCAGTAACGGCACTTTTAAGAGAGTTAAAATGGTTGAGAAGAGTTTAAACACATTTTCTGGTCGGGTTATTGGATGAATCAACTCGGAAACATCTTCAACCAACACAATCCGTTGTGGATCTTCACACGAAGCGGAATTGGAGGGCAACCAGTGGCAAGCTTCCCGCAATTTCTCAATTCTCAGCCACAATTCATGCAATGGCAGATTGGATTTGAACACCACTTCCTCCAATTCCATCAATTGACCATCTAAATTTAATTCCGGGTTGTATTTGGTCGATTGCAGCAAATTCAACTCTAAATACAGTTTTAGGAGGGTCCAAAGTTGCTCGAAGAGGCCGGCTTGTTTCATAAACAGCCCGCATTGGTACAACATTCGTAGAATGCTCTCTTCTAGTAAATGTTTCTCGATGATGGCATTACGACGCAATTGGTGCAAGATTGAGAGACATTTTGTGTATAATTTCAGCACGTTTGGAGTGTTGCAATGCGACATGGAACATTGTGTGGACTCGATGTATCCCTGCCAGAAAATCAAGTTGTCCGGCTCCTTGTCGACGATTTGTTTTAAGTGTGCTTGTAGTTCGTCCAGTGGGAATGAGTTGACGGCGACTCGGAGACGTTCCCGATGGATTTCTTCGCTGTTTGGATTGTGGATTAACGCTTTGTCTAAAATCAAGAGTTTTCTGTCAGCGAGATTGCGTTGCGCTTTCGCTATACTCCCTTTTTTCGTTGTCTTCTCATATTGGTAGAGGGTGTCTTGGAAATTGATGAATTCCAGCCAGAGTTTGGTGTTTTGTGGTGTTTCGGCGAGTTGTTTGTTGAATTTTGCGGTTTTTTGGGTGTATTCACCTTCGTCGAAGCATTTACTGCCTTCTTCGTCTTTTGTGGGTGGTAGGACACGGTAATAGCGTTTGAATTTACGTGGTTTTGTTCTGGGAGACTTGAATATACGGTATTTTATGTGGTATTTTGGGGCTGCTGGACGGGATATTGTGGAGACTGTTAAAAATTCCTTAGTTCGATTTGTGTCTATTATGAAATCATCAATGGATTGTGTTTCGATTGGTTTTTCTGTTTGGGGTGGTTCTGGTGGGGTTTTACTACGTTTTCGCTTCTTTTTATGGGTTTTATGTCGCTTCTGTTTCACTTGTAGATTTTCTATGTTTATCGCTTGAAAACTTGAAAAACGCAACTCTTTCTCATCTTCATTTGTGGACGTGGATGGCTGATTATCAATGGTATATGCGGGAAACAAAGCCATTTGATAAGTATTTAAATTATTGTGAATTTCGAAATTCGTTTTGATATCAACAATAAGTGAGGTTATGTTATGCGTTGTATTTTTATTCTGCATCATTTGCCGAGTCCATGGTGTGGCCAACTTCATACCTGTGACATTCTAACCTCAAAAACTGACTTAATCATGAGCCAAGCACAGTTTTTAAGGGGTTTCAACCCTCTTTTAGTGCTTTACCGTACCAAAAAGAAGTTTAATTGGCGTGATGAAGGTATTCAATACGTAGGCTTTAAATATTACCCAAGGTAAATTCCATTACGCCGGTTTTTCTTTTATAAAACACTGATTATTTTAGACAACCAGATTTCAAAGATCCTCCATACGAACCCACAAAATTATTCCGTGTTACACGCATTAAACCTGTTAAACATACCCTCAATTCGCAAAAGCAAATCCTAAAAGAGTTTGGTCTCCTCGAGGGAAAGTGCCATCAAGTAGCTATTGTAAAAAATATCCCGGAAAACAACCATCGACTTTGGAAAATCAAGGAACTCATTGAAATTCAACCAATTACATTTCCCGAAGGTTTCCCACAGGACGGCTGCTCCACATACTTGAAAGAAAACGGTGAACTGCGTGTCACTCGCAATATCAGCAACGAACGCTTAGCTTTAACCGAGAATTTCGTTAAAGACGACCGCAAATTGGACGGCCACACATTACGAAGACAGTCCAGATACCATTGGAACTCTGGCTGGGATTAAATCAATAAAATACATAGTCAAACAAAAAGTATTTATCATTTTTATATACAAAAATGTCTAGCCAGTGAACGTTATAAATATGTGTGTAAACAATGTGTTTTTCATACAATTCTAATATTAGGTAAACTTAAAATTAAGAAAACTGATAACAGAACTCTTCAATATGGACTCTCAATTATATGATGTTTTTTATTAACAATAAATAGTGATACAATTCTTCAAAATGTGAAAAAATCAAGCACTGAACAAAACAAAAAGAAATTCAGAAAAATCACTCACTAGTAAATATTTATTTTCACGAAAAAACGCACATAAACAGTGAAAATGAGTCAAGATTAAAGGGGGATGGACAGATGGGGGGGATTTGTGATTAATCTAGCGAACTTGATGAACTGGAATCGTTTAAATTCATTGTGAAATAATTTCTAATTGCATTATATGCGTTGTTACTAGTACTGCTACCTGAAATCGGTAAAAACTAAATAGAAACCTGTAATTTCCCAAAAATGCCAAACGTACCTCCACTGGACGACGATGAGCCCCCATTGTCTTGATTACTATTACTATTGTTCTCGTCATTATTTCCTAAATTCTGCCGACATATCGGACATGTTCCATGCAATTCCAGCCACGGTCTTATACAATTCTCATGGTAAATATGTGAACATGGCAATTGACGCACTTTCTCATTCAGAACGAATTGCTCCCAACATACAGAACATTTCATTTTGCCATCGGCCTGTTCGTCACTCACTTCCACAACTGGTAGGGCATCAATACCGTCTCGGGACAGCGGCGGGGGGCCTAAAAACACGCAATTAACCACACAATTTAACAGGAATTCCATTTGTGTACCTGTACTGTCCATTTGGTTCAACAATTGTGTAACGATCGCATCCAAACCTTCCCGTCCCCAAGCATAATCGCCCGGATTGCCTAAAAACAGTTGCATATTGCCGGTGGTGCCCCAATTGACACCAACACCTAGATTTATGATTAGATCTTGCATTAAATCGAATGGCACATTAGGACGTAATGTGGACGATGCTAGTCTTGTTAATGTTCTACAAAAACAGTGATCATACAAGTGAAATGTCAATGTTGCGGTCGGTATTTGGTGTAAATAAATGTGGAGAGTCAAACCTGGGCCTAATCCGGGCACGTGAATGTGAACTAACACCGTACCTTCTGCGATTGCCATCGGGACGATTTCTGTTTGGTAGAGACATTTGACGGTGGTCGGTGGACTGTGTGGGGGCTTGGATCATACTTACAACGAAACCATCCTGAAAATGAGCATTTTTAATGCAGTTTGGGTGTTATTGGTGCACTTACGTCGTCATCGTCCTCTTCGAAATCGTCCAGATTGAGGGTATCTTCGCCGGTCTCTTGTAACTCTTCGATGAATCCGTTGCAACAATATGGGCAAGTGTAATTCTGGAAATTGAATGCATTTTACAAATTGTGGGGTAGAGGTTTTTTTTTATTTGAATACGTACATGTGCAGTTTCACGAAAATCTACATCGCAAATGTGACAATAGAAGCGTGCTGGTGCATTCGTTTCAACAGCTGCTTCTGCCATTTTTCTTGTTAATGGAAAATTATAATAAAAAACAAATAATTTCTTATTTTCTCCTCTCTGATTCACCTGATTACAGAATGTCAGATAACCACCATATTTAATAATCAGTCAGGGTTTAGGGGAATTTGGGAAGCAAAAATGTCACTAGAATTAACGATTTTTATTCAATTTATTTATTATTCAATTGATTAATTTAATTTACTTGGATGAATGTTTAAACATAATTGAGTAGCTGTAATTTATTAAAATTTCATTAATATTTACTGTAGAAAAAGAATAATACATTTTGAACTATTTAGATTTACAACCGCCATATTGTTGTAGTTTAAATGTCCTTCTTTGGTAATGTCGTCCATGTGCTCTTAGCACAATTTAACAACATTGTGTAATTTCTTATAAATACCTGAAAAATGCGTATAGAAGTGTGTTACTTTTGTTCCTCAAGAATCTATCCAGGACACGGAATACAATTTGTCCGAAATGATTGCAAAGTAAACAAACCCCTCATACATAACCTCAAATCCAACATTTTTTTATTTCGTAGATTTTCAAGTTTTGCCGTTCAAAATGCCATGCTGCATTCAAAAAGAAAAAGAATCCCCGTAAAGTAAAATGGACGAAAGCCTACAGAAAAGCCGTTGGAAAAGAATTGGCAATCGACCCCTCATTCGAATTTGAAAAACGCAGAAATATCCCATTGAAATACAGCCGTGAAACGTGGACAAAGGCCGTCGAAGCCATCAAGAAGGTCGAATACATTAAACAAAAACGCCAATCGGCATACATCATGCAACGATTAAGGAAAGGACGCGAACTAGAACAGGAGAGAGACGTTAAAGAAGTGCAACGAGACTTGTCTTTGATTCGATCACCGGCTGCTGGCCTGAAACAGCGCAAACAGGCCGAAATGGACAGTGAAAACATTCGAGAAAGTGACGAGGAACAAATGGAAGGTGTTATTGAGGATTGTGGGGAAGTTACACTATGATCATAATTAATTACGATAAAACATGATAAACAAATCAATAAACGTTAACATTATTATTATAATTGTCTCACATGCAATGTAATTGTATAAAATTAGGTATAATTCTATTAGTTTGTAGACATGTGTTCGTATCAGAACGATGTTTTCCAATTCATTTACAAACTTGGGACGTACATTTCCGTTGTACCCAAATGGAACTTTGTACATCACAAACCTGACAGTTTACCAAAGTGTTACCGTTTTTTCGTCTTAATTCTCGCACTTTTATGCGCCCCTTTAATCGTTTACCATTCATTCACCACGGAAATCGAATTTTCAAGTAAATTTATTAATTACACAGCAGTTTTAGTGATTTCCTTGTGGTTTGTGCTGTCTTTGCTCGTAATTTGGAACTCGGCCAACAAACGATGGTACTCCATATTAAAAATCCTCTGTCGAAGACAAATCAACCAGCCGAATTCAAGTTACAACAATGCAATGCTTTGGAAATTCACCCTGGGTGGATTTTTGTATGTTGCCGTCATTGGAACTGATGCACTTGTGTTTTACAATAATAAAACATTCTCATGGAGTTATATTTTACCGGAAATGTTCATTATGTTGATTTTACAAACATATACAAGTATAATATTCAATATATTGATGGTGGTTAAAGAGGATTTCAAAGAGATCCGACGTGAATTGTTGCTGACCGAGAAAATCACTTGGAAAAGCAAAAATATCAGAAAACTCCAGAAAGAATATCGAGAGACTTTGGACGTTTGTGATTTGTTTAACGATTTAACAGGCCTGAGTTTCCTGTTGGCGACTGGTGCCGCTTCAATTCAATTACTCAGCAGTTTAAATCTGATAACAGCAACACAAAATGGTTTTGTAATTGTTTCTGGACTTGTGAGTATGTATTATGGTGTTGTGGCGATTTTAGCTTGTCATCAGGTTGAAATGGAAGCGAAATTGATTTTTCGACAGTGTTACAAGCAATTGGAGTGCCACGAATTGGTGGAGAGTGTGAGAGATGATGTGATGGTGTTTGCGATGATAGCGAAGAACGATTTGCCGTATTTTACCGCTTGGGGCTTTTTCCATTTGACAAGAAGCACGATTTTAGCTCTTTTAAATACCACTGCTACGTATGTAATTGTTTCGTACCAATTTAAGGATAATTAAAAATTAATTTGAAACTATACATTAAATATCGATGATTTTATTTGATAGTAAAACATGGAAATTTATTAATAAATAATGTAATTGTTTAAAACACGCAAAGATTTTCTATTAATTTTGCTGCAGTTATTAAAATGTGTTCGTATGAAAACATTGTTTTTCAATTGATTTATAAACTCGGAATATACACTTCGATTGTCCCAAAATGGAATTTTTTACACAACCAACCGGATAGTCTACCAAAATGTTACCGGATTCTCGTTTTAATTATCGTACTTTTAGGTTTATCCGATCTTTCATACGAAACTTATGTTTCTGTGGAAAAAAAGTGGCAAGCCACCACTGTGGTAATTTACATTTCAATGATTTCAGTTTTGTGTTGCTTAATTTTATGTGCACACATAATTTGGAATTCTTCCAACAAGGGATGGTTTTTGATTTTGAAGCGATTAGCGGAAACACCAATAAACAAACCGAATTTAAAGTACCACAATGCGATGCTTTGGAAATTTTTTATTGGAATGATTCTGTTTGCAAGTGTAATTGTATCTGATGCTACACTTTATTATGGTTTAACATTTTTTTATATTATTTCTGATGGTTTGTTGATGTTTGTGTTACAAATCTATTCAAGTGTGGTGTTTAATATGCTAATGGTACTCAAAGAGAACTTTAAAGAGATTTCAAATGTGTTGAAACAAGAAGGAAGAATTTTTCTACAAATTCATGACATAAAAATACTACAAAAAAGATATTTAAGTAATTTGAATGCTTGTGAAATGTTAAACGAAGTTTCCGGACCAACATTTTTATTAATGACCGTCTCCACATCAATTCAACTTCTTTATTGTGTTAATTTATTAGATGCATATGCGAAAACCTCGGAAGGAAGTCTCAGTTCGGTTTTTACAGTGTTTTATGGATTTGTGAATTTACATTACAGTGTAGTGACGATTTTTGCTTGTCATTTGGTGGAAGAGGAAGCACAACGCATTGTTCGACAGTGTTACAAACAATTAGGCTGTCCAACGTTAAACGAACCACTGAAAAAAGAATTTATGACACTGGCAATGATTGCCAAGAACAATCTTCCAAAATTTACAGCTTGGGGTTTCTTTCATTTGACAAAAGGCACGATTTTGGCGATTCTTAACACCACAGCTACTTATATTATTGTCTGCTATCAGTTTAGAGATGAATAACTTGTGTAACAACAAAAAAACTCTTTATTAAATGTTAATTACAGTCCAATTATTAATTCAAAATATTAATTATCGCGCCGACATGATTGTGAACTACAAATATGGTGTTGGTAGTTCAAATAGTGGACATAGAACATTTGAACTACTCTTAACAGGATATAAATTTTTCGAAGAAAAATTTTGACAAGTAAACAAACTTTTGTAACAACAAAAGAACTCTTTATTAAATATTAATTACAGTCACTTTCCCATCTTCTTCCAAGTCAATTAACCCATTCTCATCAACACGTGCAAGAATATCACAAATCAACGGCGATTCAACGCCTAAAATGTACTCACAGTACCGCGGTTCAACCAAATACAAAGACACCGCATTCACACTTGCTGAATTCTCCAAACACTTCAATTTCACTTCAGTCTGTCGTGGTTTACCGGTTTTATCGCACACCGTACCATCCGAATAGAAATGTGTGATTTGTTTACGTTGAGCGATCGGTTTCGGTTTTTTATGTGGATGCGATTGGATCCAAGCTAAATGCTTTTCCCGATCAAAATAACCAAGTTTAATTGCAGTTCTAGTGCCGTCTTTCTCCAAATGGTACTGTTCCACCGATTTCCCATAACAAAATTCATATTTCCACCAACCGTTGCCGCCATTCAAGCAATTCTTGCCGGTAAGGAAGTTTTCTACAAGCGTTGCATCGACTGGCTTCGATTCAGCCACCACGGACGGTTGTTCCTTTTCCAATTGCACAAGTTCCACATGGAAACGGTCCAAATCGGAGTTTTTCCGCAATTTCGCACTGTCTGCTCGCAGTTTAAGGAGACTGTACGGTTTTTTCGGACTGCCATCCAACGGTCGACAATCGATTTTGTTCTCTTCCGACTCTTTGGGCTTGTATTTCGGATGAGTGCAGAGAAACGGGGTGAGAATGACGATTTCGTATTGGCATGTGGAGGTTTCTTTCAACGAATACACTTCGTGCTTTCCATGGACGTAACAGACGTACAAAACGCGCGTTTGACGTGGTTTGTTTTGGTTCAGTTCGCATAATGTGCCATTGTCCATCAGGATTTCCAAATAGGGTAGATTGATGTTGTCGATTTTCTTGACGGGAATCTGGTGGTTCTTGTTGTGCTCTTGTTCTTGTATTTCGGCGAGCAGTTTCTCGTATTGGCGTTTATCCCATTTGCCGAGCGTGTATTCTTGCAGTTTTACCTTTTTCCCTTCACGGTCTTCGTGGTATTGTCGGATGGAACGGCCGTGGCACACTTCGTACGTCCAATAAGTGTCCAATCGATAAGAACATGACGATTGGGAGAACAGTGAGGAGATTAGTTCCAAAGCGTTTGGTCCGTCGTATTTTTCTTCACTGTTGTTCTCTTTTTCAGTGAGTTTTGGTAGGAAACATTCGTATTTCTCTTGGTGGGCTGAGGTGAGGATCATGTATTCACCGTTTAAGGGTTGATTCTCTTCGTCGGTTGACAGTTTGGGGCCCGGCCATCGAATGTCGTATAGAACAGAGTCGTCAAAGCCGTTTATTTCACTTTGAATACTTGATTTTATGAAAAGTAGAAGAATTATAGGTGAGACCAGCATTTTAATCAGTTTTCTTTATCAGGAAATTCACGATAATACACACGTAAACAAATCAATCCATCACAGTAGTTCAAAGTGAATCACAAGTGGTTCATTTGGACTATCGACAGTTTGACGTTTGATTGTCACTTTTATTTGTCTCCCTTTTCCCGAGTCTCTCATTTAATTAGTAATTTTTGCAATTTACTTTTGATAAACAAATCAATAATATATAATTAGCAATGTAATTTAGGTAATTATGTATGTAATAAGCATGCAATGTCATTCAATTGAATTAAGTATTTGTTTTTTATTGAACACATTTAAAATGAAGTGCTCTTATCAAAACCGAGTGTTTCAATTTATTTATAAAATCGCAATGTACACCTCAATTACACCGAAATGGGACTTTCTCAATAACAAACCCACTAGTTTACCTAAATACTATCGATATATAGTTTTATTAATCGCGATTTTCTGTATATTCGTCATTCTCTACGACTCTTTTTTTGACTTGCCGGAAAACGAAAATAAAATGTTCAATTACACAAAAATTTCCTCTACTTGTCTATGGTTAATGCTGTGTTTTTTTGTCATCTGGACCTCCTGTGACCAGAAATGGTACGTAATATTACGAACCATCTCTGGGAAGCCCATAAACAGCTCGATTTTGAACTACAGCAACGCAATGTTTTGGAAACTTGTTTTCGGAGTTGTTTTAAATGTGATTGTGATCGCAATTGATGTAATTTGTTTCAAAAATTCGCGGTTTTACGTTATTTCCGATGCTTTCATCATGTTAATTCGCCAAATCTATTCGAGTGTGACGTTCAACTTTTTAATGGTGTTCATGGAAAGTTTTAGGGATATTCGAGTTTCATTAGAAAATCCAAAATTCGTATTAGAATGTAATCGTGTGAAAATGTTGCAGAAACAGTATAGAGAAACTTTGGAAGTTTGTGATTTGTTCAATGAATTGTGCGGTAAAATGTTCCTATTGGCAACTTTTGCCACAACAGTACAAATGCTCTGTTGTGCCCATTTATTGGCACTTTTCATAAATACCACAGAAAAGAGTTTTTTGTATGTTTTTACCATTGTTTCTGGATTAGTGAGTATGCATTACGGTGTACTTGCAATTGTAGCTTGTGATATGGTTGAGATGGAAGCAAATTCGATTTTTAGAGTGTGTTTTAAACAATTAGAGAGAACAGATTTAGTTGATTCAGTTAGAAATGAGTTAATATTGTTTGCTGCTATTGCGAAGAACGATGTTCCACAGTTTACAGCTTGGGGATTCTTTAAACTGAAGAAAAGCACGATTTTATCGCTTTTAAACACTACTGCTACTTATATGATTGTATTGTATCAATTTAAAGGGGATTAAAACAATAATCTGTTTATTTAAACTTATGGTATTGTTTAAATTTAAACTGTACATGATGGACAAGATTGTGAACTACTGTAGTTCAAATAGTGAACAAGGAACATTTGATCTACTCATAGCAGGGTATGAATTTTTCAGAGAATTACTCAATTCATAGGAACTCCTCTTTAAATATATATTGGAACCCAGGCCAAAAACCTCTTTATTTTGTTGAATTATAAACAATTTAATTCCTAATAAAATCTATTCTGGGGATATTTGATGTATCTAGTGTTTTTCCCGTTGCCAAACTAAATTTCACCCAAACAAAATCTTTGTTTCATGTATAAGAGTATTCAAAAATGAAAATATTATGTGCAAGAAATAATAACAATTGAATAAACAATGATTGCATAAAATAGTTACATTAATAGTTGTATTAAAAATATAAACATTTATTTAGTTATTAATTTAGTGCCACTATGTTGGCATTCTGATGACGCCAAGCACTTACACCATTGCATTGTGGGTCGAACATGTCTGTCTCTGACAAGTAAATTTTTTCCCCAATTTTCAGTGAATTTATTTATATGGTACGTTATTTATTAAAACATTCTTCCAAATTTCAATAGAACACATTCCACAACATTTAAATCCAATATCATTATCAGTGCAAGAATTCCATTGTAAAAATAAAAAGTCAACAAAAACAGGCTATTTATAAATTGCTGTTGAATTTTTGTTTGTGGATGTTGAGTGTATTTACATGGAAAACCATTTCCTTTAATTTCCAGCAAAAATGAGCGTTAATTACGAGAAAGGTAATATTGTTTGGGTAAGACTGAACGGTCTCTGGTGGCCAGGAGAAGTTTGTCCTGAAGAACAAGAAGCTGTACAGGGAAAAATTCCCTTAGCTGTCGTAAAATTCTTCAACGAGGACAGCTAGTAAGCATCTCCAACTAATCCACCACCCAACAATCTAATCACATTTGTTTTGTAGCTCGTACATCTTCACACCAGAACAAATACATCCATATCAATGTGAATTCAAGAAAAGCTTGATGAAAATGAGTTTAAGTAAGCCATGAAACAATACCAATTCACCAGATTCACGTTGTTCCTCCATTTTAGCTTCCACACGAATCAAAGCAGACGATTTAAAGAAACTGAAAGAGGACATAATCACAGCCGAACAACTGACTGGCGGTAATGAGAATATTTTAAACGATAAAGACCTGTACCAAAAGAAAGCCCCCAAAACGAATACAATTGTCGAACAATTATTCGGCACACCGAAGAAAGACACACTCAAACGCAAAAAGAAGTCGAACCAAAACAACAGTCGCTTCCCAATCACTCATAAACGTTTCATTATGGGCTTTCCAGACGATTACAAAGAGATGGTGTTAATTCAATCGATTGGCAAAGACCGCATACCGGACAGTGATTCGGAAATCGAAGAAAAAGAAATGGAAGAGATCAGAAGATTGAATGGACCAAAGGACGTACTCAAGTGTCAATTTTGTGATTTAGAAACAATCAATGTGGATTTACTGTTAATGCACACTGGCCGATGTTATGACAATTTCAAAGCGAACAATGGCAAACCGAAAAAGAGCTCATCACCAAAAAAAACACCGGCAAGTGGTAAAGAGAAAGTGCCACGTAAAACGAAAGTCAAGGAGAAAACAGCGAAAAAGAAGACCGAAAAAGAAACGCCGAAAAAGACACCGAAAAAACCGGCAAAACCTGAATTGAACACAAGCAACGACATCGATACGATTGTGAACGATTGGGAGGATAACGAGTTGGAGGAGAGTGAATCGTCGATGAAAGAGGACGAAGAGATTGAAGAGAAAGTGGAGAAAAAGACAAAAAGCAAACCAGTTAAGCAGTCGGTAAAGAAATTGCCGAAAAAACAGCAAAAACCAAAGGAGGAATTGAATAAAACGAACGATGTTGAAAGTATTGCATTCGAATGGGACGATAATGAGAAAGAGGAGAAAGAGATTGTTCATGAAACAGCAGAAACCGACAAAAACGATAACAAAGAGAAGGAGAATTGCTTTAATTTCGATGAGAATGAGGAGGATGCACCGAAATCCAGTCCACCAATGAAAAAAACAACAACAGATGAACCGGCCAAAGAAAAAAACAGCAGCAACGATGACGAATTCAAACAAATCATGGACACCACCCAAGCGCCCGAAATCTCGCCGGAAATCAAGAATCTATTGAAATCTCAGCAAAATTTTCCCAATGCTAAGACAGTGAAGATTCCCGATAAACCGCAACCATCCAAATCACCCACACCGATTGTAACCAATCCAAAGAAACGGATTCTCAACAATTTCGAACAGCAACAATTGAATAAAGTGCCACAAAAGACGAAAGAAGACAAAGAAACGGTGAATGAGACTGTCGCAGTGCAGAAAAGTCCCGAAGTGTCTTTTAAAGAGCTGAAAGAGGGCATAATGTCGAAATTGATGACGGCTAACACGAAACGGACACGTTTAGGCATGCATTCAATACGTCCACATGCAGAAGAGAAGGAAAAAGAAGTAAAAGAGAAGGAAAAGGAGAAGGAAAAAGAAGTGGTGACACCAACAGTTGTGGAAGAAAAACCGAAAGTGCCGTGCAAAAGTGAAATGGCACCGAAACGGTTTTTCCCATCGAGACAAAGAAAATTGACAGGCAGTGAGTTGGTTGTCAAAAAGGAGCCGATTAAAGTGGAAATAAAAGAAGAAAAAAGTCAAATTGAAGTGAAAGTGGAGGAAGAAGTTAAGATTGAAGAGAAACCAGCGAAAAGTGAGGAGAAATTGCCGGAAAAAGTCGAAGAGGAAGTGAAAAAAGCGGAAAGTCCAGAGAAAGTTGTTGTGGAAGAGAGTAAATGCGAAGATGAGAAAAAAGACGAACCGACAAAGCCAGTCGACAATGAGATTGTGTTTAAAAGTGCCAACAAAGACTCGAATGATGATTTTAATATATCGATTAAAACGAATTTAACGAATCTATCAAAAGCTGAAGAAATGTCCGCATTCACATTGGCCACATTGTCAACAAATATGTTGCCAGCTGATAATAAACTACCAGAAAAAATAATTGAAACTCCAACTGAAGTGACAGAACCACAAATCAAACCACTTCCGCCACCAATTGACGAATCCGAACTGGTCCCAATCGAAGGGAATGTCACAATTGTTCCCGAGAAAGTTTTAGCCGATGGTGAAGTGGAATTGACAGCGAATGCCCAACCAACGGCGACATTAATGAACTTTTCCATGGACTTTTCCGACTCATCGAATGGTACGAATAAAGAATGTGTCGAAACGCCGGCAGTGGTGAAAAAACCAGCGAAAAAATCCTACGAACGTCGTGAATTGTTGGAGATTTTGGAGGGGAATCAAGAGAAGAAACAACCCACACCACCGCCACCACCACCACCAAAAGAGGAATGTGACTTTGACGATATGATTCCAAGTCAAATAATCACACCGAAAGTGAAAGAATGCGATGACCAACAAAATATCGCCGGTGAAAAATCGAAATTAATGGAACGTTTAACAACGCCAGAGAAATTGATTAAAGTCTCACGTGCGAATAGTCAAAAAGTGGTCACATTATCAACCCGGACACAATTCAACACAAAACCGAAATCGAGTAAACCGATTATATTGTCTGAGGAGATTATAAAGCCAGCAACGAATGTGAAAAAGCGTCCGATTCGTGATGTGGATGTGGAACATTTGATAACAAAGAAAATGCACACCGAAACAAAAACCGGTGCAGGCAAAGCGAAGATTTTGCAACAAACGATTATCACACCGGCCGGTGAAATTATTCAGCCTGTTAGTCAACAAACGAGCAGCGATGATGTGGCAATGTTCGATTTCGATTCGATGCCGATTATATTAAGTGACGGTACAATAACACCGGAAAGTTTGGAGAATATGCCGGTAATGTTGCAAAATGAGACAACAACAGCGGTGACAACAGTTCCATTGCCAGCACCGCGAGATAAAATCATTTTCAAAAAACAAACACCGCCAATAAAACAGAATAAAATTTTGGGCACGCAATTGGTGCAACAGAAAGGCCGACAGCCGCGCATTTTACATACAATGGGCGGCAATAAAGTGCAAACACCATCAAATCCGAAAAGTAAATATGTGATTGTATCCCAAACGCCGCAACAAACAAAGAAACAACAATGTGTGATAAAGAAAGCACCGAGTGAGTTGCAACAGAAGTTACAAGAGGGCGCCACACCGAGTGGTAATAAAGTGATGATTTTGACGAATCAACAAGGTGTCCAGCAACGGTTGCTATTGACACCGTCACAACAACAGAAATATTTGGGTTATCAGAATGCGAATGTGAAATCGGTGGTGAAAAGTGGTGTGCAAAAAGCGCCAACAACGCCAAGTACAAGCGGTTTAATTAAGAGACCGAGTAATTTATTGAAAACACAATCTAGTCATCAAGTGGTGACGCCACAATTGCGCACAACAAAGACACTGATCACGAAACAATCGCCAGCGGTGCAAAAAGTGCATCAGAAACCGCAGAAAACGATTGTGATTAAAGATCAACAGGGTCATATTGTGCGTAAGATACAAGGGAATGATGATGCATTGTTGGAACAGCAAGTGGCTGAACAGATACAAGCGATTAAACAGCAACAATTGCAACAACAACAGCAGCAACAGCAGAAAAGTCAGCCGGAAATTTTGAATTATCGTGCAAAAACCGGTTTCAGACGTTCGTATGCAAGTAAAACGAAGCAACAAGCATTAATCAAGCCGATTGTGCAGCAGAATGTGCAGAAAAGTGATGCCCCACCGCCGCCACTGGCTCCATTGTCACCGGAAAAGAAGGAAACTGTAACGACTGCTGTAGCTAGTACAGCGTCAACGGCAACAGAGAGCAGCACTGAAAAGCAATTAAAACAGCATATAATACAAGATTCAACTGGGAATTTAACATCGGTAACAGAAGGACAAATATTGGCACTGCAATTGGATGGTGAATCGTACATGTTGGTGACTTTTGATGATGCCGGTCAATTGACACCGTTGAATAATGAAGCATTAACACAATTGGGACCGAATCTGCCATCGGATTTAGGTAATATTGTGTTACAATATCAGAAAGAAGAGACGACAGAAGAGAGTGAAAAGAAATTGGAGGAAAATGTGGAACAACAACAAGAAATTCAAACGAATGTTGAGCCGCCGACAACAGTGACGACAACAGCAGAAGAAACTGTAAAATGCGAAGTGACTGAAGCGCCAGGCGGCGGTCAACAGTTGATTGTGACTGGTGATCCGATAGCGGCACAGAAATTCTTGGAGAGTTTAACCGAAGGCAATACAGACTTTTCAAATATATTGGCGAATGCTGAGGGTGGCATTTTAATTGAACATGGCGGTCAACAGATATTAATTAATACAGATAATCAAATGATTTTGCAAGAGAATCAACAAAGTGCTGCAAGTGAAGAGCAACAGAGCGATGAGCAAAAGTTTCAAGTTCAAGATATTTTAGCAGCGGCCTTAGCCGATACGGGTGTACAACAAGAACCGAATAAAATGGCCCAATTAAGTCCGAATGGTGGCGGGAATGTGTTTCCACCATCAAGTGGTGGTGCACAATTAAGTTTAAGTTTAAATTCACCAATTATGTCATCACAAGAGCAACCTAGTACGAATAATAAGAAAATTGCCGACGATGAAACGGATATTTTAACACAAATACCGAAGAATGTTGATTTGCCAATAACGATAACCGATCCGAATATATCGGGCAAAGTGGCACAACAACAGCAAATGAATAATATCGAATTGAATGAGATATCGAGTCCGTCGTCGTTGGTGTATTCGTTGCCAACGTTGGACGATGCGGTGGATTTAGGTGGTCAGAAATCGTTTCATAATATGCCACTGTTGACGGAAGATGTGGAAGAGCAGACAGTGGTGGGTGAGGGGAAGGTGAAAGAGGCGATTGGATTCGATACGAATGCAACGGCCGGTGTGTTTATGGATGAGGAGGGATTGTGTACGTTGGGCGGTGAGATGTGTAATTCGTTGAGTGAACCGCCGCCCGATATGTTCGATATACCGACAAACAGTTTTATAAGGACGAATGAAGTAACAGCGACGGTGACAGCGACAACAACCGCTGAAGAGCAGCAAAGTAATCAGAATGTTGTCCATGATAATTTCGTGTTGAGTGCGAATGATGATGAAGTGCAACAGCAACAAATGAATTCGTCTGAAGAGAATTCATGTGAGATTCCAATACAGCCAGAGATTGTTGTGTCGAATTTAACGTCATCGGATAATAGTAATAATACGTTTGAGACGAATACGATAACGGAATCGATTGATGACAATTCGTCGAATTGTAAATTTGACTGAAATTGTACGGTGGACGGGGAGGGTGACATGTTTTGGAATTTTATTTAAATGAGAGATCGGAATTTTTTGTAAATAAGAAAAATTTTTTGTATAGGATTTTATCATTTTTCTCTTCGTAATATGGAAATTTTTCATTGTTTGTTTTATGATTTTGTATATAAATGTTTATGGTTTATAATATGTATCGTTTGCAAGAATTAATTATTGATTTATGAATGCTTGTTTTAAGTTTCTTTTTCATATATGTAATTGATAATTTTTAAATATAGGAGACAAGTTATATTTCGCTACAAAATAGATGTAAATTTTAGATTTTAGACTATATACCATAATAAAGAGACATGCATATTTAGTGTGTGGAAAGTGATGTTTGATTTCTTTGGCAAAAACGATCATTTTTATGATAGAGAAAATTAGTTTAAATTCAATCTAAATATTAGATAATAAGGAAATTGTTTGTTCTATTGTAATTTTGTTAATATACAATTAAATATTTAATAATAAAACATGTAGCTTTATTGTTTTATTTTATTTTTGATGCGGAATGAAGAGGAATGCGAGTAAAGTGCATAAAATTTTCTTGATTTAGCGGTTAGCAAACATCTCCCAAAATGCATGCACATCCATTTTAATTGGAGAACGGTATTACGACGTGTTGGCCAATTAATTCTGTAGATTAATAACATTGTCAATGTGTTGGGGCTAGAGATGGGATTCTCTTGAAAAGTATCGATTTTTCTAATCGATTGAAAATGTTAACAAAGAAATCGGATCCGAGTGTTAATCGTTTCTAATAAAATCGAACTTTTTTTCGATCGAAATTTAAAGTTTTTATTTTCTAATTTACTTTTTTCGAACATTTTCTAAAATCGATAATGTTGCTTACAACTCAAAATAAATAATTTATAAAAAAAATTAACCGGAAATATAATTTAAAAGTACGGGAAAAACACCTGTGAAAGTCTGTTTTTACGTTAAAAAGGACACTTTTTTATAATTATACACAAATTATTTAAGAAAAAAATGGAAAATAATTGTGAAATTTAACATTTTGAAGAAAAAAGAAAATCGGAAGTGAATAAACTTTTTTATTGATTTCATCACCACTAAAATATCGTCATTTTTGGGACAAAAAATCGATATTTAAAAATATCGTTTAAGAATCGCCATCTCTAGCTCGGTGGGCACTATACTTTCACTTAACTCGCTTAATCAAATCCACTGAAAGACCAAATTATGACACTAAATGGACAAAAATAGCTCTGTTATCTGATAAGAGCATGTTTATTCAACATCCAACAAAATCCAGTCAGTAACTGTGTAAAAATGAAGGCAAGAGCGTATATTTACCACAACCGTTTCATTGGATTTCAAACTGATCACCGAAGACCTACCACCATTAAAAGACGGTGAGTTCCTTTCGGAGGCAGTTTACTTAAGTGTGGACCCCTACATGCGCTCCTGGGCCGCAAATCTACCCTTAAACACCGTCATGACCGGAAGTCAAGTGGCCAAAGTGCTGGAAAGTCGCAACAGTCGCTTCGAAGTGGGCAAATTCGTTGTGGGACAATTCGGCTGGCGCTCCCACACCGTCTCCAATGGTGAACAAACCCGGGACGGTTTCCCACCGCCTCAACTTCTCACCGATTTCCACAATCTTCCACTGTCCTACGCCCTCGGCGTGCTTGGCATGCCGGGAAACACGGCCTATTTCGGTTTACTGGACATTTGCCAGCCGAAAACTGGAGAGACGGTCATGGTGACCGGTGCTGGCGGTGCAGTCGGCTGCCTGGTGGGCCAAATAGCGAAGATCCACGGCTGCAAAGTGATCGGCGTGTGTGGCAGTGAAGAGAAACGGAATTGGTTGGAAAACGATTTGAAATTCGATCATTGTCTTAATTACAAAACCGATGACATCGAGAGAAAGTTAATGGAAATCGCACCAGAAGGGATTGATTGCTTTTTTGACAATGTCGGTGGACAATTGGCGAGCACAATCATCCAAAATATGAAGATGTTTGGTCGGATCGCTGTTTGTGGCTCGATTTCCGGTTATAATGCAACAAATGTGGAGAAAGTGACGCCGTTTCAACGTGCTATGATCTCGAAACAATTGAAAATGGAGGGATTTCAAGTGCTAAGATGGTCGGATAGGTGGATGGAGGGAATTAGAAAAAATCAGCAATGGATTCAAGAAGGGAAACTGATTTATAAAGAGACCATCACCGAAGGGTTTGAAAATATGATTGACGCTTTTATTGATATGTTAAATGGGGGCAATTTGGGGAAAGCGATTGTAAAAGTATGAAATCGTATTTGGTTGTTTAATAAATTGTGTTTTGAGGGTAATCCCGACACGTTTTCCTGTGTTACATTCAAATCCCAGTGATTACGGGGGCGAAAGGAGTATTATCCGGGCACATAAGAGCAGTTCCACTTTGTAATGATCCCTGTGTATGCTGAAGAGAATCGTTAGGAGTTTCAAGAACTGTCATGATAAAAATTGGGACCTTTTGTCACATTCCCAAATCGAAAACTTGTTCTCTTTACAATGAATAAAAATTATACAGGGTGTTTCAGCTAAAGTGGGCAAAAAAGTTATGGTAGATTCTCCTCTGTCCTGACTCCGAAAACCTTAACACTTATGCCCAGAAACGCATAATAACAGAGTTAGAGGCCTTCAAAATTCTTGAAAAAAAATTGAATTTTCAAAATATCTCCATACAGAAATAAAATTAAAAAACCACATTTGGTACACTTACTTATCTCATGATGAGTTATCTTACCGCAAAATTCAAACAAAATCGGCCGCCCCCAACACCACTGTTTGACAAAAAGGTGGCTTACCACCTTTGGCCATTTGTGTGGGGGATGTCAAATTTTAATTCCGTTAAGTCCTATCAATAGCAAATTTAATAAGGAAACTTTTTTGTTTCTTGGATTTTTTTCGTACGACGCACCGTTTTCGAGAAAAATGCAATTTTATTTGAACTTGTCAAGATATTTCGAAAATTTCTTAACTTCCGTGGTCCATAACTTTTCAGTTAATCAACCGAAAAATCTAAAAAAATTATTCAAAGATCACCATAGGCTATATAATAGAATTCTCAATAAATTTTCTATTATTCTTTGGAATCTACCATTTATTTTGTACCCACTTTAGCCGAAACATCCTATAGATTGCTAAACAAAGCAAAAACTTTTATTTGTATTAAAGTTTAATGATGAAAATGACCACCTCAGGCGATTTAAGGTTATTTAAAATATTGATGATGGATTTTCCTTCAGAAAATGCCTGAAATGAGGCAATAAACCGGCATTTAAACATTTACAAATAAGCCAGTTGTCGATTTGGAATGAAGACAATGAAAATGTTAAGTGTAATCAAATAAACAGCGAAACGGTCATAAATAAAAGGAGAACACAGTGTAAAAAAACGGCCAGTGTGTGTACTGTAAACGGAAAAATGTTCACATTTTACGTTTTGTGTTGTATATAAAGTTATTATATATACAAAAACGGGGAATGTAATACAAAACTTATGGTCCATGGATAGCAAATGGAAGCATCTGACACTTAACTTTTGTGTGGCACGCAAACACACACATTTATCCAGCATCATGTACTCGCCCCCGTTCCTTTTGTGTCAGACAATATAAACATGAAGTAAAAAAAATTCTATGAAAACATACAAAATATACTAACATGTTTTAATCCATCGGGGTTATTATTATTTTAAATTATATCATTTAAATGCATAAGTTGTAACATGGTATTTTTTTAATTGAAAATCCGATTACCAACCCCATTCAAAAAAAGGTTTACATTTTGTATTTGTTCGTTGGAATTAAATGAATATACTTGAGACAAAGTAATGATGGAAAGAGTTTTGTCCTCAGGGCGCTAAACGAAATATAAAACCAGCAACTTTTCAGAATATTTCAATATGCATTTTTCATACAGAAAAATCAGCTAGTTTTCATGCTATTCAAGATACTTTGTTTGTTCCTGAAAAGAATGTGCAAAAAAACTCAAACTCATCAACAATAAAAAACGGTTTTTTAAGAAAAATTCTTTTATGTTATCTTTGGAAATGCCTGCCAAAACTGCCTCTCATTATTTTATGAGGTGCGGATTCGGACATAATTATTTATGAAAATATATATAAGGTTCATAGAAATATATTATAAATAAATAAAAAAAAATTTATAATAAATTTTCCAATATACATATGTATAGCCAATGGTGTTCTTAAAATAATTTTTTTAGATTTTTCGGTTCATTAACAAAAAAGTTAAGGACCATTGAAGTTAAGAAATTTTCGAAAAATCTTGACAAGTTCAAATAAAATTGCATTTTTCTCGAAAACGGCGCGTCATACGAAAAAAATCTAGAGACAAAATAGTTTCCTTATTAAATTTGCTATCGATAGGACTTAACGGAATTAAAATTTGACATCCCCCACACAAATGGCCAAAAGGAGGTAAGCCACCGCTTTATCAAAAAGTGGTGTTGGGGGCGGCCGATTTTGTTTCAATTTTGCAGTAAGATTAGTCATTCTGAGATAAGTAAGTGTACCCAATGTGGTTTTTTATTTTTTTTCTGTACGGAGATATTTTGAAAATTCGATTTTTTTTTCAAGAACTTTGAAGGCCTCTAATTCTCTTATTATGCGTTTCCGATCATAAGTGTTATAGATTTTCGGAATCAGGGCAGTGAGAAGAATCTACCATTACTTTTTTCCCAACTTTAGCTGAAACACCTTGTATACAAACAGCTAATTAATGAAGGTAAGAAAACAACGTTAAACTTTTATTAAAATTTCATTTTTGCAGAGAGCAAACGTTGATTAATCCCCCAAATCCAAACAATTTTGTTTACCAAATCAAGAAAAACAAGGTATAGATGCATGTAATTAACGTTTCAGTGATTTTATTGACTTCTATAATCATTCTCATTAAAATGTGGACTTTGTAGACAGGTGAAGTTTTTCAATTGGCACTTGCAGCAATGGAAATGGAGGAATAATTGAAACAAAGTTTCAGTAACATCTCAAGGTATCGCAATACGTTTGAGTGGGTGGAAAAAGTGGTAAATGACCGACTGAAACGAGCACACCGAGTGCCAAATAGCGATCGATGTGATTGAATTACATCGAAAACAATCGCCTGAAAATTGTTCCTATTTAGTTGATAAAATAAATAACAATTCTTGTTGGATATATAAATTTGAACAGCACGACAGCCCCCCAAAGTTCTCGATGCGAGCGAGTTTAAATTGCTGTATTTGGTAGTATCAGAAATCGAGTGGAAATTCAATAAATTCAACCGTCTTATCGGGTGTCGCTTAATTACCAATAACAACAATTTGGGCGATTTTTTCTCTCTAGCAAAACGCACAGCAGCGGGCGGGATGCTTTTGAATTACGAGAACAAGAACAGTAATTACAACACGAATCTAAACTTATTTCAGGTTGTAATTTGAGAAAATGTGGAAAACTTTCTTGCCAGCATCCGGATAAACTTGCTTTCTCTAAAACTGTACGTGTTTTCTTTGTACCTTTATGTTTTTGGGAATTTATATTCGAATAGTGTGCCTTTTAAATTGCTTTAGTACTTTTAAATTAGTTTGGATAATTTATTTATGATGGGCAATAATGCATATGGCCATTTTTATGGCATCAATAAACGCTTTTCTCTCGATGTGTGTGGAAAGAAGCGATTTTTCGCATTAAACATTCATCACCCGATGACATGAATGTATCTTCATAAAACTTTAACATCTGTGTGTGTGTGTTAAGATATAATTCACTGACGTCTTGTTTAACTGACGGTATGCGAAAGGAACACCGTACACTCTCTTATCTGCGATAATATACTATTGTAATAAAACTGAATTATTGGTGAAGGGGCTGTGTGTGCTTGTTTCAAACTATAATGGACAAGTTTGCGAGCTTGTATGGCTTGTATTTAACATTGTTTCGATTCGATGTCGAATTTTTCACTAATGTACAACAGTGAATAATATGGGGTGCGGATTCGGACATAATTTATGAAAATAAAGTTATATTTCTTGATAAATTTTTGTTATAATTTTTTTAACATGCCGAAAAAGTTGAAAATTCCAATGAATCTTCGACTCAGGCTGACCCACCGATTCTACCATTTCTTTTTTGCCCACTTTAGCTGAAACACCCTGTATATCATCGTTTTTCATGATTTTGCCACTGTACCCGCATTTCTAATGTATCCGAAGTCTATGCGTATAATATTCAAGTATATGATGATTAATTAATCAAGTTCAGTTCTCTGTAAACGTTCTGAAACAATTAGACAATGTTACAAAAAATAAAAACGATTCTCGTCTGATGCGCACATTTACTAAAAAAATTCTCAATAACAGAATGATTTCACTTGGAAACTTACAAATTAGACATTTTCAGAGAACGTCAAGAACAAAAACTGTCTATAAGGTAATTAAAAATGTCGCAAGACTGATTTCATTGTCCATACATTGTTTATCCTGTTTTGGCTGGCAAAAAAAACTTTCCAAAAGAAAAAGCAGCAACGCTTTTATCGACAAAATTAGTAAAAAAACTTTTACTTCTTCGGAATAATCGAATCGAAGCAAAATCCTGCCCCCACACTCCCTTTCTATAATATATATTTGGTCTAAACATAAAATCTAAATGAATTTTATTGATTTGTGTTGCACACAAGTTTTAATGGAGTTTTTGTGATATCCCTGGGCGCCTCATCAGTCATCAAGGTTCCTTATTCTTTTGCCTGTTTTGTTCGTACTTGTGTGCGGATTTCAGGGCCCACCACCGCCGCCCCCCACAATCAGTGACTCTCTTAAACGAATGAATGTGGTGATCAGTGCGGTTAAAAAGTTCACTTCCTGCTGAAAAGCCGCCCTGATGAACTCTCAATAGAGACACACACTCGTCCATTGGGGATTTTACATATTCTTTTATACTACCGCCATTTCAACGGTCAAATATTTTAATTTTGCCACACTCGAAGCGCATATTGCTTTCTGGGACGAATAAAATTATTACTTACAGTCCCAGTTGTACTTTATATGTTCAAAAAGATGTATATGTACTCCAATGTAATATTTATGTAAATATATATTCCTTTGACAACAACAAAAATTTGTTTTACCCTCTATGCGTTACGTAAATTGTCAATGACTGGAATATTATATTGAATTCGATTCAGTTGACTGTCTGAAGGAAATATTGAAAAGACACAGGACCGGATTTCAAGTGAATTCAATCTCAAACGTGCTGGAATAATTTATTTTCTGTGTGGGTAATGCAAAGACATTTTTATTACCAACTCGCCTACACATTCAGCGAAAAACTAATTAAAGTAACTCGTTAAAAGTGTCTTTGGATTTTTTCTTGTCGTCCAACGAACTTTCCACATCACTCTGTATAAAACCGTGTGTTTGTTTGCGTTCTTTTTTGAAAACCGTGCATACACTCGATTTTTCTAAAATAAATTTATAGAAACATCGTTATTTATTCCGTATGTTGGCTGTTTGTTGCGGGTCGTGGCTTTCATTTAATCGAAAAAGGCACCACAGCACAATATATATGATAAAAAGTGGCTAGAAGTGTGGAAAATTCAACACACAAGTGCTCTTTATTATTATCTAAACACCTAAACCAGTGTTTGGCAACTTGTATACTCATAGTAAATTTTTCGGTAACGGTTTTCTTTGACACATTGTCTTTGCCACTTTAATCCCACCAACCCTTAAATTTATAAACTAGTTTAACTAATATTAATTGCAGAACCTACGAAGGAGTAGAACGGCCACTAGTAGAGTTCTTTTTTAAATTCATACTTTTTTCTTTGAATTCACAGAAAAAAGTGTGAATTTACGGAAAAAAGTATGAATTTACACAAAAAAGTATGAGAATTTACAAAAAAAAAGTATGAATTTACACAAAAAAGTACGAGAATTTACAAAAAAAAGTGCGAATTCCTGAATTCACAGAAAAAAGTGTGAATTTAGACAAAAAAGTATGAGAATTTACAAAAAAAAGTGTGTATTTTCACAAAAAATATGAGAATTTGCAGAAAAAAAGTATGAATTTTCACAAAAATGTATGAATTTACATAAAAAAGTACGAATTTTGACTCAAAAAAGTATGAGAATTTACAGAAAAAAAGTATGAATTCACAGGAAAAAGTGTGAATTTACACAAAAAAGTATGAATTTACAGAAAAAAGTACGAATTTTGACTCAAAAAAGTATGAATTCACTGGAAAAAATGTTAAAAAAAAGAATGAATTCACACTTTTTTCTGTAAATTCATCCTTTTTTCTGCGAATTCATACTATTTTGTATGAATTCGTCAAAAAATGTCTGATTTTAAAAAACAAGTCTACTAGTGTCCGCCCTACGCCTTCGTAAATTACAGTTTATCACTAATATCGATTATTACAATCCGGACCCAGTCAGGATACCATCCACCCGAAAATACGGTACACTCGGTACAATCGCCAAAAAATCCTCCACTTGACAGCACCAAATATAACCCCTAGTGGTATTCCGCCAATTGGGGCCCATCCAATTAGTCCGATCACAAATATCATGACAAAACTCTTGCGGTGCATGCTGATGATTTCGTTGAGATGCAAATGGATTGTTCAACAATACAAACGCAATGCCATTGTTCGACTGCATACTGTACACAATTTTCCACATATATTTCGGTACCGGTAATTTCTCATGCGGTTGCATATAAATGGCACGCAATTTACCATTCTTGTCGGGCAATTTTAATATCTCATATGTGCCAGTGACAATGTGGAATGTGTCCTGTAATTTTTGCGCTTGTCTTCTGATGTTGATTTCCAAATTCTTCCAATTGCCGTTGTTGATCACCTTCCATTGTGGCTGTACGTTGATGTAATAGTAGGTGGTCCGTTGCCAGGGTGTGAAAATGAAATCGGCAGTGGGTGATAAGTGGCCACGTTCCAAATAAGATGCGGTAGTGATGTAGTGGCCGGCATGGAGGATTTGAGTGAAATGGGACTTTTGGAAGGCACGTTTGAATACGACTGCAGCTGCTATTGTCTCACCTAAGCCGGATGTGCTGAAACTGATGCCACCGCCGCCGATTCCCTTTGATGCATCTGTAATAACATGTATTTTTAATCAATGTATTACACTAATTTCGGAATGTTGTGGGAAAAAAACATGTATGAGCTTCAGGTGAGTTCGGAAGGGGGTGGGTATTAATCTGCATTGCAATTAATTCAAATGTAGCTTAGTTGCAGTGCTACCTTGTAGTAATTACATCCTTTAGTGGCAGGAAATGGGAATCGTGTAGAACGTATCTAGAGATGGGGATTCTGTTGAAAAGTATTGATTCTTATAATCGATTGAAAATTTTAACAAAGAGATCGATCGTTTCTAATAAAATCGAACTTTTTTTCGATCGAAATTTGAAGTTTTTATTTTCTAATTTACTTTTTCGAACATTTTCTAAAATCGATAATGTTGCTTACAACTCAAAATAAGCGTTTCATGTTGAATAAAATAATTTATAAAAAAAATTAAACGGAAATATAATTTAAAAGTACAGAGAAGACGGGAAAAACACCTCTGAAAGTCTGTTTTTACGTTAAAAACTATACTTTTTTATAATTATACACATATTATTTAAGAAAAAATGGAAAATAATTGTGAAATTTAATATTTTGAAGAAAAGCGAAAATCGGAAGTGCATAAAACGATTTTATCGATTTCCTCACCACTAAAATACCGTAATTTTTCGGACAAAAAATCGATACTTAAAAATATCGATTAAGAATCGCCATCTCTAACACCATCATCGACTGGCAAATATTTGAATACATTGAACTAATATTAAAGAATTTTTACTAAGTGAACTAATTAATTTTTTGCCCAACAAACCAATATGAACTTTGCTAATTAATGCCTCGAAATAAGGCAGGAGTAGCTTAATTTAATAAACAAACATTCGAAAAATTATATACAGTTAAAACTATATAGTTGGCTTTCAGACAACAAGTTGGTAAAGTTTTGTATATGAAATATAATTACATTTTAATTGATGTCCATACAATTTATGCTCGGTATATAACGTAGTGCCATTAGTTTCATCATAACAAACCTCAATTAAGGGTAGAAACGGATTGGGGGATAATCTATAGCCGATCCTTAAAATCCTTGCGAATTCACTGCGTCCACAACTAATTGTTGTCTTCTCAATTTCACCCCGAACAGCTTTCGTACATTCAAGGGAGGTGAAATTGTAATGTTGTTGGTGGATGTTGAGAACGTTTGCACAAACACAAGTTGCATGAGCGAATTGCACTTTTTCCACTGGGAAAAACGGTTGAAACATTAATGTTTTTTCCGGTTTTGTCAGATTATTTTATCTTACTGCATTTGAGTTCATTTTTCGGACCTGGACAGGCAATGTTGAATGATTGACTTTGATGTAAATTGATTTGACCATCCCATTTGTTCGGTATGAAAAAGCCACCACCGCTATTCAGAAATATCGGGGACAGTTGATTGTGGTTCCGATATGGATCCAGTACACATTCTATAAATAAGAATGTAGTTCAAGTGTTTGTTTACAATTTAAGATGCGTTTGATTCAATTTAACAACAACTTACCGGTACTCAGCGTATTGGCGGCTATTGCAAGTGCAATAAAATGACACAATGAACCGACTGTAAATAGCAACATTCTAAATAACACTAAAATCAAGCTGGTATCATAAATTTCTTTTATAAATTGGTGCTGTGCGTAAAACACAATGCGTCAATGGATAGAGAAACGAGCGCCAGACATAAATTATTGTAATACAAAAGGAGATTTTTGTAAAGCGATTAAATTTCAATAAGCAATAGACGTGATCTTCAACTTGACCTCTTGGTTAATGGGCGGTTATTGTTGTAATATTAAATGTGTGCATTGAGAAAAAAGTGCGTTTTTTTCGATTAAAAATGCATTCACAACGCTAATTAGTCCAGTGCGAATGAAAAACCGCTGCGTTTGCGGAAATCTCCACTAATTAATAGAGTTGCAAAAAAATTCGATCGATTTTTAGCATTTTTAAAGTCAATTAGCTTTTATTCACGTTGTATTCAATACAAATGGGCTATTAAACAATTTTTATTCAAAAGGGCAGACAAACTAAAAAGTAAAAGAGTTTAATTTCAAGTGTGAGAATGGGTTTTTGAATAAGCCGAAATGAATTAATCATAATCAACGAATGTTGGGATTAATTTGTCGGGAATGTCGTGAGTTGTTTACGTTGCAATGGAAATTTTGTAAGGAAACTCGGTTTTTTTTTCTTAGGAAGTCAATGTAAAAAGTTAAGCTGTTCATATTTAACAAATAAATAAAAGTCCACGTGAAAATGTTCTTTAGCTAATGATGGAATTAATTTGATGGTGTCTTTGTTCAAACTTAATAGCAAAGACCCACACCAAAGTTGACCTCAATTTTAAGCATCTGTTTTTTCGGCCAACATCTCTAAATTAAGAGGAAATTATGAGCAATTGTATTTCCTTACATAGTAGATGGACATAATGTGAAGTAGAAAAAAATATAAATGATAATACATAACAATAAATGAATGGAATTGGACAAAATGCTGAAGAAGCAATCACAGTATAGAGAGAAAAGTTAAGAGTTTTTTTCCGAATGTGGCAGGAAAATGAGAGAGCGGCGAGGTTTTTATATTCTTTTTCTGTTCTGGATTTTTATGATCGAGAAATATATGATCATCTATACTAAATAAGTTCGTATTTTATAATATTACTGCAAAAGTACAGTGTGTATTGAAGAATTCAATTACATTTTAGTGTTGCACATAAAAATGGACATTGGATTGGAAAACGCTCGGTACAATACGATAATTCATCGTTTTGCCAAGCATTCTCCTAATGAAGTAAATGAATTATGGCACATTTTTCATCCCACTGTCCTTTATTAATTTTAAAAAATAATTTTGTCAAATGATGCATTTTCCATCGGTCTTCGAATAAATCTCCAACTGTTTTTCTGGCTCATTTCCAATACATTATTAGAAAATCCAAGAATCAATTCACATGTTCAATACCTTTTTATTGTGCGAAAGAGAAAATATTTGGGCCAGCGGTAATTTTTTTTCCTTTTAGACCGAATCAGCTTTGAACTTTTAATTACATTTTAAAAACTCATCCATATAAACATCAACACACAGAGATAAGAGAGAAGGTCTTTTTTTCCACTGTGTACAAATTCATTTTCCCTGCTAAATGTTAACACTTTCAGTTTTAATCCTCTCTCCATTCCAATATACTCAACCAACAATAAATAACTTAATGATGAAGTTGTATAAACTTAAGTGCATTAAAACATTGTTCCCATGTATAATGTTCGCGAAAATGTATTTACTTTGTAACATTTCCACGTATCATTTTCAAGTTTACTTCACTTCACTTAATCTCTTTATTTACACCCCAGAGGGTGGAATTATGCGTCTCTCACACTCCGTACATTTTTTACCCACTAATAATTAGATTTATTGTTATAGTTGCGGAGATTAATTGTTAATTAAAAAGTTCATGTCACATGGGAAAGTTTAAATCCAGTTTGCATTGGTCCAAAGCAATACTTATAATTGAATAGAAATTTATACATAGTTGTACATAAACAGAAATTAAGCAAGGAGGGCCATTATTCAAAATTATGCCGAAATTAATCTACTAAATCAAATTATACGATTAAATCCAATTTCAGGTCTGTGTCACACATATTATAGTGGCAGTAAATCGGCCAATTGATATTATTCTTGGCACAAGTTTAAGGTATTCCTGCCTCCATCATATATCAATGTAGACCAGGGAAAAAGTGGCTCTGTATCGGTATTATAATGGTATATTGGTTGGTCATATTGATGCCAAAACTTTCCGTAAAATACTTTACGCTTCATTAATTTACCGACCCCTCTTAAATATATACTTAGCGTATAAGAGGGTGTGATAGAGACTACTTTAACTTGTCTACATCTTGACATCAACTTTCACGATGATGAAACGGTAGGGGAAAGAAAGATTAATCGTTCAAGTGCATGAAACAATTTTTTTAAGGGAAATTTTATTGTATTTGGTGCCGTGACCAGGATGATGCACCGCATCACTTTTTCGCCGCGTTAATTAATTAATGTATGCAATTCATGAATAATTTAATAGACATTGTACGATACAATGGGCTTTGTAATCGAAATTAACATGTTTAAGCTGGAAAAGAGTGTATGAATTTTGCGGAAAAGAACATTAGTCCATGTCACGTGCTTAATCAAACTGCCTCTATTAATCAATCTATTGCGAACTTTGCTTGCCACACACCTGACATCCAGTAGATGATGTTATAATAATTAGAGATGGCGATTCTTAATCGATAAGTTTAAATATCGTCAAAAATTACGATATTTTAGTGGTGAGGAAATCGACAATTGTTATTTGGATAACTAGGCCCTTGTAATAATACTTTCCGGAAGTGTTATCCACAGGATTTTTTGGCCAGGCGTTTAAAATTTATTCATTTTCATACTTAAATTTAAATTGACATTTTACGACACAGGGGAATTTTTTGGGTTGGCAATTACAAAAAAATTGAAATTATTTAAAAATTTATCGTGTATATATAGGTAACTGTAGGTGCAACAATCTATCACTGACAGTGTCAGCCTGACAGGTGTCATTTAATACAATAATTTAGTAATTTTAAGTGCCAACATTAGAATCAGAAATGCAGTAAAAATCGTCCGGCAAAAGATTGATTTCCGGACGATTTTGAGTGACTTTTAGTCCGGAATAAGCGACTTTCCGGCCGCCTGGCAAAAAAATTGTTTTATTCACTTCCGATTTTTGTTTTTCTTCAAAATATTAAATTTTACAATTATTTTCCATTTTTTCTTAAATAATATGTGTATAATTATAAAAAAGTATAATACTTTTTAACGTAAAAACAGTCTTTCAGAGGTGTTTTTCCCGTCTTCCTCGTACTTTTAAATTATATTTCAGTTTAATTCTTTTTATAAATTATTTTATTCAACATGAAACGCTTATTTTGAATTGTAAGCAACATTATCGATTTTAGAAAATGTTCGAAAAAAGTAAATTCGAAAATAAAAACTTCAAATTTCGATCGAAAAAAGTTCGATTTTATTAGAAACGATTAACACTCGATTTCATTGTTAAAATTTTCAATCGATACTTTTCGAGAGAATCCCCATCTCTAATAATAATCAGTCAACCATTAGTGGAATATAATTTCTTTCTAGTTTGTAACTTGTTAATGATTTTCGTCACGGCCGTAACAAAGATACTCGAATAGGGCACATCAATTATATTATTAAGAGGGAAGTGTAAACTAGGAACGTCTTAAGTATGGGAATGTGATCATCTGTGGCTGTTAGATGTGTACGTGTGTGGGCGACATAGTAAAGGCAGTAGTCCCTTTTTGGGGACCCAAAAACTGCCACCAACACCTGTTCAGATTAAGGAAATAAATCACCTGTTATTAAAACGGTATTATCGTTTTTCAGCCAGATATTTTCCCTTTTTTGCTCATTAAATACTCGAAAAATTGTTTGTTATAAATAAAAAAAAATTGTTTGAGGGCAGTTAGTGTCATTAACATTTGAATATCGATCATTTTCCTTTCGGAAAACGACCTATTTCTTGTTGGTTTTTTTTCTATTTTCTTCCTCACTTTTCTCCAGAATATCGATAGAAATTCCCTCATTCCATTGCAATGTAATACAACAGCAAAATATATTTTTAGAGAAAATATTATGGTGCACTCCCGTGGGAATATTATAAGAATTATATTGTGAAAGAAGATAACCGCTCCTTTTGGAGTTACTATTTAGGGATTTTTCCTTTTAAAAATATAAAAGTTCTTTAGAAAGAATTAAATGTTTCTATAACGAAAAGAGGAGGATTTAAATTGAAATTGGTAGTAATATTTTCGTATTACTGTCGCTACTGATTTACTGGCAACATAGTGATTTTTTTGTGGAATAAAAACTAGAGCCGGCGATAATATTCTAATGAAAAGTTGCAAAAATTGTTATCTAGTCAGCAATTTTATTTGCACATTCTCTATGAATATTGATTAGATATTTGCGATATAGTGGCGTCATATATATGTTGATTTATTCCATTCATAGTGTTGTAAATAATGTTGGGCTTGATTTTGTTAAGTGGGATTTAAAACGAGTGCAGAAATGCCTCTTCAATTTTTAATAAAACTTAGAAGGGGAAAATCGATAAGCTGCATCTTGTAGTTTTTCATTTCGCTTCTATATCGCGTGTAATTAAAATGGAATTTCAATTAAATTATTACATTTTCTATGGATTTTTCACAGTTCGATACTAGACTCTCTAGCACTAGTAAATTTTATTAGATTTCCTACACTTTAATTCGGAGCACGTATCTTGTAGATATCCGCCTTCTCCATTTGGAAGCCGGAGGATGTACCGAATGAGGTATCAACGTGGAAGCCTAAGACAACACATAAAATTCGGGCCTCCTTTGCATACTATAGAGACGGATGGATTGGAAACGTTTTGTCGAACGTTTTTATGGTCAAAAGACGAAAAAATCCTATTAATTTTTTGGGCTCATGTCGGGATTAATTAAGTTAGAGATGGGGATTCTCTTGAAAAGTATCGATTCTTCTAATCGATTGAAAATTTTCACTAAGAAATCGATTAATCGTTTCTAATAAAATCGAACTTTTTTCGATTGAAATTTGAAGTTTTTATTTTCTAATTTACTTTTTTCGAACATTTTCTAAAATCGATCATGTTACTTACAACTCAAAATAAGCGTTTCATGTTGAATAACATAATTTATAAAAAAATGAAACGGAAATATAATTTAAAAGTGCGGGGAAGACGGGTAAAACACCTCTGAAAGTCTGTTTTTACGTTAAAAAGTACACTTTTTTATAGTTATACACAAATTATTTAAGAAAAAATGGAAAATAATTGTGAAATTTAATATTTTGAAGAAAAACGTAAATCGGAAGTGAATAAAACGATTTTATCGATTTCCTCATCACTAAAATATCGTAATTTTTCGGATAAAAAATCGAAATTTAAAAATATCGATTAAGAATCGTCATCTCTAGCTCAGAAGACGAAAAAATCCTATTAATTTTTTGTGCTCATATCGGGATTAATTAAGTGGATAAAAAGTTGGCAAAAGTGAATTGCGATCTTGTATAATAAATCGTGATTCATCTGTATCATTTTTCTTTTGTAAATGAGAGAATTTCAGCTTGTGTGGAGCGAAAATTAACCAAGCAAATTTTAAATGAAAACATAAGGAGATGTAAGTGTATCTTGGGTGATAATAACATAAGATCCAATCCAATTTGATCTTTTCTTGGGGTAGTTTCGTGAGTGGGTTTAAACATAAGCAATCAACTCTTAGAGAAAGTCGGTTTTAGAAAACAGCGATGTTTGTTTATTTCCAACGTTGGCATTAGTGAAATTTATTAGAATTTGTCCGCATTGTCTATTTACACACATTTATAAGGGAATATCGAGTCTCAACGACTATCTTTGCTTTTTCCCTGTACTCATACAAATTGTGTGTAATAAATTGATGGTGAAAAATTAGGGGAATCCCACTTGAAAAAAAAACCAACTTATCAAATAATAGATAAATATGTTTAGTTTTCTATTCTAATGTGTATACGATATAAGATTGGGGAGTTGTTCTAGTTTGGGGGTAATATAAAGGGGTATTTTCACCAAGTGAATACAAATGTTTGGAATGGCGTCGCTACGCCTGCACCGTTGATGGCGCCACGGCCGCTCTTAATGACGTCATTCATACTGTGACTTCCGAAAAGGGCGATTTTTCGCACCGATCCTTGCAGTTTGCTTTCAATTTCCAATGGCTTAAGTCTATGATGGAAAAGCGAGTCGAATGTTTTGGTAAACAATAAAAATTAGGAGAAAACAGAAATATTATTTTGTATTTACATAAAAAGTTGAACAATTTAAGGGGGATGGGAATTGGATGGAGAGAGGAAAGAAAGAACGCGAATAAAGCGGTTTGTAAAAATGAGAAGACATCTCTCTAGGATGTGGTAAATAAAGTTTCGCGACGTGGAGACTCCAGGGAACGGAAGCAGTCTATTCAGCGACACAGTGCAGTACAAGAGTTTCTCAGATGGGTTTTTATTACTTAAAAATGTAGCCGTTTTAACGTAATTTTTTCAAATTGCTTTCGATTTATGCATCTTTGAATGTAATCATTTCTCATATGCGATTTTTAAGTGAAAATAAACAAGAGAATGGAGGAAAAAGAGACAAGATTTCGCCTAGGATAATAAACTGATAAAGGAAATTATTTAATTTCCGTTATTTAATAGGAGTATGTTTAATGACGTTTCTTGATTTCGTTCATTCCAAAAGCAAATTGTGCAATCTTTGAATGTGAAAGAGAGTGAAAGTTTTTTTTTCTGAAATCAAACAATTTTGTTATTGTTGGGAAAATTTTATGTCTTTGTGAATAAGATTATAAATCGTTATCTTATTTGTCTCTTAAATAAATATAGAAAAATTTTATATCGAAATTAAATACTATTCCTATTGCAGTTCGATCAAAAACAGTTTTATCTCTCAAGTATTGAGCAATGTTTAATGTATTTTTAATTCCAACGATCATAGAACTTTAATAATCCTCATAGTAATAATCATGATGATTTTCGTCTTTATCTGACATTTCATAGACAGATTCTGTTTCTGTTTGTGGGTCTTCGTACGTTTCAGTAACCGAATCTAAGGAGATTTGTTCTTCAGTAGTCGTGGCTTCAATTTCAGCACTGGAATTCGTTGTGGATGGCGCAGAAGGAGTGGTTTCTGACGAACTAGAAGGCTTAGAAGTCGTCGTCGAAGTCGTTGAAGACGTAGAACTGGCATTCGTCGAAGTAGAAGCACTTGAAGAACTGGAAGGTGTTTCTGTCGTCGAACTGGCAGTCGTCGAAGCACTAGAAGCAGTTGAAGAACTGGAAGACGTAGAACTTGTCGTCGCAGCAGTTGAAGAAGGTTTTTCTGTCGTCGAAGAACTCGTACTCGTTATTGTCGTCCCATTTGTGGGCGGGGGCGCTAAAAGAATGCATGTTGAATATGAAATTGCGATAAACACTTGAAAACCACTCACAAATTGTCGTTGGTCCAACAGGCTCATCTGAAAACCGCGTTAATCAATTTACATGATCGCAAATTATTCAAATTTCTTACCGCATTTGTGTGTTGCAAGTAGAATAACAATTACAGTAGCAATAAGTGCTAATGCAGCACATAAAAACACTAATTTTTTCTCCAATTGCGTTAAAGAGCGCCACGAAAAGCCGCTGGAATTAAATGGTTCAATTTCAATTTTGTGTTATTGAATAATTTTCACTTACGTTCCAATACCGGAATCGGGTAGACGTTCGTAGCCGGGCATAATTCTGGTTTTTCTGCTAAATATTTACACGATTACATGGGCAGACACTCACTGTCATCGTTTTTTATCCAGACTTTCCACTTGGACTTGTTATCTTATCAGGTGCGGGCGATAAAAGGATTACGAAATCCGATTAAGTCGGTAAATAATTTTTTTTGCTGTGTTAATCAGTTCTGAGGTATTTTTTTGTTATTATAAAACAAGTTTCTGGGCGGAAATTTGCTTTGCATTCATATTTGATAGCAGACGGTTTTCATTAAATTTTCCCTTCATTTCACTTTTCTATCACTTATTCAGTGCGTTTCAAAGAAACAAGCTGCGATATTTTTCCTCTCTTATGTTAATTGAATTAATTATGGGGCTGAATTTCGCATATTTGCTGAAGCGAGGCTTTAATCAAGTTCAACTATTTCCGTGCACAAAAACTATAAAGTCTTCAGGAATGTTTTCGAATAAAATTGCACTCGATTAATTGTGAAACAGATTAAATTCACTCAAGCATTTTCCATTGTAATGTTTAATTTTGTATCAACAATCATCATTTTTCATACGCATGTAATTCACTTGGTGTTGCAGATAAATTTTGCATTATGAAAGTTGACGGTAGATTTTTTATATCTGTCCCTTTTTCTTGTGTCTTAGAAAGGGATTCGAGGATTTTGTGTGCTCATTTTTCTTGTTCTTTGGTGACAGTTGAATTCGCCCCCAAAACATACACTCTTTATTACATCCACAGATCTAGGATAATAGATATTTAAATCTGATTTTAAAATCTACTATGTTGGATTTGAAAAGATGGATGATTTTTATATCAACTTCCAAGAGAAGTTAATCTCGCCCTCAGGTCGAGTTTTCGATCGGTGCATGTGGAATTTATGTGTTTCAATTAATTTCACTTTATGGAAATATAAATTTTTTCCAATTTCATGGATAAATGAATGATGGGCGCCAAACCATAGAGAAAGATGATCAAACAGCAGTAATTCCATTAATGGGAACATAACGGCCGATTAAGCAGCTTAATTAAAAGAAATTTTGACATGTTTTTTGCTGGACAGTTTTATATAGACATGATGGATTTATTTGTGGGGGTGAATCGGTGTTGATTCGAATCGTTTTCATGGTTCAAAGATGTGTTAAAAGCGTGTTTACTTGAACAATTTCTATCATCTTATGAATAATGTTTGTGAAGAAAAGAGCAAGTTAATCAAAACATAAATAAATTTTCGCAAAATGTAATTAAGTTGGAATGGATGCGAGAAAGGCGAATCGATAAAAGTTTTCTTTGCGAAATTATAACAACAAAACCAAGAAAGATTGTTTCAGCGTTTGTAAGTTTTATTTATGATGTCATATCTGCAAAAAAATTCCAATTAATTTATAGGAACACATCGAGATTGGCGAATTGTGTACTTAAAATCCATATGGAATTTGGAACTAATTTAATTTCACTTCTATAACACGAGAAAAGTTCTTTTCAAAAGGGCGAGTATTAAGTGGAAGTTTCTCTGCATCAATGTGCCTATTATATATGAAATTTCGTCTACACAACTTACCATACAAAAGTGAAAACTTTGATACGTAGCAATTTGATTGATTGGAGCGAATTGTTCGACGAACAAATTCCGAATACGAAATTTCTGACCAAAGTGGCAAGAATCGCGCTGGTTTTTTTTGGCTGGCTTCTGTGTTGTTTTATGGAAAATGACAATTTACTTCGTTACCTTAGAACATATACCTTGAGTAAACTAATACAAAGGCTTTTCAACCGAATTTTCGAGTAAAATCCACAATTTAATTATCTATGAAACCGTGTCGTGTGTTATAAGGAAATTGCGATACTGTATGCGAAACTAAAAGCATTGAGAGGGAGGGAAAAAAATTGAGCGAGTCAAATTTCACATTTTCGAGTGAAGATTTAAGTTGTTCTTTTTTAATATGGTACCTACTACTTGGCTGTCGGGGGTAGAGATGGCCATTCTTAATAGATATTTTTAAGTATCGATTTTTTGTCCCAAAAATTACGATATTTTAGTGGTGAGGAAACGATAAAATCGTTTTATTCACTTCCAATTTACGTTTTTCTTCAAAATATTAAACTTCTCAATTATTTTCCATTTTTCCTTAAATAATTTGTGTATAATTATAAAAAAGTATACTTTTTAACGTAAAAACAGACTTTCAGAGTTGTTTTTCCCGTCTTCCCCGTACTTTTAAATTATATTTCAGTTTCATTTTTTTCTAAATTATTTTATTCAACATGAAACGCTTATTTTGTGTTGTAAGCAATATTATCGATTTTAGAAAATGTTCGAAAAAAGTAAATTAGAAAATAAAAACTTCAACTTTCGATCGAAAAAAGTTCGATTTTATTAGAAACGATTAACACTCGGATCGATTTCTTTATTAAAAATTTCAGTCGATTAAAAGAATCGATATTTTTCAAAAGAATCCACATCTCTATTGGGGGGAGTTATCGGTCGGGTGTCCTTTGTGCTTGGCCAACTAATCTCCCAGGGGAGATTCGATATGTCAAGGTCCGACATAAATACGCATCTCTTTGATTTCAGACAGAACGAAATGAAAACATTATCGAACTAATTGAAATCATCAAATTTTCAGTGCAGCGAATTTTAATCCGACTTACTCTGTAATTGATTTCGGAGGCAGTTTAAGAAAAGTGTACTGAAAAATTTATTCTGTGAATGATTTTGACCTTTTCCACGTGCAGTTGCAGAATTAACAACGTCCATATCGTTCGAATAAGCGACAGATTTATGTAGGCATCGTAAATCTTGCTTAAAAATTAGAAAAAAGTTTGTTGTGTCCACACACAAAACGAAATGTTTGGAGTAAATCTCTGTGTTTGTTGTCTGAAAGTTTTGTATACTGGATTAAAAAGAGAGATTATAAAAGTGCACGCAAACAGTTGATGTAGAGGCTCATTAATTTCCCTCTGAAAACCGATTTACTTTCAATTGTGGCATTTTTCTCGCTCTAAACAATTAGTAAAATAGTTTTTAGTTTCGTGTTTAGTTTATTTAATTTATCGGTTAGTGAAATAATCAATTAAATTTGTATTAGTTGCTCGGTGAGACAATAGAGAATAAAGTTTGGGCGATAAATTGTGCGCTCTTGAAATACCTTTGGGGGTGTCCGAAATTTATATCGATTCAATGTTTCGTGTATTAAAGAATCAATTGCGTTTTTATAGCAAATGCAAATTGTTCCAAGACACCGTAACGCGTAATTAAACATTTATATTTGGGAAAAGATTCCATAAATTGGCTTTATTCTCCTAGTGTAATTGTCTATGAAATGTTCGTAATTTGTGGTTGTTAATCGGTGATCTATCAGTGAATTTTAATTAAAGTTGTAGAGAAAAAATTACGTTCCAACGCTAAATTTACAATCTTGAGTGAATTTAATTCCATTTAAATCAATTTGTTCGAACGATACGCTTTGAATTATTATTTATTTTATAATTAAAGCCCGTCCAACTTTCGGGGGAAACTTAAACAGGTGCACTCTTCGTCGCTTCTATATAATAATTCGTTTTGCATAATAATGTGGAAAGTGAAGCCTTGGTAGAATAATTCACATTACTTAGTGAGTGTATGTATCCATTTCTGTCGTAAACCTTGTAAAGCTTTTCTAGTCCTAGAGGAGGCACTCTTCTTTTTGCTACTGTCACGATGGAATTAAGAGCGTTTCGGGGACGTGCGCATATTTTACATTCGAAAATAGGCCATAATTTTTGAAAAATCACCCAATTACAAACTCTCTTTACATCTGTTTCTCTCTTGGTTGAGATGGCGATTCTTAATCGATATTTTCAAGTATCGATTTTTTGTCCCAAAAATTACGATATTTTAGTGGTGAGGAAATCGATAAAATTCTTTTATTCACTTCCGATTTTCGTTTTTCTTCAAAATATTAAATTTCACAATTATTTTCCATTTTTTCTTAAATATGTGTATAATTATAAAAAGTATAGTTTTTAACGTAAAAACAGACTTTCAGAGGTGTTTTTCCCGTCTTCCCCGTACTTTTAAATTATATTTCCGTTTCATTTTTTTTAACTATTTTATTCAACATGAAAGGCTTATTTTGAGTTGTAAGCAACATTATCGATTTTAGAAAATGTTCGAAAAAAGTAAAAAAACTTCAAATTTTGATAGAAAAAAAGTTCGATTTTATTAGAAACGATTAACACTCGGATCCGATTTCTTTGTTAACATTTTCAATCGATTAGAAGAATCGATACTTTTCAAGAAAATCCCCATCTCTTGGCTCTTAAATCGTATTTCGGTCAGTACCAAATGCCAAATTGTATTATAAAGTTTGTCAGTTTGTGAAAACCACACACACGTTCCTCTCTATACACCGAAACTATTTTAGAGGATTTTGATATATTTGGGGGTAGTTTAGGTGTATATGTTGTCGTCACGCTTGACGTGACATAATCCACTTTGAAGAGAACCACCACCAGTGGTCACTCGTTAAATATTATCATTGCACTAATTTGATTAAGTTCCATTGAAACATATTTCAGTGCATATCACGTTACAAGAAAATCGCTGAGTGGCTTTTTCACAATTGTGCCATTTTTTAACAATGTGAGAATGTTATTTGAAATTCTAATACCATCAATTTGCGTATTATGCTTTTATATACGCATATTTTTCCTTTTCGTATTCATTTACACGTTTTTATTTTGATGCCTGGAGAATTTTTACTGAATTTTTGTTCGAACATTGATTTTCGTATTTTACAATTCGATTAACTCTCTTAGACGATGTTTTTCAGCAAAAATACTGAGGGGAAATTATAATTGTTAAGTAACGTGTATGAGAATATGAAAAAAGGGAGAGAAAAACTGTTTTACATAGTTGCTGTTTGTTTGGCTTTAATGTAAGCTATTTAATCATTTATAAATAAAAGAAGTCCAGCAAAAAATTACTTTAAAATGAAAAATTTATTTTCTCTTGTTTTGCTGTGCATTAATTACATTTTGTTGGTCGTTTTACTAAATTTTCATAATGTTTGAATTTCTTTTTCTCATCAAACATGAACGTCGAAGTGTTCTTTGACATTGCCATTGTCCCCCATTTCCAACGTTCGAAATTATCTATTTGTGCATTTATCCAGTTGGAAAAGTGCAATAAAAGGAATGTAAAATGAAGCGAAAGGAAAGTATGGTGCACGTCAGTGCCATTTGAAAACGTAAACGTGTTTTAGCATCCATTTCACAGTCTCCTTAAAAAGAGAGCTTATTTTGTCTCAATTCGTGACTTCCAACGTCTTCCAACTGAAAATTTACGATGTTTTATCTTAATTGTTTAATCTAAGCGTGTATGGGATGAGCCCCCCTACAAGACGAATGAATTTGTCGCTTGTATTTATTATTAAACCGTAATCGAATTTCGGTTTTGTTTAATATTCGGTTAATTTTAGCAAAGTTGGTGAGTTCAAGTGGAAGGAAGTGCCTTAAAATGTGCACACTTTCAAATATATGATGTTGAAGAGGGAAAAGTTTTTAATTCGGCAAACATTTCTTTAATAAAACTGTGTTTTGGTGAATTTTCAAAGTCAATTAGGCAGTATAGAAAATTAAGTTATAGAGAGGAGAATGGCATCAATTTTGTGAATGGGGGGATGAAATTCGGGAGTGGTTCAATTACACAATTGAGCACAATGAGAGACGCGCAAGTTGGAAAAGTGCTGATCGTCTGAAACATTGTTCTAATTTTATTAAGAAAACAATTTCATCATCGCTGCTCCCCTCACCATCTCTTTTACGATAATTTGATCAGGAAAAGAAGTTACAACATATGCACTTTGTTCAAAAGTGCATAACAATATTTAACAAACAAGCGAGTTTCAACTCGATTTTATCAAACATTTGTGGGCGGATTAAAAATAAATATTTAAACATTCATGTTGGGGAATTGAGGGAAAAACACACGGTGTTTAGTTAATTCGCAACATTGTTGATTGTATGATTCTGTTTTGGTTGATCTAAAGACGTTCTGAAACCCACTCGCCTTTTGACGAGCTCATGGAAATTTAATACACTTGGATAATGGATATACTGAGCTGACATGATTTTATTAGATGTGTTTCTTTTCGTAACAAAGTATATTTTCTGCCATTGAATCCAATTTACATTTTTCACCGTAATTTGTTTATAAAAAAATTTACCTATGTGCCACTATTATTCAGTGGAAAGCGACTTGTCCCAATTAGGCTTCATTTCAAACGTAAAACCCTATGTAAACAAGCCGCTTTTGAGGTTGTTTCCATGTGCTATTTGATGGAAATTATGTCATTTCTATACGCAAATTGAAATGTTTTTTCAATCCAAAGTGCACAATAACCGACCCTTCAACAAAGCGGAAATGGAAATAATATTTCACTAGGTTTCTAATTAAATTTTCGTTGGATAAAGTTTCCCATTTCTAAGATGCTTTAGATTTAGACACTTATTGTATATTTCTATAAAACAGTCTAATTAATTGCAACTTACCTTTTTAAACTACTCTAAAATACACCTTAAATCAATAGGAAAAGTTTGGGGAATTGAGACAGTTTTCATTTTAAAATTAAACATTTATTCAAACAATTATATCGCTTTAATTTACAACTGAATGTTTTTCTTTTAAAACTTACAAAATATTAATTAATTTTTCTTTTAGGTATATGACTAGTTGCAGCATTTCATCACAATAATTGTTTATTATTTAACAAATGAAAAAGATCGAATATAGTTGAATTAATGTGGATATCAAGTGAACCACACACTTTTTAAGTGATTAAACAGTAAACAATAATTAAACCAGTGTACAAATAAACGAGTGGATAATTTTTTGCACAACTTTGCGTGACTGAAATAACAAGAGAACATACAATGAATTAGTTTTGGAGAGCCGTAGTAAATCAATTGATTTGCCTTTAAACTAGTTAATGGTCAAACCACACCAATTAAATGTATTTGATTTTTGTCCGAAATAAATTTCTTACCTCTGGCTGGGACGGGATCTTTGACATTGTCGAATGTAATTTCGGTATCCTGTTGATATAAATCACTAATCTGGGCAACACATTTCAGTGTTAGTCGACCATTGTGGAAATGGGATGGAAATAGGGGCAATTCTAAAGCTGATTCAGTCCACCTCAAATCGCCCTCGAAGTGTTTACGTAATTCGCATTTCTCGCACACCTGCCATAACAGTACAAAACAATCATATGTTTGGTTCCCTCCAAAAATTGGGAACGTTTTCAATGAACAACGAGGCAAGTTCCAATTTCCTCATTCAGAATTAGAGATGGAGATTCTGTTGGAAAGTATCGATTAAAAATTTTAACAAAGAAATCGATCCGAGTGTTAATCGTTTATAATAAAATCGAACTTTTTTCGATCGAAATTTGAAGTTTTTATTTTCTAATTTACTTTTTTCGAACATTTTCTAAAATAATTTAGAAAAAAATTAAACGGAAATATAATTAAAAAGTACGGAGAAGACGGGAAAAACACCTCTGAAAGTCTGTTTTTACGTTAAAAACTATACTTTTTTATAACTATACACATACTTAAGAAAAAATGGAAAATAATTGTGTAATTTTATATTTTGAAGAAAAACGAAAATCGGACGATTAATAAAACGATTTTATAGATTTCCTCACCACTAAAATGTCGTAATTTTTCGCACAAAAAATCGATATCTATTAAGAATCGCCATCTCTAATTTAGATTCATTGTGATTTCCGAATATGCTTTTAAAATGGTTTCATATTTCAACATTTGAAATAACACACATTTGATTTTATAAAGAAACGGGAAAAATCGCAAAATATTTTCATTGTCCGATACGACTGTTATTATAAAAAATAAGACAACTTTTCGTCCAATCCATTAAAACACGTTCCAACATGCATACATTTCAATTTCCCTCTATACCCACACACGTTTCACCCTCAAACATCAAACGAATTTCGTTTGGAAGGAAAATGTCTTTAGTGCAATTTCCACAGACGGATTGAAAGTTCATTTCAAATTCCAAACAGTTGCTCTTTATCCACACCGAATGTTTGACAAATGATACTTACAACCATATTGTTAAGTAAAAATGTGAGATTCGTTGGCGGCCAAGAGGGGGCTGAAGTGCAATTCGCCCTCAAAACATCCCCAATATCGTAGAAACTTTTCTCCGTTTGTAATTTTGGATTCTCGTGTGGCAGTACTGGAAAAAAATTTATTAAAACCGAAGGAAACTGGCTGAAATGATGGTGGAAAAAATTACCAACAACTCGCATATCCTTCGACACTAGGACCGTATTAAAAGAGGGCGCATCTGCGGTCACCTCACAGCTAAACTTTCCAGAAAGATTGAATCCCACATCTCGTAACACCACCTGGTGCTCGTTAGAGTGTTCCAACTAAAACATTTCAATTCGCTGTTAGATACAGTGTCGATTATGCAACAAATGGGATTAGACCGGAAAATGTGAGCATTTTTCATGTATACAGGGTGACAAGTGAAAATTGTTCTTTTCTCTCTGTGTACTCGATCCATTAGATAAATTTATTTTCATACACAGTTCTTCCATTAACATTAAGAGCCTATTTACATGAGAGAATAACATGATTTGACGCTCCCATTGTGACATTTGTGAATATTTTCAAAGTGAAAATGTGAACTCATAATAACGACACTTGAAATACGATTTGATGGGCAAATATAGCCGAGAGAAGCGTAATTAAATTGAATTCAAACACAAACAAATAATTGTAATATAATTTGTTTAAATAATTTATTTGTTTTTGGCCCGAGCAAATTAATTATTACTAGTTTATTGGAAATGAGTGAGGGGAAAGTCAATTATTTAGACAACATTAATATTACTGTATAAATAAAACAGCAAACAGTACAACTGTAATTTTGTAAGGGAGTTTATAACATTTTTGCATTTATACATCGTAAAAAGAGTTGGAATAAAGTGCATTTTCAGAGCCATCGTAAAAATTGTATTTTTACCAATTTTTTTCCTCTCTTTTGTGCACCTTACAATGTTACAATTGTACAATACTTACGTCCACATGCACACCGGGATATGGAAATGTTTTCACGCTCGGCAATTCGGAGGGTGTGTATCGATAGAATTCATGGAAGCCTCGATACCATTTTACCGTGTAGAGTGGCGTCTCTTCCAGATCGTAACTGCATGTCAGCTGGGATTTTTGGCCCTTTTGCACAACTGACGGTTCAATGTTGAGAACCACGTCTTTTAAACAGGAAATTTCTGCAAAAAAATCACAGTTTAAAGATGGGGATTCTATTGAAAAGTATCGATTCTTCTAATAGATTGAAAATGTTAACAAAGAAATTTGAAGTTTTTATTTTCAAATTTACTTTTTTCGAACATTTTCTAAAATTGATCATGTTGCTTACAACTCAAAATAAGCGTTACATGTTGAATAACAAAATTTATAAAAAATGAAACGGAAATATAATTTAAAAGTAAAGGGAAGACGGGAAAAACACCTTTCAAAGTCTGTTTTTACGTTAAAAACTATACTTTTTATAATTATACACATATTATTTAAGAAAAAATGGAAAATAATTGTGAAATTTAATATTTTGAAGAAAAACAAAAATCGGAAGTGAATAAAACGATTTTATCGATTTCCTCATCACTAAAATATCGTCATTTTTGGGACAAAAAATCGATATTTAAAAATATCGATTAAGAATCGCCATCTCTAGCACAGTTTGTATGTGAGTGGCGGCAGTATTTAAATTGGACAGGTGGCGCTGCAAAGTGCCGGTAATGAAAGCTTTCAATTAACTAGTAATGAATAACGACACTGGCAGTGCCATAAGCGCTTTTCTTTCGAATTTTCCTCTCAATATACACATTCGAAAGGGACGTGATCCCATTAATATCACTTTTCCCCTCTTGCAAAGTTTACTCTTATGGAAAATATATTCTCGATGTGACAAGTGGTTGGAAAAATCGTTAGATTTTTTCAGGAATGCTCTTTTTCGGCAACCACAAGTCCATGCTGTTGTTAAAAGCATTTTATGTAATTTATTTTTATTCCATTCTCACACACATACATTAAAAAACAGACAAATTACAACAAGCGCGGGGGCGGGTGGTGGGAGCCATTTATATTTTTATCGTTTGTTTTGCTAGACAATTTATAATTACTGAAATCATTTATTACCGTAATAAAATCGGTTTTATTTCCACTCATATACAATTTACGTGCTGTAATATTGTTATTAAATGTTTGTTTTGGTTGTGTGTGTTGTTTATATTACGCACAATTGTAATTTGATTTAACAAGGCGGTGATGGTAATTAAATCAAGCCACTTGGATTCGTTCTATAAAGATGGTAATACAAATGTCACCAGGAATGGATTCAAAGTTGTTGACAGTGATCGTAAAAGTTTCGAATTTAAATAAATGTCCATTTCCTCCATGTAAATATCATTTATGGCCACTCTATATAAAATTGATATTATAAATTTTCAAGACTGCTGACGATTTTTCAACAAGTACCACCAGAAATGTATGAACATTTTGATAAAGAATGTTTTTTTTTTTCGAAAAAGATTGATATTGGGTCGGTGGATTTATTGTTTTTAAAATGAGCTGATATTTTGAGAGTAAACACAATTGACTGCATTACAAATGGACCTTAACATACTAATCTCGACTGTTTCCCTTGCAAATAGAGAATTATTAAATAAATATATTTTAGGGGAGGAAGAAAGTAAGATATACAAAATCAAAGAACAACAAAGGGAAAATGTGTGCCGTTTTTTTAATATTTTTCTTCTCTAAATAAATTCCATATGCTTATTTTTCTCATACTGAGAGATTGTTATTTGTAATCACACTTGTAAAGGGGAATTGAAGGGGAAAATTAATGAAATTATTTCAATTTTCTGATGTACACTCCTCAAATACAAACAAGAAGACTTGTAAAAAGAATTCGTCTCTCTATACAGTTCTGTTTTTGACAGGCATTTCATTATATTCATGGCTTTGGGAATGTATGTAAAATATGAGGAGTTCTCCTTAAAAAAATACATGATTTAAAATTAAATTTCCAAACAAATTGCGGAAAACGTTAATGATAATTTATGGATTATTGGAAAAGTTTCGGAAAATGTAATTTTTCTTCTATTAGTTTTGCTGTTGGGGAAACAGTTTGTAGTGACATACAAGACAAATATACAAGACTTTTAAAGAAGTGGAAAGTGGAGGCCGAAATTAGCCTATTCATTTTCCACACAGGGTGAAAAATGAACGTGTAAATTAAAGAGGAATTCGCATTTTTACACAACTGTGTAATATGATAACATTACATCCTGTCTTCTTATTTATGTACATGATTTGTCGTATTTTTTACGACCGCTGGCAGATTAGGTAAAATTTACCGAAACAAATTTAAAATCCCCCAATAACAAAGCGAATCTTTGAACAAATTCCAACAACTCATATAAAAATAGTTTCCGATTGGAATGTTCGATTTTGCTGATTCCGATCCCCGCAATCAAATCGTGTGTAAAAACAATAAAATTAAACTGTTTTTCTGTTTCCCACTTTGTTTTCCGTCCACTCACCTTTTTCTAAACAAATCAACAACACCAACAGCACAAACTTAACAAATCGGTACATGATTTGCAACTTGTTTTCAAATATAAACACTAATATAGCCACAATGTCTCATTTTACCAACATTTAAACGATTCACAAGAGGAGAGAAAAAATGATGATAAATTTCAGTGTCCCACCACAAAACGCATTCAGTTTCATCGGCTGTTTCTCTTGGCGAAAACTCTGTCACTTCCGAGATGAAAAATCGCCGTCGCGAGAAAGCAAGCAAGGGAGAGACGCGCTGGACCGAGTGCCAAGTTGAGTGGATATAGTTGATCTCTCCTGCTTTTGGTGCTCGGGCAAAGTGGGATGATGCGGCGCAAGCGTTCGGCCCCAAAACGCTGAAATATCCCCCGTTTTATACACAAAACTGTTTGCAATACACCCCCAGGAGTAATGCATATGATTATCACAGCAATTATTAACTGTGACATTTAAAACATGTCAATTTGTATAAGAGATAATTTCGGTAATTGATCTGGTTTTTCTGTACCTATGCAGACTTTTCGTGTAGGTATCGCTTTGTTGAAGGTGCGTGTTGTAATTTAATTAAGCGCAACATCCACTGCCCCAAAGAATCACGTTAGATGACACCATTATACTTTGTGTGTTCACTGGAAATTAATTATTATGTACTTTGTTCCAACAAACTCTAATTGCCTAGATTAGATTGTTATACTAGCAACTAGTAGAACGTATTAATATTATATTTTGTTTGTGCAGATTCAGTGAGCTGAAGTTAATCCAGTGAAAAAGGGGCGACAGAATCGAAACTGTTTGACTATTTAAAAGAGCGTTTTTTTCCTTCCATATGGAAATGAACAAACGGAACATTCGCGCTCTTCTAATTACTTTTTACACGTAAACAAGCATAGAAAAGAAATTGTTGAGTGGGTCCCGCCTCAAAGCGTTCAATATCGCATTTGTGGGGTTCGTTCATTTCTGCCTTTTTGCCTAAGCCACAATTACTACTTGGGGAATTTTCATTCAAAAGAGTGTGCTGTAAGAGGGTCTTTGGACAGGGGGGTGGATTTTATTTCGACGCATTTCAATTCGGGGGATGGTGGTGTATTGCACACGATACTTACGTGTCTGAGTGGGAGTTGAGGACTTGCTCAACAGGCGGGATTGAATGTATTCAGATTTTTTCTCTTTTGAATTTTTATTCACTTCCAAACTGGAAAAAGAGTAAATCCGATGGGAGGAAAATCGAATTCATTCATAAACACACACACACACACACATTTCGTTTGGTGGCAAAACTTATTGTTATTCGAAATTCGTTCTGGTCTTATTAGTAAATTATACCATTCCACTATGTATATACACAACAATTTCAACTAGATCGACCAAGTTTCCTATATAATAAACTTTATGATATATAGTTTCCAATTCAAGGATCAGAACAGTGTGAGAGGCTGGAAATTTTCAAATTATTATCATATCGAAACGATTTACCTGCGGATAATTCGAGGAAACTTCTTCCCTCCGGAATATAACGCTATACAGTTTTTTATTTCTCTTCGTGGTGTTTATTGATTTGTTGCAGAATTTTGGTCATTTTCCGTTGATGAGAAGAATTGCGCTTATTTCGAGGGAATCAAGTGAAATGTTGTGGAAATGTGTGCACATTATAAGCGAAGTAAACAAATAAATCAAGCTGGTAGACGGACTTTAAGTTGTGTGGACGAACATATAATTACGGATAAGGATCGGTTGTGTATCTGTTTGGATTTTTCACTAGTCTTCATGGAGGATGGGCGGATTACGGTGGCCCATTTTGGCAAGTTATAGCCGTTGGACAGGCTTTGTCCCACCACACACTGTCACCTCAATACCAAAACACTAAATCAAAAAAGGGGTCAAGTTTATTAACGCCACTTTCAATCCCAATCGGGTTTAAGGGATTTGTCTTTAAAAGAATTTTTGGAAAAATTTGTCTAAAGTTTGGTTGTTGCCAAATTACAGAAGAAAGTATGAATTCACAGAAAAAAGTGTAAATATACAGAAAAAAAATATGAATTCACAGAGAAAAGTGTAAATTCACAGAACAAATTCCGAATTTTCAGAAAAAAGTGTAAAATCACAGAAAAAAGTGCAAATATACAGAAAAAAAGTATGAATTCACAGAGAAAAGTGTAAATTCACAGAACAAATTCTGAATTTTCAGATAAAAGTGTAAAATCACAGAACAAAGTGTAAATATACAGAAAAAAGTATGATTTCACAGAGAAAAGTGTAAAATCACAGAAAAAAGAATGAATTTACAGAAAAAAAGTGTAAATTTACAGAAAAAGTATGAATTTACAGAAAAAAAGTGTAAACCCACAGAAAAAAGTATGAATTTAAAAAAGAAGTCCTTTCTACGGCTTCGTAGTAATTTCAACTATTGATTTAAAAAAAATAACACAATCGTATATTCCTAGTTTTTATTATAGCCTTGTCGTATAATCCCCTCCGTATACATTAATTATAAACGTTAAATTGGTGCAGTTTGTACGGTATAAAATAATCCTTTCAGGGGTATTTGGTGTGGTATCTAATCCTGCAGGGGCTCAGACTCGATTTACAGATTTATTTTAATTTTAAATTGTCTCTACCACACAACAAAAAGACCCACATAAGTTTCGAGAGAGAGGAAAAAATTATTTTCAACTCTCATGATCTTTTAAGTTTTCCGTCTGTGTTTGTTGTTCCAAAAAAGTTGTTCAAGGGAATTTTGAAAAGTTCTTCTCTCCCCAAAAAAGAATACACAACACACAAATGGGACTGCAGTTAAAATAACTTTTCAATTAGACTTTTATTGTTTATCGTATTGTGAAATACATGGACGTAAAGTTTATTTTACCCTTTCATCCTTCCCTTCTCTTTTAGTTACTGTTCCAACATTCTCCCTTTAAACTTCCTTACAACATTATACTTTACTATTACATAGCATATTTCCATTTAGAATGAGAAAATTAAAATAACAATCACCATAATAATAATTGTACGCCATTATATATACATAAGGTATTAAATGGGAATTGTTTAGAGGGAAAGGTACGTCGAAAGCGACGTGCCGAAAGTATATTACATAACAAGCTACATCTATATAATAATAAAGTGCCGTAAATAAGATGGGTGACATTAGTCGGAATGCTAATCACGAAATAATTGCCAAACACACCCACTTTGTGCATGTACGACTCTTGGAAACTTCGCACGAGGCATACACTTTCTGTTCAAACTTTGAAAAAAAAACCTTGTAATTTTGACTAAAACTCTATATTATTATTGCAATAAACCCGTACATTACGAACCGGTTCCAGAAAGGTTAAAAAGTAATTACACCCCCTACAATTACCATAAACATGTTGGAATTCTGTTTGAGGTTTAATTAAATGAAAACAGTAAAACGTATAAAATAGTTTTCCCTACCGGTCTGAAAGATTCAACAAAAAGATAAAATTTTCGATTTGTCAGCATGTTCATTCTCCCAAAAACACACTGTATATATGCAGCAGGAAGTTAAACGAAACGTGAACGTATGTTACATACGTAAGGGATGAGTGTTTGTTTCGTCAATGTGTGTCCAACCCTATAAACAAGACGCCAAAGGGGATTGACTCGACACAGCAGCATCTACGTGCAACGCATGCCATCATATAACGGTGAATGGGACGGTCAGTGTATGGTCAAACAACCACAAGTGTAACACAAACCCTTCTAATGCAATAGAAACTTGCAGTAAGGGATGTGAAGGGGAAACGTGCAACAATACACGCTTGATTGAGAAATCAAAAGAAAAATGCATACTGGAATCTGTTTAGAATGTAGTGCCAAAAGGAAGGAAACGATTCACAACTAGAGATGGAGGTTTTTAATCGATATTTTAAGTATCGCTTTGTGTCCCAAAAATTACGATATTTTAGTGGTGAGAAAATCGATAAAATCGTTTTATTCACTTCCGATTTACGTTTTTCTTCAATATATTAAATTTCACAATTATTGTCCATTTTTTCTTAAATAATATGTGTATAAATATAAAAAAATATACTTTTTAACGTAAAAACAGACTTTCAGAGGTGTTTTCTCGTCTTCTACGTACTTATATTTCCGTTTCATTTTTTTTATAAATTATTCTATTCAACATGAAGTGAATTAGAAAACAAAAACTTCAAATTTCGATCGAAAAAAAGTTGGATTTTATTAGAAACGATTTGTGAAAATTTTCAATCGATTTGAAGAATCGATACTTTTCAACAGAATCCCCATCTCTATTCCATTTGAAGAAATTTACAATACGGACTTGTAAAAATATTGAATGAGGAAAGTAATATTCATAACAATATCGATATGTTATCTTTAATGGCTGGGAGAGGAAACATTTCCCACAGGATTCTATACACACACAACAATAAAGTACAATATATGAATCTGTTTATAAACACAAATCAAACATTATTTGCGTATGGGGGCCGTTTTGTACACAAATATACAATATTGCGAATACTTTGTTGTCAAGCCAAAAGAGACTCACCCCCAGACGTAATATTGTTAAAAGAAAACACAGTTTAGTTACATGAAATAATAAAAAATCAATCACACAAACTAGAGAAAATGCGAAACTGAATTCAACTTTTCATATTTTCATTTAAAATCGTTTTCAACGAACAAAAAAATTACGAATGAAGATTTAAAAGAATGCAGACATGAATTTCTTTTGTGAATCATTCTCCCATCATTACCATCCATTGGTGTAGACAGGAAATTGAAAAAAAGTGCATTGTTTTCATCGAAATCAACAACGTCACTGATATTCTTTAATTAAATATGTCCCGCTCTCCACATAATTATTATTTTAATGAATTTAGCGAACAATGCCAATAAATTCACTATGATCATTAAATCATCGTTACAAAACACACTGTGCGACTTGTCATACAAAATGTAAAAGCACTAATTAAATCAATTATTCGGAAAATAATGGATTTTGATTAGCGTTTTCACACTTCAATTTCAATTTACACAGAAAAATTCGCTTTTTCTATAAAATCAATTTCACTATGTCAAGTTAACCTTGTTAAAACTATAAAATTTTATACGAATTTCACTATCATTTATGACAAACATTTATTTAAGTGCATTTTAAGCAAATCGACAGCCGTCCTTTTAATTTCCTGTCAAATCCAAACAGAAATTTCACATTAAACTCGATTACGTTGTTTTAATTGTTTTTGTCTAGTTCCCAATTTTTTCCTGACAGAAAAAAGTTAATTAGAGTCTCCATTCAATTTCATATACAGGGTGGTCAGAAATTAACAAGCAATTTGTTGGAAAATCTGCAAAACCAATTAGTTAAATTACTAGCACCGAAAACAGCTAACAACCTTTCCAAACATGTAGTATAAAGCGTAGACAACTTTATTTAAATGAGAGCCATTTAGAACAAAAGTAACTCTACTACATAATATGTCAAGGAAAGTTTTGATAAATGCTTATATGTGGCAATTTTGCGTTTATTACACTAAAATCTAGTCTCGAAAGCAATTCCCCAAAAACTCCCCATCTCTCTCGCGCTCTTAACATTTCGAAACACAATTAAAAATGGGGAAAACATTCAAGGATGGTGAAAGGGTTAACTTCTAACACTTTATTTAATTATCCGATTAAATTTGCTCCTCCACTTTTCTATATATACATAAGTAGTTCGTAATGATATAATGACAATGAGAGAAATGGGCTTCATTTGTTCTTGGTGAATAAGTTGAAACTCTTCACCCATTAACTCGATCAAAATTTAATCCGTTTAGGCGATTTCATTTAGAGATGGGGATTCTCTTGAAAAATATCGATTGAAAATGTTAACAAAGAAATCGATCCGAGTGTTAATTGTTTTTAATAAAATCAAGGCGGGAACTGTGTAACACCGTAGAAATAGAGAGAAAAAAAAATAATACAAGAAATTTTTTTCTTTCTATTCAAAATTGGTACTGTGAAAGGCCTCTATTACTTTCTTCCTAATTCAATCGGTAAAGTTCGTTGAAGAGAAAAATGTTACTATCATTTCTAAAAACGTAGTAATTTTGTAAAATCTGTTGCATATTTTGCTTATATTTAAATAGAATTTAATTGTTGAAGGTGCATTTTTTTCAACAATTCATTATCATGAAGCACGTCTTTTAAACAGGAAATTTCTGCAAAAAAAATCACAGTTTAAAAATGGGGGATTCTGTTGAAAAGTATCGATTCTTCTAATAGATTGAAAATTTTAACACAGAAATCGAGTGATAAACTTTTCTAATAAAATCGAACTTTTTTCGATCGAAATTTGAAGTTTTTATTTTCTAATTTACTTATTTCGAACATTTTCTAAAATCGATAATGTTGCTGACAACTCAAAATAAGCGTTTCATGTTGAATAAAATAATTTATAAAAAAAATGAAAGGGAAATATAATTTAAAAGTACAGGGAAGACGGGAAAAACACCTCAGAAAGTCTGTTTTTACGTTAAAAACTATACTTTTTATAATTATACACATATTATTTTAAAAAAAAGGAAAATAATTGTGAAATTTAATATTTTGAAGAAAAACGCAAATCGAAAGTGAATAAAACGATTTGATCGATTTCCTCACCACTAAAATATCGTAAGTTTTCGGACAAAAAATCGACATTTAAAAATATCGATTAAGAATCGCCATCTCTAATTTCAATTCCATTAACGAAATCTAACTTGATTGTGTGTAATTCTCATATATTTTTAACCACAATGTACACGTGTGCATATAATAAACACACTTGAGCAAATCATTTCCAAATCATTATTACTCATTAACAAAACACCAAGAACAGATGTTTTAATTTACGCTAAGCAAACCGAAATTTATGTTCTCTATTATAGTGTACGGTTGTAATTAACGTTTAATTCAGCCTCACACCAAGAGTAATTTTACAAGTACTACCCTCAATTCTCACCCTTTATTTTACCATCTTGACTTGACACATGTCATACCGAAACTCTCTCCCGAAATTTCTTATTTTCTAAGAGAGAAATGCGAATGGAAATCATTTTACTCCACTCTCCCCGAAGAAAATTCTACATACTGAATCAAAACTTTATCCATCATCCGGTTGGACAAATTTATCTCAATGAAATATTGACCACAGAGACACATATCGAAGTTCAAATGTGTCATTTGATAAATGGTCCATCATAATAATGATTATGTATGGCGTGTGAAAAACTAACATACATTCCCGCCACCGAAAACAAATTTAATTAAATCTCATAATTTAAAAAGCGTTCTGCTTAATCAAATGCTTTAATTTCACGTAAAGGAGACCAATAATTCATCCGATTACAGTAAACCAGCCCCGAATATATACAGAGCGGGAAAAAAAGCCGAATAAACTATGTGACGAAATGCGCCCGGTATAAGCGTAATTACAAGCGATTTTCAAAAAGTTTTACAATAAATCTTGGTACCCGCACACACAGTCGTATAAACTATTGTCCGCTTTTTCTTTTCGCTGCTCGTTGCTGGCTCTTCTGCTTAGGAATATAAAACCACTCGTCTAGCGTTATTATTTATCAAGGTGTACATTCGAACTGTGTGTGGTTTCCACCCAAAAGTATTTTATTTCAATGCGATTTACGTCAAAAGCATAAAATAAAAATACTACTAGTATAGGTAGTAAATAAATGTAACATATACAGGGTGTTTCAGCCAAAGTGAGCCAAAAAGAAATGGTAGATTCGGTGGGTAGAAAACTCATTGGATTTTTCAACTTCTTCGGCATGTTAAAAAAAATTATAACAAAAATTTATTAAGAACTATGTTATCTAGCCTATGGTGATCTTTGAATAATTTTTTTAGATTTTTCGGTTCATTAACAAAAAAGTTATGAACCATTGAAGTTAAGAAATTTTCGAAAATTCTTGACAAGTTCAAATAAAATTGCATTTTTCTCGAAAACGGTGCGTCGTACGAAAAACTCCAAGAGACAAAAAAGTTTCCTTATTAAATTTGCTATCGATCGGACTTAACGGAATTAAAATTTGACATCCCCCACTCAAATGGCCAAAGGTGGTAAGCCACACCTTTGTTAAAAAGTGGTGTTGGGGGCGGCCGATTTTGTTTAAATTTTGCAGTAAGATAACTCATCATGAGATAAGTAAGTGTACCAAATGTGGTTTTTTCATTTTTTTTCTGTACGGAGATATTTTGAAAATTCGATTTTTTTTCTCAAGAACTTTGAAGGCCTCTAACTCTGTTATTATGCGTTTCTGAGCATAAGTGTTATAGGTTTTCGGAATCAGGACAGTGAGGAGAATCTTCCATTACTTTTTAGCTGAAACACCCTGTATATACTAACGACTTTTGCACACACACAAAATCCACAAGAAAAGATGAATGTTACGACGCTCGTAGTCTTTTATATTGTGAACGTTTGTAAAACCTGACAGACACAGAGTGAACTACATATAATCAAAATATCAGTAACAGAACTGCCCTTTTTTCTCTCTTTTTACACTTTGCCAAACATAAACGATATTAAAATACGACGCACTCACCTCTAAAACTGTCAAACTATTGAATTATCACAAGAACAAAGGAATAAAAAAAACGGAACGTATAAAATTTCTATATTGTATATAAGGAAGTCGTCTTCATATGTCGGCACATTTCAAAACCTGGGGGATTTACCGAAACCGGAATAAGAACGAGAGAGAATGTGGGAGACGTCTGGCATGTGGACCAAGTTTTACAGCCCCCCAGTGAATTGTCGTAAATATATTTACTTCTAGATAACGTTTTACTATTGCTCCAAAGTGGTTTGATATGCCACCCCATGTAATGTTAAATAATCGTTTTCTTTACGAATTAAACAGAAAAAAACAATTATTTTAATTAATCGCTAAAGTACAACCCTCTAAAACACACAAATTTACTCTAGAGAGGAAAAAAGTTGAGAAATTATGTTAAAGACAAGTTTCTGCAAGTGTAAATATAAACACTATACCAATGAGAAAAACACAGTAATTCCGTTTAAATGCAGCACATCATTAAAACTTTCAAAAAAAATGTTCCAAAATGCATTTGAACCCCAAAGGTGTGCAATTACAGTCAACAGATTAAAGTAATTCTTGAAAATGACACAATCATCCCCCGCGACACTATCAATGAGACAAAAATAATTCCAAGAATGAACTATTTAAGAATTCCAAAGCCCCTTTTAAACATGGATCCTTGAAAACCCAATTAGTATCTATCTACAGCTTATCACCCCGTTCCTATTAAAGTGTGTCAAGGGGGCCGCAGTCAAAAGTCACAAGAAACTGTAAACGCGCGGGTTTCTGGTTCACTTTAAGCAGGCAATTTCCATAAAATGCTAAATTAGATTATAAACATTCTTAGTGCTAACATTTAACGTCTAACATATTTACATGCCTCTCGTTTACATTATTTTCTCGGCACATTTTTTCAACCCCCTTGATTAACTTTGGAATAATAACAAGAGTTACAGAAATACAAAACTCACGTCCCTTTCACATTAAAATCTTTTTATTACAACACACATACAATGTTATCAAAAATTTCGGTCTTTAAATAAGGACGAAAACTTTTTTCATTATCATATTACGATATTAATGAAGTCCCTTATGAAATAATCCCGAAAAACAAAAAACCAACATCCATTTAAATTTTGACTTTATCTCCTGCAAAAAGTGTCGCTCCAATATTTGAAATTAAATTTTTTCTATTCACGCGTTCAATCTAAAACACTTTCCATTATTCAGTGTTTTCCATTTAAAATAGTTAAAGAAAGAAAATTGCAGGTGCCACCATTCCTTTTATTGATTTCACAAGAAAAAAAACCGAAATGTTATTATGTTGGAATAATAAAGAAGTTGGAGAACGCATTCATGCTGACAAAGTGCTAATGTAAATGACTTAAATGTGTAAGTAAGAAAAGGCGTCTCGGTTTCCCCCCCGGAGTGGGGAACGTCAAAAAAGTTATCGTCATCTCAGAAATCGGGATAATCGTTAGTCCATTAGTGAAAGTACAGCATTGAGTTGCAAGCAAAACTAAAGTCTCTGTAGAGTGAAATGTTTGCAAGAAAGGCGCGGTAGTGAACCAAAAAGGGGCGCCGGTTTTCCGAAAAGTGTGCCTACTTTGCACAGATTATTTCACACCGCTGCGTTCCAGCAGCGTCTCGCTACCATATAAACGTTTTGCAGACTGCGATCATCCATAAATTCGTTAACTTTGTGAATCAATACCAATTTACTATAAAGTCTTCTTTCCCTTTACAATTTCAAGCGTAAATTATCACTTCGAGATTTATATAAGAAATGCCACTTTAACCTAAAACTCGATTCGGTTTCTCTCAGTTTATTTACATAAAAACATATGATCCATTTAAATAATTGTTGCAATAAATAACAATTTAAATTATGTAAAAAAATCCATTTTCCAGAGTTTAATTTAACATTGAAATATTTATGAAATATTACACAAAAACAACACTGGGGACCGATAAAACTCATAGTGCGGGTAGTTTTAAGTGCAAATCAAAAATTAATTATTTACAATATTTTCCTATATATGGAAATTAATTAAAATATCACTTAGATTGTCAGTTGATGCCATTTTTTAACCCATAATTTATTTTTGATATGACTAAGAAAGACGAGAGAGATGACAAAAAAAAACTAACATCGTATTAATTAAAGCTGTGATAATGTAGCTTTAACGAGCCTCATTATCTTGGCATAATTAATCAATGTCTGCAGATGACGCCTATAAGGAGCACTACCATTTCACTTTATTACTTTGAATTTATATTATCAATATTGCAAATCCATTTTCCAACCATTTCGATTATTTTTTATTAACCGATATTCCAAATTTCATTATTTCCAATTAATCTGATACAAATCGAACATAATAAATCGGCTACAATATTTAGTTTATTTTCTAATCCACAATCACTATATGTCATTGTGGCACGTTTTACCCCCGATTTTATTACAACTAATAATTGATGTTGTGCCATTTATTTTAAAATATGTCGACAATTAGGTGAATTATTGTTAGGCAGTAAACCATTTTTATTAGTCCATTTAATTTGCCAGAAAATCACAAATTCAAACACACTTTTTGACAACATTTGAAAATTTTATTTGCATTTTTCATCACTTAATTATGAGGTGGAAACTTAACGACAAATGCGAGAATATTTTTATGACACGCCCATCATAAGAACGCATGGTTATTTAACCAACACCCTTTAATTACGTGCATTTTATTATTATGTGCGTACCTTTTAACCCCCGTGATTATAATAAAACTTATATATTTATTATAATGGTGTATAAATTAATTAAAAGCGCGCATAACAAAAAAAAAACACCCACCCATTCGTTCTAGACACAGATTATAAATATTTAAAACCCTTAGAAAAAAAACTGTAACAGAACACCATTAATACGTGTGTTAAACTTGCACAAGTACAGTAATAAAGAAGGGAAATGGAATGCTGGTTAATTCACCCCCTCAAATGTGAAAAACATTGTAAAGAAGTTGTGAAAAGTTTAACATAAAAGGTCTACAATTTATGTACTCCGTTTTTTAATAAAAACCCTAAACGATTATTATCCTTTAACAAAAACAACCTCACTAATTCCATAACACTTAAAACATCATTAATAGAAAAATGAAAACCTCACCAATTCATTGAAAAATAAATTAAACGTCTCTTCTATATTATTCAGCGCCCAATTAATTTCAGTTGTCTGCTTGTTCTCTCCACTTCCTGTACCTTATTTAATTAATTCCGATAAAATTCATTAAAATGCATACCAAGTTGAATTTTAAAATGCTCCCCCAAAAAAAATGAGAGAGTTGGTTATAAAAATACCATTTAGTGCGAAAAATTTGCACGAGACTAAAATGAAATATCAAACCGATAAAAAAAAATAAACAAAACTGTCTGAAGTAAATCAATGCAAGGGAAATTTAAAAAATAAAAAACTGGACCGACTTTAAACACATAAATAAAGTTAGCGTTTGGATAGTTTTTCGGTGCAATCGTTCAGTATGTTTGTCCAATATCATCCCTTTTATACATATAACCGGCCCCCCATACCACTTTCCACCCAGATATACTACATATGAGAACATAAAAATGCGGGCGCCTCGGTGACTATAAATTTGAGAGGCATATTTTTTTCAAGTAAAAACTTTTACATATGTATCGCAAATTTCATCCGGAATGTCATTTCGGCCCCCTTTATATTACCAGATAAACATTAGTTTTATCAAAATTTAATAGCTTTTCACACAGAGTGCCACGTTTGCAAAAAAACCCAATTTTTTTTGTCAAGAATAAATTATTCCTTTGTTTGTTCATTCACTTGAAGGAAACTGTATATAAACTCACCTAATTAATCCTCATCAACCGTACAAACGTAGTCAATCCTGGCCAACTAGAACCTCACACCACCCTGCTACGATGCAGTATCGAATTTACATTTATTGTTATTGGTGTTGACATTTCCCCAAACTGGAATACATCGTCGAACATAGAAAAGTTTTCGCCCAAGTAATTGTATTAACTTTGACTGTGGAAATAGAATATTTCAACGTGTATATGGCTAATAGCAAATCGAAACTTCTCTACAGTAACAGTAACTCTATGTCTATATGTAACACTGCAATGTCATTATAATTGAAAATGAGTTCTTGGGAAAAGTTTTGCACAAGGCACCAGCAGGCGTATACGTCATTTACCATATAAATAACGTGAGTGTGTGAGTTTTAAGTCGCTCACCCAGTATCAAAAATTCTATACCCTATTCCCCAGAACCTGAGAGTGGAGATTCCGCCATTTTTTTTACAGCCAATGAAATTTTGTTGGAAATGAAAGCAGACGAAATTTTTTGACAGCATCTAAAAGTTTTTTTGGTTCGTTTGTCAAAATTAAAGCCTAATATTTATGTATTCAAAGAAAATATTACGAAATTACGATATTTTAGTGGTGAGGAAATCGATAAAATCGTTTTATTCACTTCCGATTTTCGTTTATCTTCAAAATATTAAATTTCACAATTATTATCCATTTTTTCATAAATAATTTGTGTATAATAATAAAAACGTATACTTTTTAACGTAAAAACAGACTTTCAGAGGTGTTTTTCCCGTCTTCCCCGTACTTTTAAATTATATTTCCGTTTAATTTTATTTCTAAATTATTTTATTCAACATGAAACGCTTATTTTGAGTTGTAAGCAACATGATCGATTTTAGAAAATGTTCGAAAAAAGTAAATTAGAAAATAAAAACTTCAAATTTCGATCGAAAAAAAGTTCGATTTTATTAAAAACGATTAACACTCGGATCCGATTTCTATATTAAAATTTTCATCGATTAGAAAAATCGATACTTTTCAACAGAATCCCCATCTCTAATTTCGCCTGTGTAAAAAAATGTAGTGGGGATCGATTCTCAGGTTCTGGGGAATAGGGTATAGCCCCATATGCGACCATTCCACTTCACAGCCAGCTATAAAATAAGTTAAGAATGGATAGTTTTGGGGTGTAAAGTGGCTCCAAGCACGTCTACCCTGTCAACTCTGACTAATGTGAAGTTTACTTGGCACTCACTAACTAATTCCACCCATAAGCTTATTGTCCTCTGCTGGAAAAGTTCAACAATGAACATTTTCTGTACCATGTTTTATCTTAATTGTTTAATGCTTTTAAATACTTTTTCACTCTCACACAATCTCTGCCCCCTTTTTCTACACGCATTTATACAACCAACAATTTACCAGAAAAAAAATACATGACACATGTATTAATGTTTGCCTACACAATAGAATGACGAATGGCAACCTTTCTCCGATTGTTCGATTGGTTTTCGAGTCCGTTTCGTTGCTAGAGACGGTTGTCACTTTGTTCTCGTCTCTCACTTTGCTAATTCTCCCAAGCAACTCAATAACGACCCGAAGTGGGGTGGGGGTGGGTGCTCGAAAGCTCCCCAACACTCTCTTATACACAGTGTACATTGACAAAGTCAACTTACCCTCAATATCGCCCCGGAACTTGCCACTAATTACAGTTGTAATTCATCTTGTACTCATTGCCTTCGAGGCGAATCTGGTTAGATAGCATCCACCTTACACACTTGGTCGTTTTTTCGACCATTTCTTATTTTCGTCCTGCATTCAGTTTCCTTACCTTGTACGACAGAACTGATTTTTCATTATACAAAAATATTTAAATAAATTTTGATGTGAAACCAAATTGTTTATCGATAAACTTATTTACTCATTTTAATTACAAACAAGAATAAGAGAGAATTATACATTGCTTTTTGAATTGTAAACAAATAAACAGTTCGAGTTGATATTTTAAAGCTCCTTATGTACATTATTAAAAATGTTTTGTATGTATTTTGAAATTCGTTAAAAGGGAACAGAAAAAAATGAATAAAATCGTAGAGAATCGAAACAGTTTGTTTGTTAAAAAAGAGCTTTAAAAATACTCGAATTAAAATTGCCTTTTTATAAAAAAAAAGTAGAATAATCTGCGATTTGTTTCGGAAAAATGCGAGATAAAAGTGAAGTTTCATTTTTGAATCCTTACAATTTCGTTCTAGGATCAAAACCCTAACTAGAGATGGGGATTCTGTTGAAAAGTATGGATTCTTTTAATCGATTGAAAATTTTAACAAAGAAATCGATCCGAGTGTTAATCGTTTCTAATAAAATCGAATATTTTTTTGATCGAAATTTGAAGTTTTTATTTTCTGTTTTTACTTTTTTAGAACATTTTCTAAAATCGATCATGTTGCTTACAACTCAAAATAAGCGTTTCATGTTGAATAAAATAATTTAGAAAAAAATGAAACTGAAATATAATTTAAAAGTACGAGGAAGACGGGGAAAACACCTCTGAAAGTCTGTTTTTACCTTAAAAACTATACTTTTTATAATTATACACATATTATTTAAGAAAAAATGGACAATAACTGTGAAATTTAATATTTTGAAGAAAAACGCAAAGCGGAAATAAATAAAACGATTTTATCGATTTCCTCACCACTAAAATATCGTAATTTTTGGGACAAAAATCGATATTTAAAAATATCGATTAAGAATCTCCATCTCTAGCCCTAACTAATTTTCAACATGAACAATTTAAAAAATGCTTTTTACAAATCCAAACAACTTTTATTGAAATTCCTGAAAAGTGAAAGGAAAATTTTATTCGTAAAACCAAACTGAAACCCTATCGACTTTCGATTTCCGTGCGAAAAATACGGAACCAAGTCCGCTTTTATCAGTTCCAGTAGTTTCGTTCGCACAAAAGGACATAATAGAATGTAAGTTAAGTTTACACATAAATGAGGTTAATTTTATGTGATTAAGTTAGTCTTCGCCTCGTTACGCAGATCCAGGCAATTCTCACTGAATTTCTCTCTCTATCTTTGTGGACTAAATGGTAACCACCATAAAGGACATTTGTTTGTGCACACAATTTACATAAAATGAAATACACATTCGCCGCTTCTAACTACCAACGTCCCACACTCGTTAATGTTGAACTTTATTATACGGAATTGTTCGAAAACAACCACTCCCTCGCCTTGTGTGTCTTATCTGAAATCTGGAAATTGTTATTTCCTCATGGGAATTATTAAGAAATGATGGGAAGTTTGAAATTTTCCGGGAACATATTTATGAACATGTTTAGACAACCAACAATGCAAATGCATCGATTTTTTTTTATTTAAAAGAAATTACATACAATCTCAGTTATTAGCTGTTGCTTTTTTATTTTTCGAGTAATGAGAAAACATATAATTGACTGCAAAATTGAATGAAAAATTCCCTCATTACTTTACAGCAAAACAAAAAAAGGATTTTCAAAATTCAGAAACAAAACGAGTATTAAATTATTTAAACAGTCGTTGTTTTCAAGAAAAATCAATCAGACGTTCACATTTAACATTATAATTACCTTCTTAAATCTATAAATACTATAAATATTGTATATTTTTTTTCTAATTATTATTGTTTTCAAATTTATTGTTTTTTAACTTGATTTCTCTTTGTAATATTGTCTACATATCCATCTAAAAAATGTTTTTTTTTGGAATATACATTAAGAAAATAATATCTTGGCACCGTTACTTATTGTTTAAAGAGATCAACAATTAAGTGTATATAAATCACGAAAAATATGAATTTTTTCCCATTTTTTAACTTTTTTTTAACATTTTTTTTCTTTGGAACAGAACTCTTTTTTTATACAAACATACATAATAATATTTTTGTCCAATGAAAAAACAAATCATTTCTTTCATATAATTTTTCAGGCATATACCCGTGTATTTGATATGTTTAGATTCCATTTATTAAACTATATTTTTTTTATCTGTTCAAATTGCGTTTTTATAAATAATACAATTTGAACAATTTTACAAATTTTACAAATACATAAAAAAATAAGCAATAGGAACTGAAACATTGCACTCCCCACATTGACTGGAATGTAAAAATCATGAAAATTCAATCAACTCTTCAAATTTACCGGCAAAACATTCATCAACGAATTCGTTTTCAACAATTCATTATACGACGACATAATAATAATTTTGATCTGTTGAAATGCATCATTATCGAACACCGATCGAGCGGTATTCGTTAAATCGAACGGCTCCTCAATGCACAAGAATTTCCATTGGTTTGGATCGTTTTTCGGTGCCCTCATAAATCGGCATTCGATAATCGGTAACCGTGTACCGGTCCGTACACTAATCGCATAATGTCCATAATCAAAGTGCGAATAATATTGTAAAAAACCTAAAAACAATTCAGCCAAACAATTTGAATTCGTTGTTTTATTTAAACAATTGAAATTCTCTTGTACGTCCATGATGCTGTGCTGATTCGGTTGCGGTTCGTTCGGATTCGTATTGAACTTGGCTGGCATCAGGGTGTGCAAACAAGGTAGAACTGGTGGCGAAACACCACCTACAACGGCCCCATTAGGAGAGAAAAATCTAACATGCAACAAGAACGGGACACAAAACAAAACTAAACCCAAAACCATGCAAAAAAAGAACGAAGACACGAGACACAAGACATTTAAGCTTACATTGTAAATAGTTTATGACCATTAAAGCCCATGAATAACTCGACACTGTCATATTTTTAGCATCGTTTATATGATTCGCTTGTGCCCATAATTTAACCATTATTACTAATGGACGTACACGCCAATCTAAACGTGCATAACAATGTAATAAATGTGTATTACGTATACCAACGCTGTTATTACAATTTAAATCGATTTCAAAATTGGTTTTTTTATCGATGAATTTTAGTATGGGGACTTTGGCCATTATTAATTCAGCTTTTATTGTTAGACCTCGAAAAATAGAAATTATGATAAAAACAGAAACATTTGACTGGACGAATTTTACAGCTATAGACAGGGTGTTTCAGGTAAAGTGGGCAAAATAGAAATGGTAGATCACCCTGAGTCGAAATCTCATTGGATTTTTCAACTTTTTCGGCATGTTAAAAAAATTAAAACAAAAATTCATTAAGAATTATATTATATAGCGTATGGTGATCTTTGAATATTTTTTTTGGAATTTTCGGTACATTAACTAAAAAGTTATGGACCACTGAAGTTAAGAAATTATCGAAAATCTAGAGACAAAAAAAGTTTCCTTATTAAATTTGCTATCGATAGGACTTAACGGAATTAAAATTTGACATTCCCCACACAAATGGCCAAAGGTGGTAAGCCACCCCTTTGTCAAAAAGTGGTGTTGGGGCGGCCGATTTTGTTTAAATTTTGCAGTAAGATTAGTCATTCTGAGATAAATGTACCAAATGTGGTTTTTTAATTTTTTTTCTGTACGGAGATATTTTGAAAATTCGATTTTTTTTTCAAGAACTTTGAAGGCCTCTAACTCTGTTATTATGCGTTTCTGAGCATAAGTGTTAGGTTTTCGGAATCAGGGCAGTGAGGAGAATCTACCATTACTTTTTCGTCCACTTTAGCTGAAACACCCTGTATAGAATCAATTTTTCCACTTACCCTCATTTAACAGCAAATCTCTGACGTTGTTCAAATGGTGCAACGAATCTAATCTTGCATCACTAATTACTGGACGTGTTATTAGACACATATCGATGTCGCTTGTGTCCAGACCGAATCCAGACATTGTGGAACCCACAATAAATAAACCGTAATTGTTCAAACACCTCTGGAAATACAACAAATTGTTGAATCAACATTGGAATTGTTTGGGCACACAACTAACCCGAATATTCAAAAAAATATGCTTCCACAGAGAGATTTTACATTCGTATGTGGTTTGTTTTTGGGCCTTACTGCTATACACATCCCAAATCGCTTGATTCAATTGATCCCATGGGCCACCATTCAACAAACCGACCGGATTCGGTTCGATGTACATTAAATCTGCATGGGATTTGAAACGTTCAACTAAACCATGTGCACGGCGTCTTATAATGTCGGTATTTCGATGATGGTTTGTGTCTTTGACACAATTGGTTCGGTTTTTGTTGTTGAATGTGAAATGTTCGCCTGGATTCGGTGGTTCCTGTTGGATTTTCTTGGAGGTTTGGTTGTATTTTCTGTATGTTTGGATGTTTGTCTTATTTATGCCTAAAATACGACAAGAAATACATAAAAATGGGGACTTTTAAAGAGATTCGATGGTCTTACTCAAGGGGGGCGAATCAGTTCGGGACGAGGACGAAGAACCACCATCACTTTTGTAACTTTTCGGTGAAACGGAACGGACATTGTCTTTGAATCGATCATTTGTGTTCCGTTGCCAATTATTATGAATTCCCAACGATTTATTAACGAAATTTTCATTCATTTGCATTTGATTTTGTTTGTATGTCCTTCGATTCACTGTACTAGCAGTTGGTTTTGTGTGGAAATTGTTGTGTTTGTTGTAATGATATTGTCTTGGTATGTTTAGATTGTAAAAAACGGCCCCCTTCATTAAATCGAAATTTGTATTTTGTGGTGTCACTTCGGCACTGTAATTCTCCTAGAAAATCCAAGTGGGTAATGAACGGAGCAATGGTAACTAGGTTAGAGTAAAACAAACCAACCCCAACGGAATTTACTCACCATTTTTCGTGACAAATATATAATTGTTGGAAATTCAATTGAACTGATGATGGAATGAACAAAAAAAACTTGTGTTATGTTAAGAAAAAAAGAAAATCTACCGCGCCAAAATAACTTCTCTTTTTTAGAGTAATTTCATTCCTTGCAGTTGGTAGCACTGTAATTATGTCATTTTTAGGGATTTTCGTTTAACGTAAACGATTTACTTCCTGTCTTCCTGTTCTCGTTATTTTTTTGACGAATGTGTAATGTTCATTTTATTCTAATATTTATTATAACATATATTTCATAAAATAATCCACATACGAAACGGAAATATTATCAAAGAACGTTATGAAACATAAATATTCGTTGTTATAGTGACGTCCGATCTTGAAGCATCACACATGAAGGTGGGCCACTTGGATACATTTAATTAAAAATATTTACTAAATCAAAAAATCTATTAAAAAATCACTAATCGATTCTCAATTGCAGAGTTGAATAAAATGACAATATTGGAGAAAAATGATGTGACTACATTAAAAGGCAATAAACTCACATTGAACCGTACACCAGCAGGCAAAACGCAAGTGTTGAAACGCAAAAACAGTGGCAATTTACGTAATTCCTTAGTAGTCAAGCGACTATTAACTGATGACATGTTGAACGGCTATAAAAACTCTATAACAACAGGCACACAGCAAGAGGAACACGATTTACTTGGTGACAATAATGGCGACATCCTCAAGGATTCCCCAGTGGCTGCATTATCAAATATGGGCTCCACATGTTACTTGAACAGTGTTTTGTACGCTCTTCGCTTCACACCGGCCTTCCTCCACAATCTCCATCACCTGATCGGCGATTTGACGCTCATCTATGCTCGTTTGAGTCAAACCAAAGCGAAAACCTCCTCCCTAGGCCGGAATATAAGCAGTTTAAGTGGCGGTCCTGGTAGCCGTTCAACAAGTTCCAAGGATTTACTCAGTTTAAACAACGTCACCCTCGACACCGCCACATACAAAACAAAAGTACAAATTGTTACGGAGAAATTACACGAACTGTTCGTTACAATGCACAATTTGGAGGTGAAAGAGTCAACGGACCCTTTCCAACCTTCCGGACTACTTCAGGCGATTCGTGAAGTGAATTCCATCTTTGAAGGCAACCATCAACAAGACGCTCACGAACTGTTTCTCTATTTGCTGGACAATTTACGGGAAACGTGCGATTTGTTCACACAACAAGTAAGAAACACCTTAAATGTGTAAACCGAGATTGAATTTTGTTTTTTTAGGTCACTCATAATCCTCAGTTGTTGTTAGATTCGTTGGAGGAACCAGTCCGAATCTCGCCACCACCAAACACTTCCAATTCGAAAATATGGAACTATCGACGTTCATGGAAATGGAATTACAAATCGAAAAAAGAGAAAAACCACACCAAAGAACCAATAAACGAAGAAATGACTGTCGAAGAGCCACCACCACCGAATTCCATCGAGAATGACACAATTCCAGACCCAATCCGTTTAAATAACACGAAAAGACAGTGTTACAACTTTGTGGAAGACTTCGAAGGTGTCACATTGTGTCGCACAAAGTGCCTGGAATGCGAAAGTGTCACCGAACGCAAAGAATGTTTCTACGACATTCCCGTACCGGTGAAAGAGACCAGTTTCGATGGCAACCTCTCAACATCGTCCATCGAACAGCACTTTCTCAACGACCCCCAAACAAATCCAAGTGATTTATTCCGTTTGGCGTGTGTAACCACCGAAAAACTCTCCGATTCCAATAAATATCTCTGCGAAACTTGCAATCGATACAATGAAGCGATCCGTGAAGTTGTCTTCGAGAAACTACCTAACATTATGGTGTTCCAATTGAAACGGTTCACCACAGCGACCGGTGGGGCACCCCAAAAACTCAACACTTTCATGCCAACACCGCTGGAATTGAAATGTTTTTGTGAACAGTGCTGTAAACAGTCAAACGACGCGAATTCCACACACCATTACGAATTGTGCTGTGTTATAATGCATGTAGGTGATACAATGTATTCGGGACATTATATAGCGTATGTGCGAGCTCAAACCGGTGCGGATGAGTATTTCGTGTGTCAACGTGATCATGTGATAACGAAGAATCCTACATTATCGGCATCGAGTAGTGAGAAGTCGTTGAATATACTGAAATTTCTCAAGCCGCGTGCGTTGTCGAGTAACTCGTTTCTGGAACGGAATGGATTCACTGGTGGAAATCATTCGGCCTCGTCCACATCGAAATCGGTGAACGGTTTGAAGATGTGCAGCGGTGTGAATTGTTGCGGTGTGAGGTGTAATAAGACGATTATGGAGAATGTGGTGAATAAAGAGCATTTCGTGCAACAGAATGATAGTATTTGGTTGGAATGTGATGATGAGAATATACGGGCAATTACCAGTCACGAATTAGAGCAGGAATTAAGTTATAAATCGAATTCAACATCAACACCGTATTTGTTGTTTTATACGAAAGTGAATGATTAAAAGTTGGCGATGACAAAATGACGTAAAGTATTAAAATTGAGTGTTTGTTTTTCTGTTTGTTGGTTTTTTGTTCACTAGTCTGGCTTCGAAAGTTTTCCGACCAGTATTACGATGAGAATTTTGTTAGAATGTAAACATTCGTGATATTAGATAATTGTTTTTGAATTTTTGATTTTTGTCTGAGTGGCGCTCACTAGTGGTGGAAATCGGAACTGGCCAATACGGGCTTTTTTTGGTTACATTGTTTATGTTTATTAAATTTACACTGTAAATGTTTCTTTTTATGTTTATAAGAGCATTTGTGGTTAGTTTAATAACAATTTTTGTGTTTGTAGGATTTTTTTGTAAAGTGTTTTCCCTGTTGTCTGGTTTGAATATCTACCATCAGTGGGGCGCCACTTGTATCCAGAATACATTCCTTTAACTCGAAATTAGACCTATTTCATGTATTTTTAATAATGTCTGTGAAGGGCAATTGTTAGTGCACTGCTTAAAATATAATATATATATATAATAGAATATTATATATGAGAAAATAAATTTATAATTAAATATTGTACAGTTTGCTAATGTATATAAAAAATGGATAACTAGCTAATTATATCAAAAAAAATATATAAAAAAAAAACTTGAAATCGTTCTGTAATATACAATTATTTTTGTTCTTATTTATGTATTGCAGTTTATTAAATAAAGTCTTTCTTTCATAATAAAGGTGGGAATTAATACGAATTTGGTTATGTTGAACAATCGCGTTTATTTCGTCAGAACTCAGGCAATAACAGGTATTGCTTGTGCAATGTCTTTGAACGATTTAATCTCACTGCTGGGCTGAAGTGGGAGCGTCTCTTCTTTCGGTTCCACAACGGAAACGTTGTCGGGCAGTGGCTTCTTGGGGCCGAGTTTTCCACTCGCATCCCAAGGTAACATGATTTTCACTTTGATACCGAGCACTCCTTGACGTAGGAGGACGTGTCTGGTGGCGGTGTCGACGTAATCGTTGCACGGATCGCCGGAATGGATCATTAAACCGTCGACGAATTTCATGGATTTTGCACGTTGGCCTCGGAGTTTGCCGGAGACCACCACTTCGCAACCTGGAGAAGAAAGAGGGTTAAAAAACGGTTGATTGGAGTGTGGAGAGGAGTACCTTTGGCACCGCATTCCATGATGTAACGAAGCACGCCGTAACAGGCTCTTCGGACTGCCAAGCCACCGATTAACTTGAACCTTAGCGATTCGGCTTGGGCAATAGCACACAATCCGCGATTCGCCACTTTCTCACCATAGAGAACAACGGAATTTTCCGGGAAATTGAAGCGTTTTTGTACAACAGACGTTAACTCTTTGATACGACGATTCTTCTCACCCAAAACACGATCTGTTCGTGTTGCCATTATGATTATTTCGGTACGGGTTGGAGTAACTCGCACTTCAACGCCTGAATAACCATCTTCGGACAGTTCTCGGGTGAGGAATTCATTTAATTCGGCCTTAAAGACGCCGTCTCCAACGAATTTTCGTTTCTTCGATATTGTGGTCGCCATTTTATCGCAACGGGGTCGCAGACGAAAAGACAGAAGTTAGGTTAGGTTTTTGGCACTAGCATTTTTAGGTTGGTATGGAATTGGGGATTTTTGGTGAAAATGTATCATGGCTGTGTGAACCAGAGATATAGAGTGGGGAGATAAATCATCAACCTGCGCGAACGGGCAGAAATTGAAGCCCTCCATTTTCTGCACTACAGACCGGCAACCTCTTAGTGAGGCACTAAGACATCACCTAAAATAACTATTTTTTAGCGGAATAATTTAAATTAGGGTAAATAATGTCTATAAAAAAAGATATATGATATATATCTATATCATAAAAAACATATATTAAACAACAAATATTAAACAATATTTAATTAAATTTCATTGATTATTGAACAAAATTAATTTTGTTAATGCAAATCTGACAGAAGTACCTTGCAACATATAACCCTTTCTTTAACATCAATTCTTCTTTGAGGAAGCTAAAACAATAGTTGATAGATGTATTTTTTCAATTTTTTATTGCCTTTCATGTATAACCTACCAATGAAACGAAATATTTGGTTTCGGAAATTTTCGATTACTTTTGCAATGTTTGGCTTGACACACAGCCATTTCTTCCTACTCAAACACAACACAAGTACTTAAACACTCGCTTAAACACAATAATAAAAGTAAACACCTGTAAATTTCACCTGTTGATTTGTCAAAAATTCAAAATAAACTCCGGAATGTTAGGTTATAACCGCAGTAGTGCAGAAAATGGCTGACATTACGCCGTCTCCCAAAATTTGGATGCGCACTCGTCGATGTTGGTTCTCCCTACTCTACTTCTCTGGTGTGAACGTTGTTTCACGAGAGTTTATATTTAATGAAATATCCATAACAAGATAATACAAATTAAACGTATATTTCTATATTAATTAAAATTATTGCACATATAATAAATTCCTCTTTTCTTCTTCTGTATGTTGGCACTCCTGGTTAATCAGCTGTCATCCTTGGATCAGCGCCATCTATTTGGTGACAATGTACTAATTCCACCACCACAAAAAGTGAACATAACCTCAAATAAAAAGTGAGAATGGCGCCAGTGGCCCCAAATTCTGACCAAAACAAGCCAAAAACCTGGAGTAAAGTGAATAAAGCACGTAAAGAAGAGAAGAAAAAGCGAAAAGAGAAAAAGTTGCAGAAGAATTTGAGTAAAACTGAAGAAACAAGTGTTAGTTCGCCACCAAAACAACAAGAATTGTCCACCATTTCTATAGCAGTGCCAGGTTCGATTTTAGAGAATGCCCAATCATGGGAATTACGTACTTATTTGGCTGGACAAATAGCTCGAGCTGCATGTATCTTTCAAGTGGACGAAGTGGTTGTATTCGACGATTTAAGCGACGTTCCCTCAACAAAACAATCGGAAATCGAAACAGTGGATGGAACGCAACGTGCTCGTGCCAGTTGCGTACAATTAGGTCGCATTCTACAATATTTAGAGTGTCCACAGTACCTCCGTAAACACTTTTTCCCAATTCACAAGGATTTACAGTATTGTGGACTGTTAAATCCCTTAAACGCCCCACACCATTTAACCGTTAACGAAAAGTTCCAATTCCGAGAGGGAGTAGTCACCAACAAGCTTGTCAAAGCAGGCAGTAATGGATCCATAGTGAATGTGGGTTTAAATAACGATATTTACGTTGACAAACTGTTAACGCCTGGAATTCGGTGCACCGTCAAACTCAACGAACCTTCAGAAACGTCCAAGAAACTCAAGGGACAAATCGTGTCCCCTTCAACCCCCCGACAAGAGACTGGCATCTATTGGGGTTACACTGTTCGAATTGCCACCAGTTTATCGCAAGTCTTCTCCCATTCACCGTACAAAAACGGTTACGATCTAACGATTGGAACGTCCGACAAAGGTACTTCGATACACGACTTCAATTGCCCCAAATACAAGCACTTATTGATCATGTTTGGCGGTTTGCAAGGTTTGGAAGCAGCGGTGGAAAATGACACGGTTTTAAATGTGGACGATCCCAATTTACTATTCGATTTCTATTTGAATACAGTGCCAAATCAAGGCTCGAAAACGGTGCGCACTGAAGAGGCGATTTTAGTTAGTTTAGCAGCACTAGGCTCCAAATTACAGCCAGAAAACCCTCCAATTTCATTTAAATTTGATAATTCTGATAGTAATGTTGAAGGTTTAAGTAAATTTGATTGAATAAATCATTTTATTTTATAACTGGTATTTTTTTTGTTAATTACGTTGCTAGGTGACAAGTTTAATACAAACAATGGCGAAAATGCAAAGATCATTTTCTATTGTCGATGTAATTTATTGGAAAACCTTTAAATTTTCGTTATATTTATTAATAAGTTCGTTTTTCAGGATGATAATGAGTCGATGAATTCAAAAAACGAAGACGACGAATCACTGAGTCCCAAACATCCGTTGGAAAAAGTAAGAGTGCTCTGGGTGACTTTTTAACCTTGACACTGGATTGTTTTTAGTTAAATACAGCAGAGGAGCTGAAACCAATCCCTGCTGTATTAATAGGACCTACCAGTCCTATTCCTTCCGGACGAAAGACAGTGATTCGCAATCGTTCACCATTAAAGGACAAATTACAGCATTTATCGAGTGAATCAGAGTCGGAATTGAGTGAAAATGAGCAGGAGAGTAAAATTCCCGGCGAATATGATCCAACAGCGTACGAAAATTTGCAAGTGGATGATGAAATCAAGGACTTGTTTCAATACATAGTCAAGTAAATTATTGTAGACGTGTTTTCCGGTTGATTAGTGGTTGTTTTTAGGTATATTCCACAACAGTTGAATCTCGACTACAAATTCAAGCCTTTTATACCAGAATTTCTGCCAGCAGTTGGTGATATTGATGCGTTTTTGAAGATTGTACCGCCAGAACGGACCCTTTCGGGGGAAATCTTTGATCAGAGTGAAATTAATTTGGGGCTACATGTGCTGGACGAGCCGTCGACTAATCAGAGTGATCCTGCATTGCTGCATTTGCAGTTGAGAGCGTCAAGTGTGAATCCAACATATAAAAACACGAATATGGTGACAAAGACGGTGGAGAATGTTGAGAAAAATGTGAAGATTATCGATAAATGGATCAAAGATATTAGTGATTTGCATAAGAGTAAATCGTCGCCTGTTGTGCGATATTCGCAGTAAGGATTTGAGTGTGAATCCAAAGGAAATTGTTTTTAATTTGCTTGTTTGTAGACCAATGCCGGATTTGGATGATTTGATGCAAGAATGGCCGGAAGAAATGGAGGAGCTTATAAAATGTAAAGGCTTTCCAAAATGTGATGATGAAACTGAGTTAACAGAGTATGTTAACAATGTTTGTGGTTTATTCCAAATCCCTTTGGTGAAGAATAAGATACAAATGTTGCATTTGTTGTTCTGCTTGTATGCAGCTATAAAATCGACGCAATTATATCAAAGTAATCAGGAGAAAAATCAAAACACCATTCAGAATTGGAAGAAGAATGAGGAAGCTGATCAATTAGTATTAGATGAATAACTGCAATTTGTTTGCAATTAAAAATTTATTGTAAAATAAAATTTCTATTGGGACTCGGTTTAACAATGGGGAATAAATTTTCATAACTTTGGGACTCGGCAAAATAACGCGGAATAAAATTTCATTTGCTAAAATGCCTTGTGGCGCTTTCTAACAATTGAGTCGTGAACTAATTACAGAAAAGTGTAAACAAATGCTTTGTAACGCCATCTATCTATTGAGTCATGAACTATTTATAGAAAACTGTAATTTTAGTATTAGCAATGGTATGAGGAGCTCAGAAATCGGAATTTTTCGAGGCGGTGTCTGCCACCTTGTCGCGTTGCTGTTAGCCGGGTATAAATGTCTTATTTTCGTAATTTTCCAAAATTTTTGCGAAAATTATCTTTTTATCAGGATATTATGTAGAAAAGTGAAGGAAGTATATGTTTTTCAATTTTTTTTCGCGTCATTTTCCCGAGTCCCAAAATGATATTTTATTCTTCATCATTCTCTCGAGTCCTAAATGACATTTTTTTAGATTAATTTTCAAAGAAACGAGGAAAACAAATAAATAAACACAGAAAAATTGCAAGCCACAATATTTATTAATTATTTGTATTTTAAATACAGCCTTCCATTAATCATTTATAATTATACATACGATAATTTATTATTTTAGACAATTTTAAAAATATTTTACGATAAACCATTTAGAAGATCACTTATATAGGTTTCGGGACTGTTTATTACATCCAACAAACCTACAAACAAACAAAAAAAAGAAATTAAAATCACTGTGTCTCAATGACACGTACGAAAACCAATCATTTACCTGCAACATCACAGAATTCAGAAAAGGAAGTGCACGGCAAAAGCTCTACGGTGTATTCGGCCAATAACATTTCCGATGCTTTCATTAGATACTCATCATTGTGTCTTATATAATCCGCCAGATTATTTGGCCATTGCTCATCCGTACCGCCAACATTCTACAAACAAAAAAAAACACTTAAATCCTGCTACATGCACTAAAATTCAATTCACCTTGAAGAAATAGTTATAAATCCCATTGACAAGTCCAAAGAATATCAAATACGGCTTATAAACCTCATACTCTTTCACACATTTATCCGACAACGTTTTCATCGGCCCATTCGGCTGACAATATCGCACATGTGCCAACACAATCAATCGCCGCAAATGTGCCAACCGATTCACTTTCCATTGATTCAATGAATGCAACAGTATCGCCATTGTCGTCCAATACAGTGGCCCTTGTGCCTCATATGCACTCTCAATCCATTTCTGATGACTGGTCGACTCCAAATAACTCACCAAACTCGATTCTTCACGTTTACTCTCCCTAGTCCTAAAAAAAAACAAAAATTACACACTTAAAACCCAAAAAACTCGCAATCCACTCACGTATTAATCACATACAGCGCCACATGCACCAAATACGGCACCATATGTAAATTACTCTGCGGCCCACCACCGCCCGTATCCTCATGAAAACTCTTCTCCTGTGCAAATCGCAACAACAACAATTTCAAATCGTGCACAGTGGACGCATGTCCAATATCCCGATGATTCGTGCACTCTTGCAAATACGTATTATGCCTTGCCAAACAGCTAGCAAACGCACTCTCCGCCACCTGCGGTCCCCACAATGGCAACAAACCATTACACTTTGTGTTCGCATTTTGTAATGCAGCCGATTCCCATTCGTCCCTCGTCCGTGCCAATCGCACCGCATTCATATGACAATCAATATGAACAATATTGAAATGACTCACTGTCGTATAACCAACTGTCTTCCTCACCATACCACATTCGAACTCTTCCACATTACAACGTTTCGTAAATGTATAAATGCCCAACACTTTGTTCGGCTGATATTTATAGCCTTCCCTACAAATACAGCACACCAAACCGGTCTCTTCGCCCAATTCCTCCATTTGTGATAAAATCGACGATTTCGCTGTCACTTGTCCTTTATCATTCGTTCGCATACCAAGTTGTCCCAACTGTTTCTCCCTCATTGCCATTGCCAAACGTTTCTTTTCCGATCGCGTAAACTCTCTCACCTCCTCAATTTGCTTTGCAACTGTCTCATTCGTACACAACGCTTCCAATAGATTCTCCGCCAACGAACCGACATGTTCATCCGAACTGACTTGCTCTAATCGATGTATTATCGGAATAATCTCCGGTGAAGCGACAGTCAACTGTGTTTTCTCATGATTGTACGCTAAACCAGTTAAAAACCGTAAAATATACTTCAATGCCGGCTTCGAAATGAAATCTTTTAGCTCATCACTGTCTGTTCTCAACAAAGTCGGCTTCACGCACGGTGCATGCATTCGAATATAATTCAATGCATCCACCACCACATCCAACGACATAATATAATCCTTTAACGTATTCCCAATGGCATTCCGTTCAATTGCATCGGTTAACACACAAAACATCTCCAATTTCTGTTCCATATCGTTTGTATGTTCATAATCATACTGATTGAAATCATTCAAAATTGTCATGAAATGATTTAACAAAATTTCCATACGTTCTTGATTCCCATACACAAGCGCCGCTAATACACGTGTTAAATGTATCAAAACACTCTGATTATTCCGTACAGTCGACTGTGTTGTACAAGATAACAACGATTTTATGTACTCCGGTCCGCCGAACGTTTGCGAAAACTCAATAAACTCCTCCAACGACCCGCTAGTCGCTTTCGACAGCACCGTCTCCATAATATCCAACAATTGTTCCGTAACAGCTGCTTGACTACTGTCCGGTTCACTGTCTAAACACAGTTGCAATGTACGTAGAAAAACAGCCATTGCACCCAATTCCGGCCGAATCAACACCTCCTGACATTTCACCACTTTCACACTCAATCGAAACAGTTTCAACAAGACTTGTAACAGCGGTCGGGCACGCCAGACATTTTGTATAGCCGCTAAACGTGTCACCATCACTTTAAGTCCACCACAATCCGCCAACACATTCGCCATTTTATACACCACTTCATTATCCACCGTATTCGGTGTGGATTTGTTCAATGTCTCAATAAATTCTTCGGTTGCATCGCCTAATAAGCCACGCATACGGTATACAATGCGCATTGCATCATGATCACCACCTTCAGTTAACCACACTTTTTTATACACATCTTTCACCGGTAAATCGAGACTCATTATCTTATTATTCACCAACAATTCCATACCGTTGTCATCTTCTAACAGTGCCACCAATTCACAATCTAAACAGATTTTATTCTTCACATCACGCATCAACGGACCCAAACCCGGCTCTAAACTACTGTACGGATTCCCTAACATTCTCCCTTGCAGGAAATCCTCCTGTTGTGGATCCTTTTCCAATGTTAAGAAAAATTCACCGATATCATTCTCTTCTGGGTAAATTATCGAACATAAACGTTCAAATATAAACACTGGTGTTAGGATATCTTGTAAACTGTACCGTTCCACTGTTTCAATGCACACCGACATGAATTGTTTCGTTTCATCTTCAGTGCCTGTTGTCATTTCTTCCAACAATTCCAATAGTTTCTCTTGTGTATCGTCGATTAAACGTGTCCGTTGCACAACAAGACGCCGTAACGATAAATAACCATTTAAAACAGCACCGACTAGACGTGATTTGTATTGACGACGTATACATGGTTCGTCCAAGAACGAGGCAAGCAATTCGGTTAATTGATTCAATGCATAACCCTGTGCCAGATCGGATGTTAATGTTGTCCGTTCTAAACGATGTAATTGTTCAATTTCATTTGTAACCAAATCGGCTAAGATTAATAATACACGTTGCAATGTTAAATATTGTTTCCACGGTTTGTCTTGTATTAAATTCTGGTATAATGTGAGAAATTCCGCTGAACATTCACCAGCTGTACTCAACTCTTCTAAATAACATGTCAACAACATTAATATCTCTTTTTTCCGTTCGTATGTGACATTACACATAATTTCAATGATATTACATGCCACTTGTCGGGCTAAACGTGAACTTGGATTAAATAATACCGATTTCAACCAAGCGAAATCGTCCAACTCCAATGGCCGCACGGTTTGTTTTCTATTCTGCAACCACTTGCGCCATCTACGTGCATACTTCTCAACTAAATACAGATTTCTTTTCTCCACTTTTGTTGTTGGCACACTATTCAATTGTTCACTTGTATTTGGATGAATTCTTGACTTCCAACCACTAAACGTATGATTCGGATCATTATTCAACCATTTGTACACGTCCACCGTTACACCGCCATCCAAATGCATCGATTTCCTCACACCACTCTCCACCGGTTTCATTAACCCGTGCAATATCTTCAAACACGGCAATATAACACATTCCATAACAAGTGGCGATTTCGAATCATTACAAGCTTTCAAAAACAATTCCATCATACAACGCAACTTCAACTCCCAACAATCGTCTTCTTTCTGTACCATTGCAGCCAGTAATGCAATCTCATGTCGTACACTCGTACTCAAATCCGTACTATTATGCCCCGTCAAACTCAACGTTATTCTCTCCATCAACAATTCACACAACTCTTCCGTTGCCTTCAAATTGTCCCGTGTCAAAACACACAACAATTGCCGCACTTCCTCTTGCATTTGTACACTGCCTTTCCTCAAATTATTCCACACCAATTCCTGTATCAATCCACGTGCACATAAAATCGTACGTGTTTGTGGATTCGTTGCCAATGCACGTAACAATGTCAAACAATGTTCAGTCGCCGCTGTGGCACAGCCATAACATCGATTCAGCACACAAATCGCTTCATTCGTTGCGAAAATCGTTGCCGTTTGTGCCACATCGACATTCTCCCGATGTTTCCGATCATACGCCACCAATTCCTTCCTCGACACCAACACTCTCTGGATAATTTTACTCAATTCCTCAAACGATGTCTTACATTCATTACAATACTGTTGTGCCAACATTTGTATTGTTTTATTCACTTTCACTTGTGGATTTGTTGTATTATTCTGTTCATCTGTACGTTTCTCAATGCGATTCTCACTAATCTTCAATACCAACGCTTCCAATGTCGGTTTATTACCAATCAACTGTTTATAAACCCGATCCGCTTTCTCTAACAACGTATTTATACTCGACACTGTCTTCTTTCTATCATCATCACTCTCAATCGCTTCAATCGCACAACACGGCCGTGCCAACAATGTAAAATCGAATTTTGCATACTTACAAAACCCACAAGCATGACACAAAAACGGATCTTTCTCATCATAATTAATCGCCCGACATTTGTGACATTGAAACACATTCTCACCGCAATTCGCACACACACCCGGATTCGCTGGCACACTGGCCGAACAACGTGGACATTGTAATGTTTCACTGCTCGCTTGAATGTTCTCATAAAAGTCCACATATTCAATCATCAAATTGCACGCAATTATCGGCAATGGAAACTCAATCTTCACTTCCGTCGCACCCGATTGCAGTGTGACTTTCTTCGCTTTGTGCCACAATGCCGGTTTATTCTTCAATTCAACCACCGCTTGCACTTGTCGATTATTATAATAAATATTAATTGTACGCACCATTTTCGTACGTTTCAAATCACCTATACGTACAGTGATTTTACTAATTGTATGACTACTTAATAATTTCACAATTTGTGTGGTTGTTGTGAACTTTGAATCGACTTTAATTGCACTCAATTTGATTGTTTGCAACGGAATTTCCGGATTGTTACACACCAAACACGGTTCTGATTCCAAATAATAACCATCCAATTCGACAAACTGCGACATATGCGTGTACAAATTCGCATTCGGATGATGTGCCAACAATTCATTCTGTGTTTGTAATACACTCACAGTTTTCTCAACATATTCACAAATTCGTCCTTCATCCGGATGGGTTTGTGTTGTTTTCAAGGAGAAATAACCCAATAAATCAACAAATTGTGCCGCTTTTCGACCATATGCCGGCAATAATGGCCACAATTGCCACAACAAACCCAACAACGGTTCAGATTCTTTACTATTTTTGTATATAGACAAGATTAATGCATGCGCCTGCCATCGTACACTCGTTACATTCGTTTCCAACATAAATGTCTTCACAAACAATGCAAACATCTCATTTGTTACTTGCTTATTAATTTGTTCCACCAAAATTAAACAATTACTCTCCTCAAATCCGGCATCAGCCATCGAATCATCGGACTTTTCACGCTCTTTTCTGCTCGGTTGTTTCACATCTTTCTTCGTATTCACCACAATTGCACATTGCAACAAATGTAGAATTGTCGGTGCAATTCCCTCGTCCAACAAACAACTCACTTTCACCAAAAACGGCAGCATTTCATCATGATGTACACAAAATCGTTGCCAATTCCCCGTACGACTAACACCAATCTCTAAACACGCTTTCAAATGTTCCATTAATTCAACAAGCGAATCGTATGGTAATGTTAATGCATGTTGCATCTCTACATCCGAATTATAACCGGCTTTTATGCAACATTCTTTCACACCGTTCATATGTGTGTTTAATGCATGCAAATCACGCAACTGTCGATACTTTTCTTTATTCCCGCAGATGAATAACAACAATTTCCTCACTTGTCGACGGACAAACGGCGTTTGTGATGTCATCATGTATTCACACAAATACCGATACCATGTATTATCAAACGCTTGTGCAATTGTCTCATTAATATCGGAATGTTTATGCACTTGATAGGGTAAACGTAATGCCATTTCAGTTAATAATTGCGGATACGTATGGAATATATCGTGTGAATGTTCTTTAACAAATTGACGAAGAAAGAATGGTTGCATATCCGGTGGGGAATTTGGTATATGCTCTTTCAATAAATTCCCATTCAAATTCGGTCCATTTTCATCGTTGTTTACACATTGCGTGGATTGCTCTTTCCAATATTCCAATAACGATTGTAATAATTTATTACAATAATTAATTATATCCGCTTTATGTAATATTGTCGCGGTTGTACGTGATACAAATGTACAATTGTCATTTGTTTGATTACAATGTGTTTGTAATGTGGTTTTACTTGTTGGATTTGTTGTTGTTTTACAACGTGACATAAATACACTTAATAAACGCATTAATACCAATTGCACTTCACGTGATTTCGTCCGTTCGCAGATGTCTAATAGATTCGGTCGATTCAAATCCAATTCCATTACAATTGCATGTAACAGTGCATTCAAACATGTTTTATCCCGTTCCAAATTACCATCTAAATCGGTTGTTAATTGTAGGACAACTTGTAGGAATGGTATCGCCCGAACACCGTCCACATTCCGTAATTTCGGTAAATACTCAATCAATTTCTCTAATAATTGTAAACGTAATATATGTAAACGGCCACTTGTTTCCGTTTCCATTAATTCCATATCATCTTGTTGATTTGTTGTGTCCGTTTCGACTGTATGCAATTGTTGATTGACTAATTGATTTTGTTCGGATCGTGTGACCATTTGTATTGTTTCATGAATATTGTCACCGTATGCTGAACTACGTCCACTCACATTATGTTCACCGGTTATACTTTCTACACCGCTACCGCCCGATTCAGAGCCGGCCGCACTGCCACCTTGTTCCGCTGGCGATGTACGTAATGTGGAGCCATCTGTTGCCGCTGTGGAACCTTCATCATCTGAACCGGCCGCTGAGGCGGTAGTGTCACTGAAATGGCCACCGCCAACTGGTTCTTGTCCACTTGGATTCGGTTGATTCACTACTTCATTGCCCAATACTTGGACTTGGAGATTGTGTAGGGCTTGTGCCTGTTCACCGCCAATTTCATGATCCTAAGAAAAACAAAAATTAGTATTGTAATTTGTGTTATGGAAAAAAGAAATGTGGTAGTTTGTGTATATGAGAAGTGCGATAATTTTCATTTCAAATTTTGCTTAGACTTTAAAAATGACCACATTTTGTGACTTTCAAAAATTGTGCAACTTCAAGAATTTATTGCGAGTTTAATATGGAATCAAAGATAAAATAGTATATTGTATTACAAGTGCAGAATAAAGTTCTTTAGGTGCGAGTGTTTGAGTTTCAGACAAACACGAGCACATAAAGAACTGTTTAGAGATAATACATTATACTTTATCTTCGACCACACAAAATCACTAAAAAACACTTGATTATCCATAATTACCAAGATCATTACATAAAGGTCTGGTAACTCAAACGATTTCCATTGTTGAAAGTGGATTCAAAATGTAGAATCGAGTGAGTTGCGTCGGTGCATGATACCCGTGGTGCCGCTGTGCCGTCAAGTTTGAATTTGAACTATTTTATAAACTTAATTTTAAATGTAAATAGCGGCAAATAACAAAACGTTTATGTGTGTTGGAATTTGTGGATGTTTTAAAAAATGATATTTATTTGTCAATACAAATAAATTTGTATTGACAACTATTTGTAAATCAAATTTGAAGTTGAGGTTATTTAATTTCAAATTTGTTATCTCTTTTTTTTAAATGTGAGTTGGAGAAGGACAGCGTATTTCTAGTATGAATATTGGCCGCACAGCGGCACCACGGGTATCATGCACCGACGGAGGGCACTCGATCCTACATTTTGTATTCCACTTTTTAAAAAAAGTTACCAGACCTTTATGTAATGATCTTGATAATTACGAAGTTTGACCGTGGCCTACGATGATTAATGTCACTGCCGCTCCATATGGCCGTTGCACTCGCCCAAATTTCATTGTTGAAATTGATTCCGAATAACCTTAAAATTTCGTTCGGTAACTAGCGATCCCTAGCGGTTGAAAAATTGAAATACAACTCAAAAATGAACGATTGATACACAATAACCAAAAAATTTCGTCCGGTAAGTAGCTCTATCTGTTGGTCATCAAATTGGACAATTATAAAACATAAATGATTTTAAAGCTCATTACAGATTCTGACAAAAGTCGATCATTTTAGTTTATATTTTTCTGTTAGATGGGCCTAGTTATCGAACGAATTTTGAGGTTAGTCGGAATCACTCAAACAGGGCGAGTGCAACGGCCATATGGAGCGGCAGTGACACTAATCATCGTAGGCCACGGTTTGACATTAATTTTTCATTTGCGGACTGAATGACACATGAATAATTGCAGAGATATTTTTGTGATTTAAAAGTAGAATAATAGATGGCGTACATATTGTTCAAATATAAAATTCAATTTTTTTGGGTACAATGGAAAATATATTGTTTTATTATTCAATCTAACTCTTTTATAAAACAAATAAGAGAGATTATTTAACGTTACATGTTTTCTACATGTTTTACATGTATTATATAACGTATTTTGTAAAGAATTTTTTGAAAAAAAAATGGGCATTTCAGAACGCGCCATCTTTGAGTAAATAGTAACAATTTTTCCAGTGAAAACAAGACTCATGTTTTAACTAGAAACACAAACTAAAAGTTTGCTCATAAAAAAGCAGTAGAAAAAGCTCACTTTGGATAGTGGTCGTAAATAAACCAATTTTATTACAATGTATTGAACCTTCGAGCATTTGTAAGTACAATATTAAGAAAGTATTGACATCCTAAAAATCGTCTGTATACGACCGAGCGAGACAAATTTTTTTATTAGAATTCGCCACGCAAGTAGATCACCAGCAATACACCGTGTTCCCTTTTAAAACGAAACGCCACTGATCACAAATGTTTAATTCATTTGAATCGGAAACATACGCATGATGTCAGAGCCACAAAGATTCGTGAACACAACTTTACAAAACATTTGCTGTAAATTTCTTTGTTTACCGAAAGAAATTCATACTTTTTACAGTATGTTAAATGAAAACCACATAATTACGATTCATTTACACCGAATGGAATGTGTTAAAATTAAAATTTCAGTGTGTACTCATGCTCAACTCACCTGTAAACTAAGTGCAATTGCCAATTCAACCATTGTCTCATCATCCGCATCCGGTGGTATACCCAACAACGGTGGAAATCCAACACCAGCACCCAATAACGCTTCCAATGGATTCATATTATGATTCTCCCCCAAATTCTGCACCTGTTGCTGTTGTTGTTGCTGTTGTAACATTCCAATTGCCACAACATCATCCACTTCAACATTCTCTTGCTGCTGTTGTTGTTGTCTTCTCTCATCATCTTGACTCACTTTACCCCCATCACCCAAATCTTTTCCACTAGTCGACGGTGGTGGTGTAACACAATGCGGTGGACTCGGTATAAATACTCTTCTCCGTTTCGTTTTCGGTTTCAACACTTTACACAATGCCTGTTTGGCACTAAATGCAATCACAGCATCTTTACATAACAACAATTGCAAATAAACACCAATTGTTACATTACTATATGTATCGCATGTATTAAATGCATGCACAATTTCAATTAATGCATGGACCACTTGTTCGGTGTGTTTTAAACCGGGTATTACAACTGGTGCCAAATTGACATTATTCGGATTCATGCCATGCAATATCCACAACACGTCCATCAATTGCAACAACAAATGCTGCTGATTATTCTGTTTATTCGTCTCTTTCGGTTCTAACGGATCATCCAACACTAAATCTTGTATATTCGTATGTTGATCAGCGAATTTCACCAAATTCTGTGGCCGATTTATTGCCACACTTCTCACAATCAATATTAAACGATAATAATTCTCTGCATCGATATTATTTGGCTCTTTTAACATATCTGTTAAACATGTTAAAACATGTTGCAACAAAGCCTGATCTTTATAATTATGATACAACATTTTGTTCGTATGCAAACTACTCAATAATGCAGTTGCATGGATTTGTATTGAAGTAGGCGTTGGTAATGTCAGCAATTCCGTCGCTAATTTCAGTGCCATCGGTCGAAAACCGCTTAATTTCTCATCTGTATTATACAATCCAAAAACACCATCCAATGTCTCCAAAATCCCCACAACAAGTCGTTCCAAATTCGTCAATTGCACATTCATCGTATTCGAATTCTGTTCATCATTAGTAGGCTGTACATTTTGCACTTGTGTATTACTGGTTGCCTGACCATTTTGTGATTCTTCACTTTCTTCCGGCCAACCGAAACTCTCCTTTGTCTTCCCATAAATCTTGACACTATCCACTAATGTTAACGTTTCTGGATCTTGTGATGGACCGAATGTAATTGTCAACTTTTTATCCGCCCGTAATGTTTCCTCACGTGAAAATGGTATATCATACCACCGACTTCTCGTCACACTAATCGGCACAAACCTGCCAAACACTTCCACAAACGATGGCGCTTTCTGTGCATCCTGACTACCAACTTGCACCCGTACACCAGTCATCACCATATCTGAATCCACATTTGTAATATCCATTGAAAAACCCACTGGACGATTACAAGCCACATACAAACCGGTCGTATTTAAACGATGTTTCAATTGTGCACTATTATAAATTTGTAATAAATCATTACCACCAATTTCTACATCATTCATTGCCACACAATGTTCAAAGAAATCCACTGGGAATTGTACTTGATTTGTATTCTTGCCATTTTTCACTTGTTTCTTTTTCTTCGGTTTCATTTGTTGTGTATTTGTTGTATTCAAGATCGGTTGAATATTTGATGACATCCAATAGCCAGTTTGTTCCATATTGGCCATATACATTTTCAAACTACCATCTTCACACAACAATATCAATGTTGTACGTAAATCATTGCCGGAATTATGCCGTATTGCAACCATATCCATAATTTTCGATTTCGATGGCACCACACGGATCTCTTGTATTAACAATGTGTCCGGTTTTAGCATTAATATCACCGGATTATTACTTGATTGCATTGCACAACATATCAGACCGGGATGATTCGGTATTTCCGTCCATTGTACTAATGGTTGAGGTGTTGGATTACGTGTACCATTACTTTTACTATTACTATTCCCACTTGTTGGTAAATTGATTGGAAAAACAGTTGTTAGACAATTGTTCTTTGGATTTATGGGCGATATGAAACTTTTCCCTTGCACATAACTGTAGAACAACAATCCAAGTGTATGGGAATAATAAATACTAACACCACCGCCCGCCACTTGTCCACTCACATCGGTCGCATCCAAATGGAACACTTCCAATGTGTTTGTTACATAGAATGAGCCGTGTTTCGCTGAACTCTCTTCATTTAAGACCTCTGTATAGATTTGGCCAGGTGAGGACATTACTAGTATGTGGTATGTGCCATCATCGTAGATAAATGTACAATCACGCACCTAAAACACATCAAATTTTCATTAAAATCGAAAAAAAACAACATTTATAGTGGCAGCCATATTGAATTGCCGTTTTTCTGTATTTGTGATCAGAGCGCCATGGTGGCCAATCTCTCAACCATCAATTGCGTGCCAGTTCACACAAAACACAGTTTCAAAACTCCACCACCATGGGGCACCACTGATATCAATCGAAAGAAGAAAAAAACTAAAAAATCACTCACCTTTCCCGTTGGCACCAAGAAATAATACTGTGGACTAAATGCATCCAATGCCAAATCGTATATCTTAATAAAATCCGCTGTCACCAATGCCAATTTCGTTTGTGAACCGGGCAACCATAATGCTTTTATAATAAAATTGCCACTCTCCAATTGTGGATGTAACACTAAATGATCCGATACCGAACCACTATTCGTAAATGTCAACACATGACAATCTTTCAAACCGCACACAGCCAAATAATCTTCATTACATAAATTACTACACAACGATATGACCGTAAACGGTATCGGTGCGGATGCTAATCTAGTCAATGTCAATTTCCTCGTTGCCGAATCGGCTTGTTTCAACAACGCCGACAATTGCAACACCGTTATCTTCCCTTTCTCATGTGACACGGCCAAATGTTGTCGCTTCCCTTGCGTCGATGTCATACAACACATCGCCACCCTCCGTACAATATGTGCCGACAACAATTGCCGTATAGTTTGGCCCTGTTCCCCGGCATAACTCATTCGTACATTCTCAAAAGCGCCCTCTTGTGAGCCCAATGTCGGCACCATCAGCTGATCTGTATTCACAAACGTTTTCTCCATTTGATGTAATTGATTCAACGCTTTCATTCCCCGCATATAACAACCAACCGGTGAATTTTGATTACAGGTCAATTCAACGGCGGCCATTAATGTTTGCATCACTTGCAACAAATTACCCGACACACTCGATTGACTCAAATAATTCTGTAGAAAATCCCGTGCCCCTTCCAGTTGTTTAACAATCCCACGTGTTTGTCGCCTTGGATACACGTACCGTTCGGTGACGGGTGTGGGCGATGAATGACGACGTCGCACCAACGAACTGGTCAGTTGATTTTCCGCACCTGTTGTTACACTTTGATGTTCATTTGTTTGTGGACTACGTTTCGTTAATGCTTGACAACTGCCATCTTGTTTTGCACCACAATCACAAAAGAAATTCCCATATTTCGCATAACTTAAATCGTGTCCACGATGACAGACACGTGCACATATCGAACACACACCAACACTATCCAACATTCTACATGTGTGACAATGGTACCAATGTTGATTCATAAATTCACGTTGTGTTATTGTGAATGTACACAATTTATTACATAAACTGTCTTCATCACTGTCCTCACCGCTGTCTTCATCGTCGTTCGTTTGTTGTGCATCATCTTGCCATTCTTGATTCTCATTCTCATATTGCCATTCATATTCCCATGGTGGACTTAATGCACGTTTCTCCACATTACATACAATTGCCGTTACCACATCACTCACATAATCCAATATACAACAAGCCGCTTCTAATATTGTATTATTTTTCAACGATTCCGGATCATTTGTTAATTTCATTGTAATCTCTTTGGTGCCAGCATATTTATTACACAATTCAATCCATTCAGTTGTCGATGGGAAGAGATACACGTGCCCTCTACCGGCACCTGCATCAGCTAACATTGTCATCACCATCATTAAATCCGTAAATCCAACACCCTCTAGTGTCGGACACAATAAATACGAACCAAGCGGTATTAATGCACGTAGAATCGTAATTGCCACATCTTCGCTTACATTACTATTCTGTTTCACAATAAAACTGGTTAAAGCTTGCAACAATTGTGTGTTTTCTTGTATTAAACTTTTCTTCTCAACTTGTACATGTTCCTCATCACTTATACACCATTTCTCTTTACTATCATCGCATTTATTCAATGTCACTTGTGTTACACATTCCATCGATCCAATCACAATTTGTTTCAACCATAATTGTAATTTTTCATTATCCACATTTGCCAATTTACTCATACTTGAACATAAATAATTTAAACTTGGATCTGTTGAACTTTTCTCGGTTGCTTGGAATAATTTATTGAAGAAATTCAGTACACGTGTACTATATTGTTGCGACATACGTTTACACGACAACGACATTAAAATTTTCACCAAATCTTTATCACCGGTAAAGAATTGCTCCAATGCTTGTCTTCCACTTGATTTCTCAATAATTCTCTCATAAAATTTCAAACAATTATGTAACATTTTCTCATCAATATTCTCCATTACTTTAAAATCATTTGTACAATTCAATATTAAATTGTACGTATGTTCTAATATATTTAAATAAATCCGTTTCTGATGTTCATCCGTTTCCGTATCACCAATCATTTTATCCAACGTTTTCGATACCATTTCATATAAAAATTCCATACGTACATCCAATGTGATCGATATTAACATTTCAATTGAACGATTCTTCGTATCGGTATTCTCAATTTTCGGTGCATGATCACATATAAACCGTACCAAACTGTACAACAATCTTTTCAACGATAAATTTATATTAAATGGATAACATGCACTCAATGTACTGATATGTGCATCAATCACACTCAAAACATATCCCTCCGATGGTATAATATCATTCTGATACTGATTCATTGCAATCGTCTCCAAAATTACAGTATTCCATTGCTGTTGCACGGTATTCACACTAGATGGCAGCAATTCAATTAATTCCGTTGCTAAGGTATTTGTTAATGGATTTTTCGTCGATGCAATCGCCATCACATCCTCCAAACCATCAAAATCACTCAAATTACATTTGTTCTCAGTATTTTGCTCGACAATACTGTACAACAAACTATACCGTATACAATTCAATATTGTTTGCGTTAAACGTAACATATACGGCAACAAATCCTGCACAAATGTCGTCATTTCACATTCACTATTCGCCATATCATCATTTAAACTCACTTGCAATTTATTTAACAACACATCCAACAACAACAAATGCCACAATGGCGGCAGATTCTCTTTGGCTATAACACAATCCTTTTTCACATCCGGCATTAATGCAACAATACAATTTTTCGCATTCGATATATCGTATTTCACATTATTCACTGCATCACTGACAGCTTTCAACAATTTATCAGTATGTTGTGTGTACATGCCTTGTTTGACTAGACAATCTTTCAGCCAACGATTGAAATTCTTGTGCACCACTCGGGCACCCCACACCAACGAATGCAACAACAATGGACCGGCTGGGAGATTTTCACCACTTGCTAAACGTTCCATATACGCAGCACTCGGTGGCAACAATTGCAACAATCGCCAACAAATGGTGAAACAATATTGCGTTGCACACAGACCCAAAAAGCTCATCTTACTATTCGTCACATGTGTAATATTCAATATTTCAATTAATGCATCCAACAATAATGGATAACGTAATTTATCCGGTGTGCCCAATATAAAATTACTCGCTAAACCATCCAATTTCGGTGCATCTTGATTATTAATTTCAAAATTCGTTAGTACATAAAAACGTGGTTTCATTAGATTCTCTTCATTTGTTGTTAATTTCCGATAAACATCCTCAATCTCTTCCCATACTGTATACATTCTTATCATATTATTCTCTTTACTTTCTTTCTTCTCATCATTTGTACTATTCAAATTGGTCGAATAAAATAGATTCCATTGGATTTGTTCCAATAACGATGTAGGTGCATCGTACAAATGTTTCATTATATAATCAAACAACAACAACAATCTGGACAAATGTAATAATTGTGATTCTTTCAACGGTCCACGTGCCACCTCCGAACACCTCAACACCCCACCAGCCATCAACAGTACTACCGACTTTTTCTGCATCAAATTCAACGAATGAAACAAATACAACAACACTTGTGCATGTTCCACATTCAAATCTTCATTCTCCACATCGATACACGCTTGCGGTGGATTCAAAACATTCTCAATCAATGTATTCACTAAACGATGCCATATACTGATCACGCTCGCCTCTTTCTCGTTCTGTGGCCGTAATAATAGCACTTGTGCCAACACGGACAATGTTCTTGGATACACTTGTAATGGCCAGGCGTGCGGTACGTCCGTATTCCATGGACTCACACCCAAATGATTCAATAAACACGCTTGCAATTGACACAAATTATTATTGGTGATTAAATTGTGTGTGAACCGTGTCAATGCACCACTAAATTCACAATACAATTGGCCCAATACACTGCCGAAATATTGTGATATTGCACCACTCTCTGTACGTGCTGTTTCTCTATCCAAATCCCTTATAATCGCTGCTAATATAATCATTTGTTGTTCATTCAATCCATTTTTAATATAACGCATAATGTAATTACTTTTCGAGCATAGAAAATGCTTATTTAAAAATTGAAATATATTCGTTGCCAATAATATGTAACCATTCGCTTCGCCTTTTTCCGGTACAATCGAATTCACACGATCCGTTTGATTCGGTTTCGTACTATCGACATTATCCGAACTCGATGGTGTTTTCGATTCGTTCTGTTCGGGTGGCGCTAGTGTCTCTTCAAACCATTGTCCCAATATCGGTTCACTATCATCATCCTCATCATCTTCATCGGTTGAACTTTCCGAACACAATATCATATCTTCATAATACGTTGTCGAATCCGATTGACTAAATGTATCACCTTCGGGCGGATGTAATCGTTTCAATGTACACGCTTTCCGATAACTAACAATTGCCAAATAAAATAACAAATGATTGATCGGTGCAGCACTCAAAATTCTCGCTGTACGTTGTAATGCCGTAAATTGGCCCATTATTGTTAATGGTGCCGGTTCCACTTGTACAACACTCCCACCACCACCGCACACCTCCACATGTAAATCATCAAACAATTCCCCCAACAAATTCAATGCTTTCGTTGCCAGGGCAACACTCAACACACCAAACGACTGTTGGAATTTCTGTAAACCACTACGGGCGGCGTTGGTGTCGCGTTGTTTACACGGACTGCGTCCCTTCTCCTCCCGACCGTCGCGTAAATGTTGTTGGCCCATTTTCTCACTGGTCGTTGTCGATAAATGCTGTTGTAGACCGGATATTAACACCCATGTACCACTCAGTAAATAATTCTGATACACATGACCGCCAGCTCGTGTGGAATTCTTTATAACATTCCCAACATAACAATACAGATTCAATGCCTCTTCAATCAAACACACAGCATTCGTATCGTAATCGTCCTCCTTCAAACTGCCACCGGGCTGTTGTTGTTGTTGTGTTTGTTGTTGTGTACTGCATTTCGGCGACACAACGGTGCCACTTGATAGAATTGCACTGGCAGCCGCTTGACTACATGCACAATACAATACAGCCATACATAATGTACATAATTTATCTAATTTACTTGGTGTCAATGGTTCGAGTACCGGTAAATTGATGGCACTTTGTATCAAATTCAATTCGGACACATTTGTTGCCAATGCATTACGTAATATGGTCGCTTCATTTAGATTTGTTGGTATATTGAATGGTTTGCCAGCTAATGCATCTTCCACTTTGGTACGGGCACGTTTTATTGATGGCAAACTTAAACATAAATCCACCAATGTGTCACCCGCTCGCAATGATTGCAAACTTTCCGTATTGGTTTTCAAGAACAGTTTCTGGAAATAATGCAAGATTTATTGTTATGCATTTTTGTGTTTTTTTACTTACGTTTATTTCCGATGTTGGATCACTGGTTGTGGCCACATCGACATTACTACTGCTTGCAGGATTTTGACTGTTTTGTTCGGACGTTGTGGTATGTCCATCACGTAATGGTAGTGTTAACTGTTCAAATATGCTTACAGATAGATCTGAACGTGTTTTAGACATTTCTTGTTTATTACTAAGATCCTTTTCGTTGCCTAAAAGAAAATAAAAATAAACACTGGTACAAGTGTCGACATCTTGTGGAATTCATTCGAACTAACTTTCCAAAGGATTGTGGAAATTTTATGAAAAAATTGTGAAATTTCATGCAATATTCGAATGAAAATGGATGACTAATGCAAGGAATATAATGTATAAGCGAGTATTGATAAAATAAAATGGGAAAAATATGTTGAGTCGATGTACGGGAAAAGTGAGGTTATGTGGAAATTTTTGTGGACTCACCGGGCGACGGCGACTGCTGCGGCAAATTCTCCCCTTTCATTGTTTCCACAAGAACAGAGACCTCAGCTGTTGGCAAAAGGCCTGTTCCACTACATAAAACTTTTATAGCATTTAGATAACGTTCAATTTGGGCACAATTTGGATTTAGTTCAGTTGCAGCTGTTTGAAGGGCACTTATTAGGTATTTTAGCAACACGCGACATGCGGCACTTACTGTTTCTAATTGACTTGCAGACACTACACCCCAATTTAGAATTTTTTTTAAACATACACAGGAACAAGGCAAATCAGAAAAGAAAAAAAATATGTTAATTATATCGTACTGTAAAATGTAAATTGATTTTGATTACTTACAATTTCTAGTATTGCTACTAATGTAATCAGAAGCTAATACGGCAAATGTGTTAAAAAAACTTCGATTCACTTCTTTGTGACGTAATATCTCCGACTCACTGAAACAAATGGTTCAAGTTTAATAGACGAAACGGGTTTCAAAAGAAAATTTCCACACAAGTTAAATAGAAAAAAGTGACACTAATTTGGCACTGTATGTGTGTGTGTTTTTTTTCCACTTTGTCATCGTTTTATTACGTATAATAATAAAACGCGTTTTTATGCTATTCCTGTTTAGTAAAACGGGTTAATACTCACCTTTTTACTATACTTAAGCACAAATCCAATAATTCTGTTTTATTTCCTGTTTTATATGGTGCACATAAAAACGGTTTTAATACAATTGTCCAATCTATTCCGCCACTACTAGCGGCCATTGCCTCTGCCATTTGCAGTGCACAACATCCGAAAAAGAAATGACATTGAAATTTTTAGGGATTTTTGACAGTTCTTTGTTGGATGCACTGTAACCGGAATTTCGTTTTATTTCAATTATATGCGTACATTTACTTGGATATTTATTTGTTTTTGACCATTTTTCAATTATTAATAAATATTTCGAAATTGATTTTCTTTCCTTAATCGAATTATCAAGAATTCAAAAGAAATTACCATGTGGTGTCATCTATTCATTGAGTCATGAACTTGATTGGAAATTTTATTTAGTTTACAGTTTTCTGTAAACACCTCCATTTCTCCGAAAATTTTTTCAGAATAGGAATTCGCCAAGAATTAAAAAAGAATCATCAATTGAAACGATTTCAATATTCGTTTATTACAAAAAACGGGAAAAAACGAAAACCAGACAATGTTCTCAATTTTACAAAAATATCAATTAAATATACAATTACATTATAATCCGTATTCATTTTGTTTGAAAACCTAACATCCAACTACTTAAAATCCACACAAATATCCTAATTATTATCGAAATTTAAAGTGTTTTATGCAAACCTAATGTATCGCGTAACAATTGATTTCTCAATGTCCACAATGCTGCCACAACATTATCATGTTGATCGGCTTTACGCCCCAACCACGTAGCAACATTTTGCAATTTTTCCAAATCGGGTATTTGCGTGTTCTCTGGTGTCGCTTGTAAAGTCCTCTCCCAATTCGTAATATGCTTATTTTCCGCTTGCAATCCCTCAATATACCTGGCAAAACAAAAAAAAAACACCGAAAAATGACATAACCTCAAAACCCCAAAAAACCCATTTCTCACTTTATATAAGCCTCAGAATGTAAAACACGTTGCGGACGTGGCGGTATCGATATAAACATCGGCTCCTGCGCTTTCTGACTACCAGACGACACAGTCGATGGCGACGAAGCTGGTGCTAAATCAAAATTAGTTTACAACAAATTCAATGATTACAAAGCACAAATTCAAAACTACCAAAACACACCAAAAAAAACTAATCTACAAGGTGTTGAAATAAAATAAAATCAAAACTAAACAAAACTCACGAGGATTGGGAGTAGCACTAGGAGTCGGGCGATTAACAGCTGCAGGCTTACTGGAAGGCTTGTAGTTCCTACCACAACAAACAGAGAAAAAAACCAAAATCAAACCAAAAATCTACCGAAAACAAAAACCAACAATTTCAAAATATTCCCATCAATTTTTCTCTGGCTAAAAGATAAACTAAATCTGGAGAGAAACATACGAAAAAAACAAAAACTAGAAACATCCCATGCATCACATTTAAGGAGAATTTGAACACGAACCAGTTATAATTTCAGTTGTGGTGACGCACGGTTGCAATACGGGCATAACACGATTCCCAATGAAATTCCTAAATGAATTCTCAATCAAATTGCAACAACAAAATTCAAATATCCACTTACTTGCTCCGATTCTCCGGTGCCACCGATCGTCCATTCCCTTTATTTATATGCATATCACGTACATGACGCACTAAACGTGCCAAATTCGGAAACGGCTGACAATTCTTCTTATTCCTTATGCAATTCTTCCAATGACAATGCAAATCGGCCCCATTGTTCTCTTGAAAGTATTGCTGCACATGGCCCAATGCCTCTTTACTATCTTTCACACAATGTTCAAGGCAATCTTGTAATTCTTCAAATTGAAAATCACACGAATCCCATAGACATTCGTACACTGGTGGCGGTGCTGGACTGTTACATTGTTCATCCAATAGCATCGCTTTCGATTCCTCATTCAATTTCGATGCACGCTCTTCCCACATTTGTTTCTCATTCGATGGTAACGATTTCCATTCACTGCCCACAATACGACTGATATCACCGAATGTCGATTCAGGGTTATTTTGTACCACTTGTTTACGCACTTCACGTGAATACAATATATAACCAGTCACCACTTTGTTCTTGACTGTTTTCTGTAAATACAATACACATTTTTTGGTTATACATGAGAAATTTCGATATTTTCAATATGGACAAAATTATCAACACTCATGGAATTATGGCCACAGCATGCTATTTACATTGAGTCATTGTTTTTTTTCTTATTTAGAGTGTAAATTGTGGGGTACCTTTTTCGCGGTGGCTGGTGTTGTTGGTGTATTTGTGTTCGGTGTACTTGTACCGGGCGTTGGTATTACAGCTGGTATATCGCCAGAACCGACCGATGGTGGACCACCATCTAATGAATCTTCCATTAATATATCCATATCGTTCATTTTTGTTAATTGTGGCGATGGTTCCTGAAACACCGAAATTGTGCCCATTTTGTTTTTTCTTTCTCATCACAAAAACAAATTCAATTGTAAATTGTGATTAATTTTAATGGAAAATTTTGTTCGTACATTGCCTGGAAATGGACTACTATCCATTTGACTATCCATTTTGTATTTTTAACAAATTTTTTACACTTTGAAGTTTTTACCACTTTTTTTTCTTGTTCACATTTTATTTGCCTATCATTGTAAATTTTTTGCAATTAATTAAGTAAAAACAATAGACTTTAATTGAATTTCGTTAATTAATATAATAATAAAATGATTTGTTCACCATTTGGCATTTTCTACTATCACTTATTTTGACATCTAATAAAATGGCCGGCCATGACAGGTGAATGTCAAAGAGGGCGCCAAGCGCGCCAAATTCAAATTCTCACAACTTAAATAAATTGGAAAAATACGTAAGAAATTTTACTCACAAGTTCAATATGTTGATTTGTGATTTTATCCACATGATAGTACCCATCATATTCCTGTAACATACTCATAAATAGCATGCACCACACAAAAAAAACCAAAATAGAAACAATTCCACTTTGTTTTCTTTTTTTTAATTAACATTCATGCATCTCTTTTTGGCTATATAGAGTGCATATAACTTACATTATATGCATGCATACAATTCCATGAATGTTATACTCATGTTTTCTATTCCAACAAACAAACAATTCTCTTACCTTTAATGGATTGATCAATTTTGGAAAAAAATAAACTTCATCCTCCGTCACCGTTGTACAATGTCGATGTTTTTTCAATCCTTCCGTTGGTAATTTCTTAATTTGTCTATTGATTTCATCATACATTGATGTACATATAAACACATCCGCTTCTGGTATCTCAGTAATACGATCTGAAAGTCCAAAATCAAATTAAAAATCATTCAACATATTTCAAATCATCAACTTACATGATATATACTCGTTATATTCTAAAACTGAACATTTGCCTACAATACTAACTAATGGATTTGCATCGTCTAACGTTGACAATAGCACTTCTTGTTTGTAAAATGTTTTTGTTAATGATTGTTGTGGAATGTCTTGCGATGTCACGAACCACGGACCACGAAAATATCCTTTACCACTACAAAAAACAACATCAATCAAACAACACAAACAAAAATTCAATCCTTACTCTTTTGTATCCCATATAGAGTCAATTTGTGCAATCATCTGTTTCCCACCATCAGTAACAACATAAACATAATCACCAGTTTTAATAACACCGCTACATATCGTATTATATTGCTCATAATACGTATTACCATCCTCTATACAGACATTATTAAAAGCAATCACATTCTGCAACAGAAAAAACAGTTTTCTTGAATTAATTCCGCAAGTCACCCCAAGATGGCGCCACCCACCGGCTTCTCTTTCTCCACCAACTTTTCCTGCTCTTGTAATTCAGCCAATTCATCCTTATGTTTCTCTACCCGCTCCCTAAACACACTGACCACCCTTTTCGGTTCCAACACCACATCCCGGGGCACCAATTTCAATGTTGGATTGTCCGGAAACAGCTTAATCTTCTTAAAACTTCTACTTCTTGTACTATAACGTGACTCACACACATACACATCTTTCTCATCATAACCATCCGGTCGCATATTGAAATAATATCGAACATTCACCACACAACAGCGTTCTTTCACTTCCTCCAATGGCACCGTACAATGTGTGTCCGATTTGAAGACTTCACGTTCTAAAAATTTCCTCGTTGTCACATGATACGTTTCAGCTGGCCGTAAATAATAATTCCCATATAACATTTGTTGTCCATTATTATTCGTCCATAAACGTTCGATTAATATTATATGAGGATCGCATCCCTTCTCTTTAGCATCCAAATAAACAAATTCGCCCACTTGAAATGTTTGCTGATTACAAATCATCGTTTCGCCCACATTCAAATTCATTGTTTCTTTTATAATTGAATCGTCCGAGCTGCGTGTCTCCTCCGTTTCCACTTCCAATGATTCCTGTAACAATTTACTTTGTCTGATCGATTCAATGGCACTCAATGCATCGTCAATTGTGTAATTCAATGCGGGCGATTGTAATAGTTCACCATTTTTACACAATTCATCACGTTGTTTGATAAAATATGTTTGTAATTCAATACTATCTTCGAATACTTGTGAATCGGTGCGTGATAAACGACGGGCACGTTCCATACAAGCAAAGAAATCCTCTTGGAACACATCCAAACGTTTATAAACACCTTTATCCAGTCGACGTTTTATTAAATCCAATGAAACCGCTCGCACTTTCTTGCCATCGATTTCATCATGTTCCGCCAAATCCACAAACGAATCGGTATAACATCGACCATCGCTGTCCTGATGATTGTACACATTTGTGAAGAGATTTAATAAAATGTCTTGGACAGCTGTTTGAATGTCCGGCACCAGATTGTCGTCCTCTTTCAATTGTAATTTCGTTTGATGACATAAACGTTGTAATACCAATGCGTCTTTGTATATTTGCGAGTCCGGTTCATTATATTTGCATGCATTATCAAACATTAATACAAAATCAGCCACTAAATCGTCAATTAATTCATATTGATTTGTTTTCAATTTATGTGCAATCTTTTCCATATCAATTGGCTGTTTAATCACTTCATAATAATCCGGATAGTCGAGTTTCGACGGTAATTTCATGAAAATCACCGACAATTGCCGATTCGCTTTCGGCTCACGGTAATCTCTGATTGTTTCAAACATTGTTTTCAAACTCTTCTCATATGGATGATTTGTATTGTTTGTTTGATGGTGTGGTTTACGTGCTTTATAAACACGCACATTATTCCGATCACGATGCTTTTCGGGCGTTATTATATTGTGTGCATGATGGCCACCAACACGGTCCAATAAATATTTCTCTAATAATAGCGAGTCTTCATAAATTGGTGAATTCTCTTCATTGAATTGTCGACAATTGCTAAACATTAATTTAAAATCTTTTATTATCTCATTTTCACTTGTATATTGATCACTTTTGATTTTCGATTCGATTTCTAAAAAGTCTATTGGTTCGGCTATTACTTCGTAATAGTTCGGGTACAGTTTCTTTGACGGTTTCTCCATGAATGCCAACATCGGTTTGCGACCGTCTTCACACTGCAACAAAATTAAGAAAATCAAACGAAATTAATAAGAAAATGATCATTTTTCTCTAAAAAAATTATTTGTGAATGACAGATAACAGTTGACCAAAACGTCACAAGATGGCGTCACTAGGGCCAACAAAGCTTTTACTCACAGTGTAATCCAACAAAGATTTAGCTAAATTATGTAATCTCCTCTTTAATGGAATGCCATCTTTCGGTGGCCTGCCTCTCGGTGTATGATGTGGTGTTATTGAATTTCTACTCAATCTTGAATTCGATTTCCTTTTCAAATCGTTCCCTTCAAACTCACTATCCGTATCCTGAAACATAACCTAATTAAAAAATTTCCACACACTTTAAACTGTTTGTATTTTTGATGAATATGAGAATGAACAGAATTTAGTTAGTGCAACAACTCATACCTTCCGATTTTTGTTAGTGATTCTTTGTGTTACCTGATCGATATCAAGTAGTTCTTGTACTTTGGCTTGCATTGCTTTCTGCAGTTTAACAGCATCCTAAAACCACACAAAAAATTACCAACACTTTTTAACACAAAAATCAACTATTCACCTTGTACAATTTCGACGTGGCCACATTATACTTTTTCGCATTCTCAAACATAATCGTCAAATCACCAGCCACTTCACTCACCGTACCATAAGCACGATTCATCAATTTCCTACGAATCTGCGTCAACGACACGGGATTCTTAATTTCCCGATAATAGTCCGGATAGAAACGTTTCGATGGCAACCGCCAAAACGGCTCACTCAACGGCACACCACTATTATTCGTCACAGTTTTAACACTTTCAAACAATTTCCATTGTGGATTCTCTTCAATGTCATCGCCCGATTGGTCATCGTCCTCGCACGCCTCCTCCGTATCCACATCCTCGTCCGAATCGTCCGTTAACGATGCCAATGTGGCAATTGCTGCACTGCCACGTAACCGTTTACTTCTGATCCGTTCACTGCATTTGTTCACCGTCGAACGGGAATTCTCCACTTCGATCTTCTTCGATTGTATCACTTTCCTCAACAATTTCGCATTTTTATAGATTGTACTGGTCGGTTCGTTGAACAAACATGCATTCTTTGTCATCAACAACAAATCCCGTTCCAATTCGTTTAAATGTGTGTAAATATTGTTTTGGATTTTGGTGGCGATCAGTTTTAAATCGATTGGTTGCTCAATCACCTCGTAATATTCGGGATAACGTTTTTTCGATGGTAATAGTTGGAATGCGGTGTAAAGGAGTTTGTTGTCATTGTCGGTGGCGGATAGAACGGATTGGAACAATTCCTCGTACTGATTTGTGGTGTTGGTGTCGTCGTCGTCGTTTGTGTCGTCGTTCACCACCACGGGGCTCTCTTCGGGGCGGATTTTACGTGGGCGACCCGGTCGCCCGTGCCGCTGCGGCTTCACTTGCACCACTTCCTCCTCCTCTTTCACATTCAACAGTTTGTTTTTGTTTGTTAGAAATAAATCCCACAATTCACTGGCGTCTTTGTATTCCTGTGTGTTTCGTTTATAGAACGCTTTTGTGTTGCGGACAATGAGATCGATGTCGTTTTGTAAATCGTCCACGTCTTCGTACTCGTCGGTTTTCAGTTTTTGTTGGACTTTAAGTAAATCGATGGGATTGGAGACGACATCGTAGTAGCTGGGCTCTTGGCGACGTTTCGGTACACGAATGAATGAGTCACACAGTAATGAGCCGTCGTCTTTTTTGTGGTTTCTTATACTGTCGTACAATTGATGACAAAGTTCCATCTAAAAAAAGCCAAAGTTTAAGCAATTTCGTGGGGAAAATGTGGAATTCGTTTCATACTGGATCGAAATTTTTCCGACGTTTTCGCATTGTGGGGCCACTGCTGCTTGTGGACGCTTCCAAACTGTCCAACGAGTCGTCCTCATGTTGGCCCCTACTCGCTATTGAACTAGTTCGGCGTCTTTTACTCATTTTCACACCACAATTTTACGATGTTAGTAATTCGAGTTTAAGTAACACATTCCATAGGATATTCACTAACTTGGTAACTGAAAAGAAGAGCATAAAATCATGTCGGTAGTTGGAATAAACGCGGTGTTTAATACAAATGAGCTAAAAAACGAAATTTTAGGTTACCTTCAGAGAAACAATTGAAAATTGTTGTTTTGACAGTAGTGTTTTATGTGTGCCTTTGATAATAATTTGTACTGGTATCTATACCATTATAAATCAACTGAAATATTTATATAGAAATATAGAAAAATCGCAAATTATGTAAATAAGGCGCGACAAAACTTCTACTACCATTCCATTCTTCAACTCAATACAATTCTTTTGCAATGGCGTCCTATAATGATGTTTAGAGAGGGACGGATAGATGTCAGAACAATGTACAGAACAAGGACAACAGATGGCGGGGCTATTTTTATTGCATCCCTTCAAATTCGCAATTGTTCAAATTGTCATAATTTAAACTTTTTAAAATTTAAAATTTATTTAAACAATTTACAATTCCCTATTTGCGTTTTGCGTAAATATTGAATTAAGATGATGTTTCTTACATGGTGCATTCGTGAATAATGAACCAACGAAACGTTTCTTCATATTTATATCACCATGTTCGTTGGATATTATTTTACAGTTCATCACATCGAATATTTGGAAACCTAAACAGCGAAATTTCTCATCGGATTCATACAGTTCGGTAGCAATTGATGGCTCTAAATAGGGCACACCGGAAAATGGGTTTATAAAGTCAGCCCAATAGCCAGCTGAACGGAGTTTGTCACACACACTTTTCGCAGCCAAAACGAACTGAAATCAAATGTATTATTAAACAATTTACACATTGGTGTTTGAATTACAGTTTGAGCCATTCGCTCGGTTTCCACTTCCTTTTGTTTCCTCATCGAACGCAAATCAGGCTTCATTGTTATTGTAATAATGGACAATTCGGAATTCTCCAATGTTCGATGTGGAAAGAGATCGCAAACGGTTTTACGTAAGACCGTGGGACAGGACTGAACACGGCACACAATATTGGCATCGTCGTTTGTTTCCTCGTCCATTTGTTCCATAATCAAATCAATGTCTGTTTTCACGGTTGTTTGGCGATCGTACCATCCAATGCCGATGTGGCCACGTAGGAACAATGGGAATCCATCAGTGGATGCTAGCAACTCGAAATTGGGGTCTCTCCAAGCCAAACCGTTTCTATCTGCAATGATTTTTCGTTTTGGATTACATCATTTTTTGGAATATATCGTATTTGTACCTTGAGCAGCTTCTCGTCTGGGTTTCACTGTTTTGTATGAATTGTTTGCATTACGTACACGTTTTGAGTAGAATCTGGCAGCATTTTGTGGTATTTGTAAATTGTTTTTGGAAAATTTTGTGATTCTTTGCAAGCAACGAATTGACATTTCTTTATTTTTTGTTTTCCATTTGGCACTCACGGGACACAATCTTCTGTTCCTGTCTTCACTGGGGACGTGTATGAGTTAGACGGAGATGGACAGTTGTTTGGTTATCTGATAAATTTTACAAAGGAAAATTATTCAAAATAAATTAGATAAAACAGTAATTTAGAACATAATTAGATTTGCACTGAAATTTTAAATATTTCTCGATAAAATGAATTTGATTTTCATAATTTTCTGTCACTTCTACCAACATACTAAAAAGTAAACAACTAGATTTGTTTTCTGTTCTGCGGCTAAGTTCTTTCCGTACCAATTTGTGTATGCGTAAAATTGTAAGTAATAAATATTTGTAAATATCTTAATCATCCTTCAATTTTACTTGAAATATTCATTTAAAATAATAAATATAAGTGATGTAGCACCTGTTTCACCCTTTTGTGCAAGGATTTGTTTAAATTTTAATTTGTTACAGGCAAATTAAGAAATTATTTGAGGTTATGTCACATTTATTTTTACTGTTTATTTTAATATTCCAAGTGAAATGCACTTATTAGGAGAAAATAGTTTAAATTCGTACATGCTAAATACCAATTATTCACGAAAAATGTCTAAATTAGCCAGTTTTCGATTTTTTATCCTTGTACTAATTTGGGCATATTTTTAGGGTGCACCAAGATGAAGTTCAACAAATTAGTAACTGCCTCCCGCAGTAAGAACCGTAAGCGCCATTTCACCGCCCCATCGCATATACGGAGGCGTTTAATGTCTGCACCTCTTTCAAAGGAACTGCGACAAAAGTACAATGTACGTACAATGCCAATACGTAAAGACGATGAAGTGCAAGTAGTACGTGGACATTACAAAGGCCAACAAGTCGGAAAAGTCGTGCAAGTTTATAGGAAAAAATTTGTTATTTATATTGAACGAATTCAAAGAGAAAAAGCTAATGGAGCCAGTGTGTACGTAGGAATCCATCCCTCAAAGGTACCTACACATTTTTCAACTTTCAATTATCTAATCACCCCCCAAAATGATGAATTCAAACCATTCGTAGACGATTAAATTCATGTAAACATTTGCAGTCCATTTCAAGGTTCTCTTGATTTGTTCTTCAATGTTTCCATAACGGATTTAATATCATGGTGAAAAGATGGCTCTGACTTTCATCAATTCCAACCTCAATGCAACTTTGTGTCCTTGTCACAATCTGATTCTTAAATTTGCTTTCAGGTCGTTATCGTAAAACTTAAGATGGACAAAGACAGGAAAAAGATCATCGACCGTCGTGCTAAAGGACGATTAGCAGCATTAGGAAAAGACAAAGGAAAGTACACTGAAGAATCTGCTGCCACTGCAGCCGCTGTTGAAACATCTTAAAACATTGTGTACAATTCTTTTGTATTTTAAACTATAAGGACCATTAAACACTAAAAAAACATTCATTGTTTTATATAAAAATCGCTTTTAATATATAAAGTATATAATATAGAAACAAACTCCAATATTTACAAATTCTAATAGAAAAAACATTGAAAATACAAATGGCAATTTTATATAACAAAATAATTTAATCTTTCTCCCAAAAACGTTATTTACTAATACAATGTGCTTTCATATTGCTCGATTCAATCAGCAACGATGCATCACACATCATTCGGGCATTACTTCTTACTAAAAACAACAAATGACACTCTTCATACACCGTCAATTGTACTCTTGTACAGACAAGTCCATGTAACACGGTCGCCCGTTGCAAATCCAACCACCGCTGCAATCCCAATTCACGTTCCCTTATCGTACTGCCCAAACACACATCCGATGGGCCCCACAACGAGAACTCCAGCACCGATTTGACTTGTGTCAACGACACAGCACGTTCATTACTCAACAGCGACTCTATTAACGACATATACTTGGAATCGGTGTGTAATTGTTGCACCGCTTGCAATGCACACATACACAAACTCCCATACGGATCGTCGTCAGTGTTCGAACGTAATTCTGGACTGAAACTAGAAACAAGTGTTAAAAAACAGTTTGAAATCATTGAGAAACTCTCCTTACTTCGGTAAGAAACTTAATCGATACTGCATTTCACGATCCATCTCTTTATTCAACACAAAACAACTCAACGACAATGGCAACTCTTCAATCCCTTGCGCTTGTAACGTTTTCAATGTGTTTACTAACTGCAATAAAACGAAATTCCCTTCACGCCACATGTCTGTCTCATTTTTCGTATGTAATAATTCGGCATATGATTGAATTGTATGGATTTGTAGTGAAGAAAGTACGGAAATGTTTGCTGAAAACAGAAAAACAGCCATTAATTATGCAACCAACAACACACCCAAATCGCCACCTTGGATCAACTGCGAATTCTCCTCCTCTTTCACACCAGACAAAAATTCCGCCGGAATTAAATCACTGAACTCTGTAATCGGCGTTAAAATCCAGTTACCCAACTGTAAAGTATTCGAATTACAGAGACCTGTACTCAAATACAACGTAACATGTTGCATTTGCCATAATGCTTGATAAAACACACATTTCCCAATTACAATCGGTTTATGGCTGTGATTCAATGTGAAATCCGACCAACGTAAATTCTCCATTGTCTTTAACACCCTCAAAGCGGCCACTACATGCGAACTTTGCTGCACATTCTCCAATACTTGTGCTAATGCTTCATGATTCGCCACCACAACCGCCCCATAATTGTCCTCCAAATTTTTATGGACAATACTCCGTCCTTTTCGGGCACGTAATTTATGTGTCCGGCCATTTGTCGGCCAGAAATCCGGCTCATCTTCGGTCACTTCACTTTCACTGCCATAAAAACTGTACGGGGCGTAGATTTCCGATTCCGTTTCACTGCCACAATACGTTAAACTCATCGTACGTGGTAGATTCTCTTTGAAATAATCACCACACACATCGATACTGCTCTCTGACCGTTTATTCAACCGTTTCGGACTGTGTTCGGGGCTGGAATTGATGTAGTCGTAAATTTCGTTGTTTTTCCGTTGTTTCTCTTCACGTTCCCGCATACTGGCAGTGCGTTGTGGCTTGTTTGGCACCAAACTGCTACGCACTTCACCAATATTCGCATAAACAGTCTCTTTGTGCTTCTGTGGCGGTGGATTGTCTTGGAATTGACGTTGTTTCTGTAAGATTTCATTCGATTTCGGTGGAATCGGTTTGGTTTTATGTGAATCTTCGTGTCGGGGCGGCGGTGGCGGTTTCACTGTGACCTTCTCTTCGATTTGTGGTGATTTCGGTACGATTTCAGCACCAGTCAATTCACTGGGATGTACGATGACGATGCGAGGCTTCGGTTGCGGTGGAGAGTCGAAATCTGGTCGTAAATCGAGTGCGGATTTCGTTAGTTCTTTTGTGTTGTGGCCCATACGCAGGAATTTCTTTAAAGAGAAACGGTTTTTGGGTTTTTTCTCGTTTAGGCTTAAATTTAGGTTGTCGGTGGAGAGGGAAATCGCTTTACGGGGCGCCGGTTCAGGCAACAAGTTCATAATCTGCAATAAAAAAAAAACAATGTAAAAAAATCGAGAACTTTTCAATTTTTGTTTTTGTTAGTTTTACGTGAATTGAGTGAGATTTGTTGGTGTCTTCCGGTGGTGGTTTGGGAGCGCGTCGTTTTCTCGACAAATCGTTATCGATTGCGTCTTGTTTCATCAAAACTGGACGACTTTCCACTTGGAACGTGCTTAAAATCGGCTTACGCACTAAAACCGTCGGTTTTGAGGGGATTTTCGGCTTCTCTGGTGGATTTGAGTGTAAAAACGTTTGCTGTGACTCCATTGGAGGCGGTGGTGTTAATGGCAGGGCTGGAAGTTCGGTTGTGGCCTCAGGGGGATCCGCTCTACCGTCCGGTTCGCCCGCCAATTCGCGAGATTGCGGGAATATCGCCGGTTTCTCCTTAATTTCCACTCTGTCGTCGTTGTTGTTGTTGACCTCTTGCGTTTTACGTAAATGTTTCGTGTTTAACAGTTCGATTTTGGCACTGGATGTTTGAATCACTGGCTTTTCTTGGTCCCGTTTCAATGCTGGCGTTCGTGTTAAATTGACACGCTTCTCTACCGGTTTTGCAACGTTTTCCTTATTGTTAACGACCTTCTTTCTACTGATTATTTGTATGGAGTTTTTGTTCTGTTCTAAAGTCTCGTTGATCTCTTCCAATAAGGATTTCTCTGCTATTTTTGTTGATTCATCACTTTTTGCCGTGTAAGAAGTGAGGACAACATTTGGTTTCGTTTCTGTTATGATTTGTTTTGGATTTTTTACAATTGAATTGAATTTTCTCGGCTCTTCTCCAAACGGTGTCACTGTTACAAGTAGGGTTTGTTTTTTGCCGTCAGAATCGACGACCGGTTTGCCCAACATTAAATTATTGTACGTTTTCTTCACTTCTATCGAGTCTTTTAAAGAGGACATGTTGTAGTCGGTATTCTGTTTGGTAATACGTTGTAGTTCTTTATCGGTTTCATCTTCCGCATCGATTCGAAAATCCTCTTCGTTTGTCTCTTGTTCATCGTTACTTTCCTCGTCATCTGTGAGCCAATCTTCGCCACCCACACCGATGATTTCACTTAATTCGTGTGGAAAACATACGGAACGTTTGGATTTTTTCTTGTTGTTACCCGTTTTCATAATACTGGACAGATTTCCATTAATTACAGTTGCGGGAAGAGGTTTGAACTTTTTTGAGGTTATGTTGTGCTCGTCTTTTGATTTGAAACAATTTGAGCACAATTCCTTTTTCCATGCATTTTGGACGAAATTCTGGCAGATTACAGACATATTCACGTGAATATCTGCAAAAGAAACGAGATATGTATTAATAAAAATTTATTTGAAATTGAAAATTTGGTTAGAAAAAAAAGTAACTAGAAAAATCACCAAAATAATCAAAAATCGAGAATTTTATTGAATAACGCAATTAAATACATCTAATCATCTTCTAGCTCCGTTTCCTCGTTCTCAACAAATTCCGATTCCGTATTATAATCCGTTGTTACTTCAGTTGTGGTCGGCGGTTCCTCATCGCTGCTCTCCTCTGCCATAATTTCATTGTAAATCTGTTCCCTTTCATTTTTCACAACTTCCCGTTCACTAATCATAATTAATTCCTTATCAATTCGATTAAGTGATGGCAAAACAACCAACAACGCCAACCTAACAGGATCTCTCTTCTCGTCATCTTCTCCCATCATTTCATCCTCTTCCTGTTCACCCTTTTCCCCAATTTGCCCTTTAACTGGATTCCCAATCACAACAATCGTCTCCAATTTCCTCAAACACGCCAGTTTCCTAAACTGTCTCCTCTTATTCACTCGATTATTCCTCAAATTCAAATAAACCAACTGTTCCATCGCACAAAATCCGTCCAATTTCCTTATTTGATTGTCCCTTAAATGCAGTACAGTTAAATTACACAAATTGGCCCCATTCACCGTTCGTACACGGTTCATTGGTGCATAAACTTTGCACAAACCCATTGGAAATGTGCCATTCAATTCAGTTAAATGATTTCCACGTAAATCCAATTGTTTCAAACACTTCAAATTGCCATCATCCAATTGTACAGTGAACAACATATTGAAATTCAACTCCAAACACTCCAACAACGGTTGTTTTATGTCGCACGTCTCATGAATGTGGTTCCGATTCAATATCAGCACCTGCAAATGTGACATTTGCACCAAAGCGCCCGAATCTAATCGATTTCTTTCCACTTTCAAATACAACAAGTACGGCAATTCAATGAGCATTTGCAATGCATCCAAATTCAATAAATTCCCACTTAGATCGAGAAAAAGTAAATGCTTGAAATGGATTAGGATGGAAATGTCGGTGAGTTTCGAATCGTTCAACGTCAACATTAAATATGCATAACGAATGCCACTTTCATCTTTTCCTAACAGATGCAGAGCGTTGCTGGCCTCGTGGAAAGTGAGTTTCTTTTCGATTATGATCTGGTCCAATGGTGGATGGATGGTTGGGGGCGAGAGGAAGCCGCCCTCACCGAATTCGCCCATTTTCTCGCTGACAACCGACTTTGAGAGCAACTGTTGCGATCTAGAAATTTACATAACTGTATTCATCGGGCATTGTTTACGTTGAAGACGAGATGAATGGTTCGTCTGTCTTCATCAACTTACTGTTAGGTGTTCGGAACGGGAAAAATCACATTCCATTCGAGCAACAATGAATGCCAGTATTTTTTTTTTTTGTAAATTTCCCATTCTCTCGTATTATTCAATGTGTTGTATGTAAATGCGTTTTGAAGACTGAAAAATAGCCACTTTCATAAAAAAAGACGTTCATGCATTTGTTTATTATTTCTAATGTGTGTTTACAACTTTCCATTTTATTTATAAACGTGCGTTTTGTTGTAATAAGACGCTTTTTAGCTCATTGTTTTGCGAGGTTAAAATTTGACATTTAAATTTTCCCTCGCACAAAGGGCCGTAGATGGCGCGCATTCAAGTTCAATTTGAATACTGGCGGGTAAAAGGAGAAAAATTAGAAAAGTGGATTGAATTTAGGCTAAAAGAGTCTCATTTAAACCTGTTGCAAGTGGAAAGTATGCCCCAAAGGGGCTATAAGTGCCGCACAAAACGGTCATAGCCTTGAACTTAAAAATTTATGGCCTCAAGTAACTCTAGCGACACACTCTTTTCCCTAACCAGAAAAGAACTTGATTTTAATTGAAAAAAATATAAGGAAACGTTTGAATTATTCAATAAAGAAACTGTAATTACAAAGTTGAAGGTGTTTGGTTGTTTATTAATGAACCACACCTGAATTACAGTCACCTGCAATTTTTGTCGCATTATTTTTAACAAAAAACAGCGAAATTAATTAGAAAATCGGTATGAATCATGGATTTCGAGGATGTGTAGGTATAAATAAATTTGTTTATGGTTAATTATTTAAATAATATTGTTATTATAACATGCACTTTCTCTTTTATGAAAAATTGCATTTTATTTCGTATTTCTCTTGTTACAAAACATGTAAATTTTAAACTAAATTTTTTCTTATTAGCACCACATTAACGTGATTAAATAAAAAAAATCCACTAATGAGTGATTTATTTAATAGCAAATTTATTATTTATCTTCACAAACTATCTCCGACCTACAATTTATACAATTTTGTAAATTTGTTCAATTGTTTTAAGCCATTTTCTAATGACGGCAATTTATTATATGTTCTTTATTAATAATAATTCAAGGCATTATTCAATTAATGGTGAAATGGTAGCAGAATTTAATTGTTTTGATTCGAATTTTTGCAATTTCCTCGATAATTACAGTGATTTACCATTTACAGGAAACTGTAATTTGCTCTATGGAATTTTGTCAATAAATCACACACAGTGAAACTTGGAAACTTTCTATAAGCCCTAAAAGGTGAAAAATCCCATAAAGATGGAATTTGAACGTTTAGATGGGGAAGATGTGCCCGCATTGTGCACCAATTTCGTGTAATAAAGCCAATAAATTCTCATTATTGTATGGATAAAATCATTGTCGATTGTTTAGTTACTTAATAACTGCATACGCTCCGTTAAATAAAATAATTGCCTTGCTGCTGGCACACCCAAAAATTTTATAAATACAAACAATAAAGTATTTATGTAGCAGACAATAGAGTTGTAAACTAAGTTGGAAAATCGCAATTTTAACCACTTAATCGAATAGATTGTATTAAAAGAAATGATTTGTCATTAAAATTTAATCGGATTTGAATATATTTAATTAGTTATTAATGAACAAAGTTTAAATTTTAATGAAAGCCGCGATTTTAACCACGTGGGGTCGACATCACGAACAAACATCCAATGGGGAGGGAGTTGTTTGTTGGTGCGCTCCGGACTATAATTTTACCTGAAATCGAGCAGGTAGAGTATAAGTTCAGGTACCAACGAAAAAAGCGACCCACTGTTTACAAGTGACAGAGTTGTTTGATTTTGAGAGGATCGAGTGTGACGTCACGAACAAATCGGCTCGAGGTTCGAGTGTTGTCGAAATTTTAATTGTTAATAATTAATTACGCGAAAATTATAAACATTTAGCCCCTCTCAAATATACCATTATGTTTTGAATTCACCATACTTTGGATATAGATACATTTTAAAAAATAGTTTACAACTCTATTTAAAATAAAAGAAATTACATGAGAAAAAAATTACAGTTTCCTTTAATGTACACATAATTAGATTTTGACTGTTTGGTGAAAAGATAAACAGTTTTTCAATAAGATTACATGTGGGATCTGTGTCAAGAGTGCACAGACTGTTTTTTTATTCATTCCACGTTCAATTAATAAGTCCGTAATGGGTTTTGTGTATAGCACTTTTTTCTGTCTAAGAAAGAAATTAAATGTAAGAACGCACAGCAATTGGAGCATTTATCAAAAAAGAAACAAAAATACCACAAAAAGAAGCGAATTGTAACGAATTCGGATGTGGTACACACATAATTATCGCATTAAATTTAATGTCGAAATTCAAATTAGGCGCCTTTTTCCCATGGAAAACGCACCCCCTAGGGAAAACTCATGGAAGCACTTATTAAAAATGTCACCCCTAGAGGGCATTAGAAAATTAACGGAAAATTCAACATTCCAAATAAATGAAAAGAATTTATCGCTTTTATAATTGTTTACACAATAAAATGCAGTGATTTGTAAACACAGATTTTTCCACAAATGGTAAAAATACGATTATTCATTTATATTGGATTAAAAGAGTTTTTATAGGTGAATGAACGTGAATTTCGAGACCGATGATCTCTCTTCCAACAACAATCTAACTGTTCGCCCTCCCATAAGCAATAAATAGCCTCAAGTGATTTAAAGACGTGCCCCAAAATACTATTCTCGTGCCGGAAACAAAAACAGACCGTTCCAAAAGCAGCCAAACATCAAAAGCGAGACGACGAACACGTTAGAGAATTTGTAGAGAAAAAATTGAATGAACAACAAAATAATAATGATAATGATCAGTTCACGCTTCAAGAAGTATCCCTTTACAACATAATAAATTTATTTCAATGACACGCTTTTCATGCACTTACGAAATACGTGTTTTTGTTGTAATAAAGGCACAGAGAGACGAATTTTTTGTTCATGTCGTAGGTCAGGAATTTACTTACTTGTGTTGCGTTCAATTCGATGAATTTTAAGTCCAATTAAGCATCACAATACACACACGACTCATCGACAGTATAAGGACGGATGTGTGGAATTAAAACGCGTTTTTCGTTGTGTTAAACTGCACGAGACTGTTGAAAACCCTGAATATTTCTTTCCCATTCATTTCTAGACCACACAATCTCCTCCTAAACATTACAAACACTGATTAACCTCCCACCATCTCAAAGACTGGAAGAAAGAGAGACTTGTAAGTTGTTAAGTGCATTTCTTGCCTCTCTTAAGATGCTGTAATGTGAGTGGTGGGGTGTGACAGCGTCTTTTTGTGCTAAATTCGAAATAGACACGGGGTAGATTTAAGTGTTTTCCATTTTTAGAATTTGAAACCGGAAAATTGTTATTTTTAGGCAAATAGTTTGGTCAATTCACAGAAATAAAATTGCATTTATTCTGGCAACTTGTTAAATATATATTTGTCTCATGGTTTTTTTGATGAATAATTCTAAGAAAAAAAAATGAGTCTTCTTTGGTTCAGTAAAACAGTTTTGAAAGTTTTCCATTTTTAAATTATCCGCGCTTTTGACACTCCTTAATAGAAAGAGCTCCACCTGTTGCGAATCTTTCATTGCAAGTGTATAGCTAGTCGCATAACCTACAGGTATCAGATGGAAACAATTAAAATTTATCTAATTTCTATTGAACTTACATTAAAACACTACATAATATAATATAATACATATTAATAATTTACAGAAAAGATAATAAAGAGAATGATTTAATCTCACAAAAAGGAATGTTTAATCAATTCTCAATTGGGGTACCCTAAAACCACAAGAAAATTTAGCCACGTTATGCTATTGTTAAACGCAAAACACTTACCCATTCTCTGGCCATGATTAAAATAGTGTGTTTATCAAGTTTGGGGCCAATTAATGGATTCATTTGGGCTACATAGCAGCACAACCAACTAGAAGAAAATTGATTATTGTTTTGACATAAATTGTTAAAAAATACTTACAATAGCCAGCAACAAACGCCCGTTAACATTAAAATAACTTGAATAATGCTAGAAATGGTATTAGATTAGAAAAAATGAACAAAATTATGGCAGTAGTAGACTTACCCTCGATTTGGGCCTTTTGGGACGATTATTGGTAAAACTCCTCCTACACAACCCCACAAAACAGTGAAAATGATAAATGGCAATACAGCTGCGCCCATTTTACGGGATTTTCTATTAAAAATTACACAAAATTTGGGCTATTTACTGGATCTATAGCCAAGGAAAATTGTCTTATGACTGACCAGGTTAACCACTACAATAATTCAAAACAAAAAGTCCCTAGAATTTCCCCCACTCCATTTGCAAGTTAAACACTCTTAACCTTAATTTTCTCATTTTTTGCATTTAAACTAATTTTTATGTAAATAATATTTAAAAAATGACGAATAATCAACTATATCGAAACTGTCTCTCAAAACTTTTCCAACCAACAATAAAACTACCAAAATCCGCAGTGGTTAAGAACACAGAAATAATTTCAAATAGTCAGCGGGTTTGTATTCGCTTCTAAAATTAAACAGAAACAATGTTTTTATGTATTCAGTTTTCAGTTAATGCAAGAATTAGGTCTTGTCCACCAAGCAAACAATGGATGTTACAATTTATTACCACTATGTGTTCGTTCATTGGAAAAATTAGTAAAACTAGTCGACCAGGAAATGAATCAAATCAACGCCCAAAAACTAGCATTTCCCTACTTCATAAATGAGTCACTTTGGAAAAGAACTGGCCGATTAACAGCCGACATCAATTCCGAACTCTTCCAACTCACAGACCGTCACAATCACCGGTACATTTTGAGCCCAGTATTCAATCACAAACTTCCATACAATAAATCATTCATCTTCTCTGATTTTAGACACATGAAGAGAGTGCAGCCCATTTTCTAAGCGCATTAGGCGTCCAGTCGTACAAACAATACCCCTTACTAGTCTACCAGATCACCAACAAATTTCGAGACGAAATGAAACCCCGTTTCGGTCTAATTCGAGCCAAACAGTTTCTGATGAAAGATTTGTACAGTTTCGACATTGATTTGAATGCCGCTATACAAACGTACGACCTCATTTGTTCGTCTTATGAACGAATATTCAAACAAATCGGTATTGAAACGATTCAAGTCGAAGGAAATGTTGGAATGATGGGTGGAAATTATTCACACGAATTCCATTTCCCAGCGGAAATCGGAGAGGATCGTCTGTTCTTATGTAATTCTTGTGATTACCGAGGAAACATGGAAGAGTGTGGTGAAAAGTGCCCTAAATGCGCGTCCAACGGTACCATCCGAAAAGGAATCGAAGTAAATACAATTTATTAATGTTTCTGTTTATTTTTTTGTCGTTGTTCATTTGCAGGTCGGCCACACGTTCCTGTTAGGCGACAAATACTCGAAACCTTTAAACGCAACTTACTTAAACAGCGCCGGAAAGCCACAAACATTAATAATGGGCAGTTATGGATTGGGTTTAACACGAATCATCGCGGCCAGTTTAGAAGTATTGTCATTAGAAGACGAATTACGCTGGCCTCAAGTACTAGCACCGTTCCACATCGTTATTCTACCCCCAAAAAGTGGAAGTAAAGAAGAAACTCAACTAACCCACGACTTAACTTTAAATTTATACGAAAAACTCAATGATTTACACCCGAACTTGCGGGATAACATTTTAATCGATGATCGTGTCTCTCAAACTATCGGAAAACGCTTTTTGGAAGCGAAACGAATGGGCTACAACTACATTTTAGTGATAGGAAAACGAGCTCCTTTAATAGAGTTAAACAATTTACAAACCGAGGAACAATTATTTGTAAGTGAAACGGAATTGTTGGCATATTTAAGTGTAAAATATAAATAAACAATCTTCAACAAGAATTTTTAATTTTAGCATTTTTGGGCATGTGCTGCCATCTGTGATTTCAATGCTGAACTAACACATTTATCGGTAAACAGAAAACTGCAGCAACAATTACAAACTGAATTCGAAAAAAGCGAAATTTGAATTGATAAATTCATCTTTAATTATCCCTCCATGTAAAGACCGAAGTCTTCGCTGACATATACGACTGATACATGGACGGTGTCTCATGAAACCCTCCACCCAGAAACCCATTCGAGATATTCCGCAAATACTTCAACCAAACTTTACACTGTTTCTCCCTAGCCAAAATCGTTGCTTGTGTCTCTTGAAATTTGCACCCCCTTCCACTGTCCAGCCATTCAATGTTCTCATTCCGCCTTCCAACTGTCGTAAAAATTGGCACTTTCGATGTGATCGAAAGCGCAGAACGATGCAAAAACTTCACTGGATCTTTCTCTGTCTTTAACATCGCATCGAAATGCTGTCTTGGCCACCCCAAAATCCCTACAGTCACATTCAACTCGCCCAACAACTCTTCCGGTGCTGTATACGCGATTTCCAAATAGTTCAACCACTTGTTGTCCGTCTGTATGTCTTTCAATCCAATAGCGATCATTCGGTACTCAATATCCGATTGGAAAATCATTTCCTGCACTGCCGGCGAGCGATGGTTCAACTTTCGTTCATTCCTGCACATTTTCCCCATCAAAACGCGCTTTTCCATCGCGTTCGGACTGTACGTTCTGCCCGCTTGGCTCTTATGCTCCTCCGGATTGAAAATCTCTGTACGAAACAATCGATTCATCTCGATTTTAATTAAAGAGAAATGCCGTCTTTGCAATGCAATCCAAACGACTCGAATCAACATCGGCATTAAACATTCAAACATTCTTCGGTCTTTGTCAGATAACGAAGTGTTGTTTTTGTTGTGCATGTGATGGTATTTGGCCGCATCGTGCATTCCCAGCAGTAAACTGGCGTAATATTTCGCCACCATGCAACGTAGCTCTGCCAAATGGTCGCTAATCGCCTCCTCCAAGCCGAAAGTGCGTGGATGTCGCACTTTTCGCTCGGATTCCACACGTCTCTTCAACATCCGGTCCCAAATGTTGATGAAATACTGGAAATAAACGATTAAAGCACGTAGAAATCGATCCATTGCTACGGTATGAAAGTATTTCACGAATTCCGGTGTGATTGTTGTTGGATTTGTGAAAAAAATCGCCACATCTTTCACATCCTGGATGGTGACAATGTTCGGTTCGGTCACTTTGCAACGACGTTGAAATTCTTTGCGATATTTCGCTTGGGACAGTTCGTTTTGTTGTTGGAAGAGTTGCGTTTCGCTGGACTGGATTGTGGCGCTGGGACGGTGCTTTTGGCTGGTGTAAGAGGCGATTGTCATCGGACTGACCGTTTCGTGGATGAAGAGTTTCTCTCTGGGTTCGCGGCTGACAAAGAGAAGAGAGTTGTTGATTTCGTCCCAGATGAAGTTGCCATTACGGCCCATATTTTGACAAGAAAATAAAACAGTTTTGAAAGTTTTTCTTTTTTAAATTAACCGCGCTTTTGACACTCCTTAATAAGAACAGCGCTATCTGTTGAGTTTTTTTTAATAACAAGTGGATAGCTGGTTGCATAACTTACAGGTTTTAGTTGGAAAATCTAATCTCATGTCTGAAAGACACGTTTAGTGGTTACATTTTATTATAACATTTTCAATGATTGCTCGACAACAGTACGCTGAAAAGATGACAATTAAACTCCAGATTTTCGGACAATTGCAGATGGCCGTGTAGGCGATCAGTTGGGAGAGAGTTATGTACAGGACGACGACGTGGATGTGCGTTTCTTGCAAACTGGTGTCCCATATTAGCGATGGAAGGATGAGGAAAATGCCACCGCTTGATATTGTTACAGTTTTCCATACGGTTTCGAATGAAATCAATTCACGTTTTTTGATATATTGGAATATTTGTGTTAGGATGTAGGTGACTAAGGTGAAACCGATGTTTTCTGGAAATAGTATGTAATTTAGACGTGATTTTGGACGATTTGGACGAAGTTTTACTGCAAATTTCTCCAATGCCCAAACGATAGAATTTCGGATCTTCTACAAGTAGATTAATTTCCATTAAATTCGGTTTGTCATCTGATTTTGGCTCGTGTTTCAATTGTGGCAACATTCTCCATTCGGAATAAGTTGATAAAATTATGAGGATTATGGACAGTTTCCAAAAATGCTAAAAACGACATTACAAAAAAGTTTTTACATTGTGTCCAGTTTACCTCAAACTTCGTATTGTTCAATATATGTCTATAGGCCATTATTCTTAACAAAATTAAGTCTATAATTATTATAACTATGTCATATTCCACATATTTATCAGCAATTTGCTTGCAATGTTCCTGAAAACGAAATGCAAGTTATTTAAAAAAATTCAAGCGAAACTTTGTCACCTACACATTCTGTCAGCTTTAATACTGTACTACTATATTTTTTGTACAAGTTTTGAACTTTTTCACCGCAATTTATGCATTTAAATCGCTTTTCTTCTTGCATTTTTAGGTTATGTCAAAAAGTAAACAAACTTTTAATTAATCTTCTCTCCACAAGATGGCACTGATTTGTCACTAAAAAACTAAATTCACCAAATGCAAAATAAAAATCTTAAAATCGCTTTTAAAGGTTTATATTGAATATCAAAATAAAATTAAGTTTAACGCTTTCTGCGCAATTGTAATGAATTCCTTCTAAGCCATGCGGCACGTCTTGATCCGCCCTTTGTTTGTGAATAGCGGTGTCCCTTGCCCAAACCACGACTAGATCTACCAGCCGATGTCTTTCCGCGCAATTCGCGATGTTTATGAACAGCATTTACAATCCAATTCACTTTAGGATCACGTCTAACAGCCTAAAATCAAAAAACATTAAACAATGTTAATAGAACAGCATTAAATCAGTTACGTTGTGAGATGGATCAATAAGGACAACTTCGTAGTACTTGTAAGAAGAGTCCTGGGCTACCCAGTACGAGTTGAGCACTCGTAAACCACCACAACGTCTTCCAACGCGCTCCTATCAAGAAAAAAAAAACGTTTAGATGGCGTTATTCAATTGATTTGGCAAATATATTACCTCCGCGATCGACTGTAGATTGCGCACTGGCTTCAATTCGTTGACACCATGACTCTTTGGCTTGCCATAAGTGGCACCCTTCGGTACTGGACGTTTGCGACCACCACGACGTACCCGAATACGGAATATAACAAAACCTACAAAAATTACATACTTTAGATATCATTAACGAAATGTGTAATGAAATGTACCTTGTTTAGCTCTATAGCCCAAACGGCGGGCCTTATCAGGCCGAGATGGACGTGGAACGCGATGCAATTTGGTCAATTGACGATATTGCCATACGCGAATACGTAATAGAAAGCGTAACACGTCGCTTTGCTTCTTGCGATACAATTCTTGAATGTACTTGTAGGCTCCCATTATGAGAAAACCTGCAAAAATGAAACAAGATTAATGTTTATTGGACATAACCTCAATTGAAAGTCGATGGAAATGTGTTTATACCGAAAAATTTCCACAGATGTTAGAATATATTTAAAAAATTAGTGATTTCAAATTGATTTTAAGAGAATTTAACATCGGATGGTGGAAAAATTAGGTAATTTTCCAGATTTATTTCTCGTTTGCTTACCTACAATTCCAGTGTAAAGAAAAAAAGGAAGTTGGCGCTGATGTCAGGACGGAATTTTACAAAGTTACCGCAAAAAATAGTTTACTGTAGTTTAATTCAAGCATTCTTGAACAGATGGCTCTAGTGATCAAAATGTAATCACGTGTACTTGATATGATTGGCTGATGAATAAATTGATTACCATGTGACCTTCTATATTTCTCTTTCTAGTCAACCATCTTTGATTTATACGCGTTTATTGTTATTATTTATATACTTGAATTGCATATTTCTTGATTGACAACAATAATATCACACTAAATTGAATTAAATTCGATAGTATTTGTGTTTATTAAGTGTTTTATCGCAAATTAACAGTGTGACATTGCATTGCACATGTAAGTATTTAATCTTTACCATAATTGTGTAAATTATCGTAATGTTGAGTCATGTTGGGTACAGCTTAGAGACAAAGCAACGTGTGTGCTTTGGAAAACAACAAAAACCACGCGACATTTCTGTCATTTGGGCAAATGTCACTCGAATAGACCTCCATAAAAGTGTCAGGCCCACATTTTCCACAAATATTCCCCATTCTCTCTCCTCAACTTGTTGATTTTCCCTTCATATTCGATTTGTTTACATATTGTCATTTGTTTACGCACTCTTGAATATTCCATCAATTCGTCAACAAGAATATTTTTATCTACGGCTGCGTATTCATTCTTAAAATTCATTCTTATTTATAGTAAAACATGAATTCAAGGTTTATTATGATTTATTCTAATTTAATCAAAAGGGAAATTATAATACGATTGGAATTTCAATAACTTCACGTGTTTAGGTCGAATGGTCGCCTGAAATAACACAATATCTGACGTCATGGCTTGTTTTTCAGACGAAAAAACAACAAAAACCCACAATTAAATGATAATCAACAACATTACGATAATTTGAGCAAATTCCGTCCACAACTAACACCATCTATTGTCACTTGCAGGGAACTAGATTCTAAGGACAGTCCCCTGAAAATGGGCGACTTTTTCCTCGATCCCAACATTACAATCAAAGAGGAGACAACATTAAACGACAACATAATGACCACATCGTCCGCCAGCGTTCCAATACCGCAACGCGGTCGCGATTTGAACGATTACCACGATTTTCCCATCAATCAATTACAAGAAGAATTCCCGAACCAATGGTGCCTGATGCACACGGAAGAAATGTTAAAATCCGATCTAAATCAAATGGACGACGATGATATTTTTCAAGTGGACAAAGCGGATTTAATTCAAGATCCAACATTGGCCGAATTGAATGCGAATACAGATACCGACCTTACCGACCTGAATTTTGACGATCTTCTATTACCCGACGAGCACACTTTGCAACAATTGAATCTAAACAATAATTTAATCCAGCCACAATCCAATTCGCAATCAGTGCAGCATAACAACGTGTTTTTCTACCATAATGAAGAGTTGATGGACTTGTTACCGAAGCAACAGCAACAATACAACGTTGCCTTTTCGCCATTGAGTCAGACCAGTTCGAATTCGTCATTAACACTGCCAGTTGCACGGAATACGAGTGTATTACAGCAGAAACACAGTACATTGCATGAGTTGTTGATCAAACGGGAACCGCAGCAGGCGGATTTGTCGATTTTGGGGCAATCGGTGCCGAGTGGGGCACGAAATGTGCAACAAAGTGCACGGAATCGGGGATTGTCTACGTCGGCACCGACACATTTGGGTTTGGATCAGTTGTGGCAACGTAGAGAGCCGAGACAGCATTTATTGAGTACGGGGTCGTTGGTGGAGGCTGGATCCACATCGTCGATTAGTACGGGTGGAGTGCTGAGTCCGGAAGCACTGGATTTGTCACATGATGAGTTGGAGAGTGATGAGGAGAGTGATGGACATTATGAGGACTTTTCGTCTGAGAATGGTGAGGGATTTGGGGGTGTTATCAGTGGGTAAGGTACCTGTAATGTCGGTAAAAAGTTGGGTGATTTGTTAGTTTGCGGAAACGTGCTGAAAATTGATGAAATTTTCAAAATAGATGTATTTTTGGGCGTAGATACGAATCGGGAAACGTTAATTGGAGCAAAAGTCCGGTGTTTCATGTTTTTTCTCTTGGACATTTTTAAAATTTGACATTTAAAAAACGGCAACTTCACTCTGGTCAATTTTTATTATTATTAATCGCAGTTTTTCGTATTGTAAAACAAGAAAATATTCATTTTCCTTGTTTAAAATGAAAAACGGACAAGAAAATGTTCCTCTTAATTCATATTGAAATGAACTTAAAATAATTTCAGGTAAATTGTTGTTGGAAATATTTTCAAAGCCAACTGATTTGAATTTAAAAATGTTGTCATTTTTCATTTTAAAGAAGGAAAATGAATATTTTTCATTTTATAATACTTAAAACGAGTAATAACAATAAAAATCTTGTATTAAATTACTAATTTCCGGTGAAATTTTTCTTCCATATTTTCAATTACAGGTTCCTGTACCATCGATATTGTTATATCCTTTTCAGTGTGTGTTTTTCACTGTGTATTTTTGTAGATTCTGACGATGAGGAGCGCACGAGACCGTCGAACATGTCGAAGAAGGAACGCTACTTTTGGCAGTACAATTTACAGTCGAAAGGACCGAAAGGGCAACGATTAGTGATGAAATGTCGTATGGAGAATCCGCATGTGTTGAATGAGGTGCAGGATCCGGTTTTCAGTGCGGATTGTTCGGTTAGAGGGATTAAACATAGTGGAAAGGCGAGAAAGGGGGATGGCAACGATTTGACACCGAATGCAAGGAAATTGTTTAGTATTGGGAAAGAGTTGGATAAGTTGGGGAATATAATAAATGATATGACGCCGGTGAGTGAATTGCCGTTCAATGTGAGGCCGAATTCGAGGAAGGAGAAGAATAAATTGGCGTCTAGGGCGTGTAGGTTGAAGAAGAAAGCGCAACATGAGGCGAATAAGATCAAATTGAATGGATTGGAGAGTGAACATAGTGAGTTTTTTGGTTTTTTTATTATTTCAGTGGATGAAACAATTAATTGTTTTGATTTTAGAACGTTTATTAACTGGGATTAGTCAAGCGAAACAATTAATTGCTAAAAAGTTGAATGGTGGTAAAATAGCGGAAAATCAAGAGGATTTATCGAAACATTTGGAACGGATTGTGAAGACTTCAACAAGTAAGTTTGAAGAGAATTAAAATTGAATGTGTGTTGATTGTTGTTTTGTTTTTAGAAATCAAAATAGCAGGCCATACAACGGAATATGTCAACAAAATATTGGAACGTCATAAGGGTGGTGGGGGTGGAAATTCATCGCTGGCTGCAGACGATTAAATTACAGCCAATTTTTATTTTGAATAATTTTTTTTATTTAGAATCTCTACCACCGTAATTCTGGTTACTTTTTAATTTATTTTCGTTTTTTTTAAGTCAGTATTTATTCTTGTTCACTTGGAATTGCCTTATTGTGTGGTACATAGATGGCGCGGGACGCCTTTGATTTTTCTGCAAAACAATGTGCTTAGATATTTTTTTACTTGGCATTAATGCATGTATATATATGTAATTTTAACTAGTCCTTTATACCTAAAAATGTTGTATATTATATATTTTATATCCTCAAATTTGTTATATGTAGTTTAGTGCACGTTACCACGAAAAAAATGTATGGAAATGCTTTAATTGGACGAAAACAAAAAGTACATTTGTTAAAATGTGACATGATAATCAGGGATACGATATATATTTTTTATAAAATAAAATTATACACGCATATATCTTGATCATGAAGAAAAATTATTGTTATACATAAATATTATATTAAAGAGGTAGCTGTTAAGATTTTATATTCTTGTACGATTATGTAACAAACGCTTGTACTTTGTAATAACGTAATTGCGTGTTTGTTTCGTGTAATTTGTACGTATTAGTTTATGTTTTTGGTTTGGAAATGCGCATCGGCGGCAGAAAATGTGTTCAGTTTGTGATAATATAAGAAATATCCGATGTTTTTTTATTATAGAATGGTTTTATGTGGCTCAAGTTTTGTTTAGGTAAAATAATTGTGATGATTTTGTTTATAAGTTGATTTTTTCTAGTTTTTACCAGTTTTTGAGTTCTTTTTTTTATATAGATTTGTAACTGAGGGCTGTGTTTTATATAATAAGAGTTATGGTTTTAATTCTTGTCTTTATAATAAAGTAACAAGCCAAGTAATGTAGGTTTTTTTTTCAATAAAACAACAAATTGGTCATAAAAGAATGTATTCTAGGCCTTTTCCGTAGAGGAAAATATGAAATTGGGAATTGATTCGTGAACAACTGAATCCTTGGACGTCACTAACGCTGGTATAAGTGTTTTTCATGAATTTACAATGTAATTTATTGTTTTTTATTGAATATTCAAAGAAGCAAAGTTTTTGGTCAATGCTGACAGTTAAAAAATAGTTATCGACAATGTAGGTCCCTGTAATCTGACTACAATGGACCCCATTCAATTCCACTTTGTCCAAACACTGAAATTCATTGTTTAAAAGCAATAAATTGATAAGATTATCATCACCACCAGTTAAAATCACAAATAAACTATCTACTTTCAAATAACAACAAGAATTCACACCGGATTGATGGATTTTAAACGATTTTATTGGCTTTACATCGTCATTTGTTAAATCCAACAAATCATTCACATTCCAACACACCAAAATTCCATCTGTTGCCATTGTTAACAACAAATTCGCTTCTTTTACATACAATAACTTCATAATACATTTCAATTTGTAAAAAATATTTCTGTACAAGATTAATTTGTTGTTTATATGGAAAATTTTTAAATGTCCATCCGAACAAGCGGAAAAACACCAAATTTCTGTCCGTTTCACTAAAACCAAATCCATTATTCGCATCTCCGACACATTCCTCTCAATTTCCTCGTAATACGAATGCAATTCAATGCAATTCGGCCACTTTAACATCCATAGAATGATTTGTGCCCGACCACCACCAGAAACCATAAAAAATTCACCGTTTTCTTCCATTTCAACGCAATCTAACGCACGAATATTCGATAAATGCGACTTAAACTCATCAATTTTCCTAAAACTATCATCTTGTATTGTGGATAATCGAAGAACAGTGTCTTCTCCACCGGAAATCAGGTAAAAAATCCCATTCAGATGGAAACTAAGCAGAGAATTGATCTCATTTAAATGGAATCCTGGCAGAATGTTCTTCGGTCCCAAATTCAACTCGAAATCCACGCATTTCACTAATTTTTCTTTAACGTAAACGAATTCCAATCGATTTTCTTGTATTAAACAGTCCCAAGAACGGTGTCCACCGCCACAATCCACTTGGAAAACAATGCGACGATCCAATAAATGCCAAACAACGAATTGATTACCCGAAAAACCGCACAAAAATCCATTGTGAATGTCAGCAAGCCATGAAAACGGTAATTTATCACAAGAAATTAGTTCCAGAATGTTGTTGTTCAATTGGAATTGTTTCAGTACACCATTACGTCCCAAAGCAACGATTTTCTCGTTAATTGTTAGTAAATTCGTGACACCAAGATGGCTGAAAGCCCGTTTTAGTGTCTGTTTCGGACTTGGATCACCGAATTTGTATAAATTCATGTGCCCCTTTCGATCACCTACCAAAATATGATCTTTATGTAATAAAGCACATGTTGTCCAACGTTCTTTTATTGCTGGTAACAGGAATGTGTGCATTTTCTTGAAATTCCCGTCTCGTCGCGAGTAAAACATTGTTAAAATGCCATTTTCTTGGCATATTAAAATCGTACGGCATGTAAGCCAATGTATAGCGTATATTCGACTAGAATTCTGTCCATTTAACACTTGAATTCGATTTATACAGTCGTTTTCATGCTTAAAAATGTAGATTTGACCGGAAAAACCTGAAAAAAAGGCATGTTTAATAAGATTGCCAACAGAGGGCGCCACTCTTACCTCCCAAAGCGAAGATTTTTTTACAAAAACACACGCTAATTATTGAATAACTCCTTAAATCACTCAAATTCTCAATCAACGTCCATTTATTCTTGTTTACATTGTAATGAAATAAATTTCCTGCATCGCTAAACGCCACCATATCAAAATCCGATAAGAATCCAACCCATTTCGGGTTGTTTTTGGGTGAAATTTCAGTTTCTCTTTGTACAGTATTAGAATCCAGTGGTATTGAAACAACACCAGAATCAGAACATCCGCTAATAATCGAATGATTCGCTTGTATGTAGTCCAATGCCCAAATAGGCGAATTTTGGTGGAACGTTCTTAACAATTCGCCATGAAAAGTCCATAAATTAATCAAAGAATCTTCACCAGCGGTTATAAAAGCGTTGTCGATGATTTTACAGCGGAATATCCGAGATGAATGACCGTAAACTTGACATTTTAGTTGGATTTCGTTTTGGATTTGCCACAAAATTGTTGAACGGTCATCGGAAGTGGTGCAAATTAAACTGTTTTGCTTGTTGGAGTCAATAGAGAAAATGACACCCTAAAAATGAGATGAATTAATGGAAATACATTAAAAATCTGATGGGAATACGTTGTGCTTTTTTAGACGTGCTTTTACGCGACAAATGGATGAGTTTTCGCCATTCCAAACTACAATTTCATTGAAGACAGTCCCAGCGTAGACAATCACTTCATTTTGGCGATTCAGGAATAAATAAGCACTGTATAAAATGCATTTCTCTTCACAAATGTACTCTTTTAAAGGTTCCAATTGTGTTGTGTATAAAATCAGTCGATTGTGCATGGTAATTGTTGCAAGACATTCGGAAGAAATCCATATTGCGTTTAAAATCCAATCGTTAGTGCTTCGGTAACTGAGTTCGGTTAGTTCAATGTTTCGTTTCGATTTTAACTCAAAAACTTTAATGTGTTTTTCGCCATAAACAATCAGACGAGTCTCCTCTTGAGTAGGAATTAATCCAAACAGTTGCTGATTGTTAAATAATTGGATTTTTTGTAAAAATGTAAAGTTTTCCAATGTGTAGATGTCCAAAAAATTTCCAATGCCTGAAAAAAATTTGACTTCAATAAAATTCTGGTTGCATGAACAAAACAAACCTATTAAAATGTGATTTTTTATGTGTAATAAAGCTGTAATATCTGTTTTAATTAATTTACATATAAAATTCATTTTTACATTATATGACTGGACGACTGGAGTGAAATTAGCCGCAGCTGCACACTCTAGAGCTGTTCATTGGTACGCTATTTTTTACACTTTTTGCACTATAACTTATTTTTTATTAATTTAAACAATTTAGAAAAATAAAAGGCTTGTTATAGTTGAATATTGATTATACGTATTGATGTAAAAGTAATAATGTAATAAAATAGACGAAATTAAATATATTTTTAAATAGAATTGTTATTTTATGGTTTGGTGCTTGGCTAAATGTCAATATAACCTAAAAAAATCACGTTGCTGGTAGATACAGAAAAGAATGCCTAAACTTAAGCAAATTGAGCAATGTAAGCATCCAAACAGTAGAAAAACCAAATCCCTTGCCAAACAAATACAAAAGTAAGCTCGTCGAATGATTTTTTATGTGTAATTAATGTTTTATGTTGCAGAGCGAAAAATAGGGATAAGTCTAAAGAAGTTGCAAACTTAAAGTTAAATCTGTTAGGCGAAAAGATATTGTGGTTTAAAGAGCGATTGAGACCCGAGTGGAAGAATTCCTGTGCACCAAAGGATGTTTTGGAATTAATTGAGGCCTACATTGGTCGTTTTAATGAGGAACTTGAACAGATCCAAATCAAACATTCAATTGGGAATAGAAAAAATCGCCAACATGGCAATAGAGAGGACATCATTCGTTTAACAATTAAAAATGAAATGGAAGAATTTAATACTTGTGGCCTGGAAATACCGGATTTATTAAATAAAAACCAATTTTTATTACTGCAAACGTGGAATGGCGAGTTGAAATATGTACAAAAGTTCAAATTGCGACGATTTAATAGAAAGTTTTTAGAAGAGGAACATTTAAAATCAAATTAATAAAAAACAAAATTAAAATTTGAATTTGGAGCCATTTTTATTTAGTTCACAAAGTCGCCGTCTCCCACATAACCTCACATAATTGTTTAAATAAAATCGGGAAGATGGATGAATTATTTAAAAATAACGAAGATATTTTAGTGGAATATCCATCGTATTTACGTAAAAATATATTAAAATTGTGTACCGATGGAAAAGTGGGTTTAATTCCAATCAATATAGACGATATTAATAAAATCAAGCATCAAATATCGCATGTAAATGAATTCGATGACTTCCATTTCATCATTAAAATCCCATATGCTGGCAAAAGACTTTCTTGGCAATTGATTTTCAATCCAGAAGACCACAAATTCCCCTGCGACTTCGACTACAACGACGAAGTGTTTATGGACTATTTATCATTAGATGTGATCGAAGAACATGTTCCCAGTTTGGCAAATTGGTCATTAGACAACCCCTCAACGCTCACAAAGACCCTAAACGAGCTGCTTCTTCTCTACAAACGATACCAGATCGAAAAACTGAAAACCGACAACATTTACTCACGTTTCCACAAAGAGTACGAAAATCTCATGCGAAAAGAGAACACCGAAGTGAAAGAAGTGGAAATCTATGTCGAAAAACACGTTATTCATTTTCTCATATCGGTTAATATCGATTGTACAAACTTGCCGGAATACATCCAACCTTTGTAAGTGAAAACAGCGATTTTTTTCCGGTTTTAACTCGAATTTATTTCAGTGGAAACGAGAACTACGTCCAATATGTGAATCCCGGCTGGAATTACGTCCATTTATACATTTCCTACCGCAAATTGGACGGCAGCGATTACCAATCGTCGATCGAATTGTCGCCACATTTAAAACAACTCTTCGACACGCTACCAAAGTTCAAAGTGACCGCCTACAAAGGCACTCCAATACCCCAATACATCGAACAAGTCCAAAAGTTCTTTAACGAGAAAATCGGTGATTTGGTCGAACAGTACGAGGTGAAAAAGCAGTATATATTGTACCTGGCGGCAGTTTGTTCGGAGAATTTGATCGAGTACGATTCAATCACGTACTCAAGTTGCTCTTTCGTCTACGATCATGAAAATTATGAATGTTTAATCAGGGTCACAGTTAGTAAGTGATTATTGTTGTACAATCGGAATGTTTATTAATGTGTGTGTGTTTTAGGTCATAAATTCCCGAAAGAGAAGCCAGTGATCACAATGTATCCGTTCGATTGTGCAAAAACACAGCCAGAAATTTGTAGTAAAATTGTTGAAGGTTACAATTTTCAAATGAATGATAAAGTCGATGAAATGGTGATAAATCTAACGGAATGTCTGCCGAAGAATATACATAATTTTAAAGAGCATAAACATTGATTTTTTTAATTATTAATAAAGACTGTTTTTTTTTAATTATTTCATTATTTCTATTTTTTCTCTGTTGGATTGTGTGAGAGATAGAGGGGCGGTTTGCGGTTTTTCCAGGCATGCGTTCAGAAATTTACAACGTCCATATCCGAATTTTTACACAAATTCTTGTTATCTCAAAAACATGATTGTGTGTGTTTTTAAATAAACATCTTAGATATTAAGCAATTTAGGGTAAAGTCCTTGCAAACTAATTGTGTATTTCTGAACGCACCTCAGTTAACCTCAAAATCTCACGTGTCAATTACTCGCAGACCGATTTATTTATTTTTTTAGTTATTAATAATGATATAAACACCTAATTCACACGTAGAAACAATTTTTATATGATTTAATTACGAATTTACGATTGTATGTAATAAAAATGTAATTTCAATGGAAAATTTTATTGATAAACTGAAAAAATTCCAGAATCAAGTAACCAAAAATGCCTTCGAAGGAGAACGAATTGAAATCACCTGTTGAAAATCCACTTCTCACCCCAATCGAAGAAGATGTGAGCGATAAAGTGAAAATGAAAAAAGAATTGGGTCTGTTAGAAGGAGTTGCAATAATTCTCGGCATAATTTTGGGCTCTGGTAGAAAAATTCCCTTGCATTTTTAAACCAACTATTAAACCAGCACATTTTCAGGCATATTCGTGACCCCCAAGGGTATTATCGAAGATGTCGGCTCCATTGGACTGTCATTAGTGATTTGGATACTCTGTGGCTTGTTATCAATGATCGGGGCGCTTTGTTACGCTGAATTGGGCACAGCCATACCAAAATCAGGCGGCGATTACGCTTACATTCACGAAGCGTTCGGTCCATTGCCGTCATTCCTCTATTTATGGGCCGCTAACATAATCTTTGTGTATGTATCTACCGATTTTATATCACACTTCTCATGAATTCGTTTTCAGACCAACGACCAACTCAATTATGGGCCTTACATTCGCTAAATACGTGATTCAACCTTTTTTCCCCAACTGCCAAATGCCCGATTTCGGCGTACGTTTAGTGGCCGCTGTGGTGATTTGCTTCTTATCCTTCCTAAACGGTTACAATGTGAAAGCGACAATAAAACTACAAAATCTGTTCATGTTTTGTAAAGTGGGTGCATTGATTCTCGTTACATTGATCGGTGTTGTGTGGATGTCGATGGGAAATGTGGAATATTTCAGTAATTCGTTTCAAGGCACCACCACAAATCCCGGAAAAATCGCGAAAGCATTCTATTCGGGGATTTTCTCCTATTCAGGCTGGAATTATTTGAATTTTATGACGGAAGAGCTGAGAAATCCATTTGTGTAAGACATAACCTCAATTTTTTGTTAGCTTGCGTTGATTTTGAGTGTTTTTCAGGAATTTACCACGTGCTATTTACATTTCGTTGCCGTTGGTTACGACTATTTACGTTCTAGCCAATATGGCGTACTTTTCCGTACTAACACCGCAACAAATCATGGCCGGTGATGCGATTGGAGTTGTAAGTGGTTGGAAATGTACAAAAATCACGATTTAATACTGTTTTTTAGACATTTGGTAACAGTATTCTTGGTAGCTTTTCTTGGATACTTCCAATAATGATCGCAATTTCCGCATTCGGTGGTTTGAGTGTACATATCATGGCTTCGAGTCGGATGTTGTATGTTGGGGCACGGAATGGACACTTTCCAGCGTTATTATCGCATTTAAATATCAAGAAATTAACGCCAGTACCGAGTTTAATCTTTTTGGTTAGTTGAATTGTTATTTGGTTGCTGGTGGCGCTGTGGTGTCGGACTTTGAACTACTTTAACGGGATTTTTTCAATAAAATCCTCGATTTATTTCTGAATAAATCGAATTCTCAACAGTCTAATCAAATTTCACGCGATATTTCGTTTACTACTGTGTTTTTTTTTATGAAAATCTTATCTGTAATTTTCGTCCGTTAAAACTAGTTCAACTTTCGTCGTAAGGCGCCACAATCGCACCTCCAACTCCAACAATTTTTTTTTGCCTTTTCAGAACTTTCTCTCGCTGATCATGTTATGCTCCAGTGATATTCCATTATTAATCGAATACTGCACCATTGTGGAATCGTTCTTCGTCATGTTATCAGTTACCGGCCTACTATACTTACGTTACACGCAACCAAAACTGGCACGACCGATTCGTGTGAATGTTTTGGTTCCAATCACATTTGTGCTCATCTGTTTGTTCCTCATCGTCTTACCAATACTCGAAACGCCGCTGGTTCTTCTATGCGGTGCACTATTGACCTGTTCCGGGATACCTGTCTACTATTTCGGCGTTTATTGGAAGGATAAGCCAATAAAATTCCAACAATTTATGGGTAGGTTTATTTAACGACTTGCATAACTTGTTATATGTAGAATTGATAGGAATATTTGTATGATGTCAATGTAAAGGGTGATTGCACCGAATATGTACTCTTCAGGGGACAGTTCGTAACGTTTTCCGCCCATTATTTGCTGGGTGTCGTAGATTAGGTACTGAAAAATGATTGAAGTTGGCGGAAATTAAGGATGGGGCGTTTGGAATGTTACCATTGAGAATAGTAGGCCGATTAAACAGGAATACACTAAATGCACGATTGGAATGTAGAGAAACATGGATAATATTAAGGATATTATACCGTAAATTAGGATTATGATGCTGGCGATGCATAAAGCGAAGCCGCAAGTTGTTACATCGTACTGAAAAGGGAAAGAATTATGTTTGTGTACGGTTTTGATTGAGGTTCGATTGAGCCTCTGGCAGGGTGAATTTGGTGAGCCACAATTCTATAATTAATGTTAAATGGATCGAGCTCAAAAAATTCAGTCTTATAGAGAAAAGGATTCTTGGAAATTTGTTAGATTTCGATTTTTGATTTTTTTTCCATAGAAATTAGAAAAAAAAATAGAAAAAACGTAATGCTGGTTGCCTAACTTGGCAAAAAAAATGAGGAAAAAAATCGAAATCTAACAAATTTCAAACAATCCTGAGGTACCTTCATTTGGCAGGCGATTATTGAGAGTAAAAAACACACTCCAGCTGTAATTCCAATTGAATGTAGGACGATTTGTGTGTTGTAATACGAACTGATGGTCCCTAGAATGTAAGCCATTGCGAAAGTCTGGAAAAATTGCAAGTTTTGGTAAAGTTGCCCGAATTTTTGCAGTACTTACAAATAATGTGAGGACACAGAAGTTGATTGGAACGATCCGTCGAAGGGAATCGACACAAATCAGCAGTAGAAATGTTATAAAGTATGTTATACTGGAAAAATGGAGGGTAATTGCGGTTTTAAAGATGAATTAGAGACGACTTACAAAGCGACGGTGAACAATGGACTTCTCCGAACAAAATATCCAACTTGGTCACTGAAAAATGATGATTAAACATTGTAGATTGTGTAAAAAGGCACTTACTTGAAGACACAAAGGAAAATGAATCCGAATGTGATGAGAAGTTGAAGTGTGAGGATTGCGTACACTTTCCGGACGAATTGGTTGCGAATGCGATTTGTTGGGAAGTTGTTGATGGTGTTTTCGTCGTCCGAGTCGTCGTAATACTCGAAATTGCGACCAGATCGAGTTGGAGGTGGATTCTGGCGGTATTGGGGGTTTTCCGAGTAGGTTGGATACTAGATAAATCGTTTTACTCTTTGAAAATGTTTAAAAGGAGGACGTACGGCTGTGTATTGGGGCACTTGTTGATTTTGGACGGCGTTCTGGTTTTGTGGGAGACTTTGGTATGGGGGCGGTTGAGATGGAAGTGGACGCACCAAGATAATGTCACTTTTTCCAATGGAAAGGTCCGATTGGACGCTTGTGGTGTCGGTGAATCCTTGGGCGGTTAGAAAACTTGATTCTTCGTTGTTTAAAGTTGTTGTTGATTGATTTTCGTGGAATTCGTGCATTTTCTGACATTGATTGTTTGTTTTTTTGTTTTAGATCGAGTGACAAGGTTGTCGCAGAAAGTTTTTGTGTCAGCACATGAAGATGAATGAGTTTTTTGGTCAACGAAGATGCTTAAAGTGCCAGTTTTCCGGTTTATATGTTTCTAAAAACTGTTAGATTTGTAAAAAAAATTTTGTACTTAATTTTTTAAGGCGTTTAACGTCCGGAGCCTGTTTTTCTCTCGTATATTTTATGGAAGATCTCGAAGATCTCTAAACTGACATCATTGTGAAAAAGTATTATTTTTAGTTTATACAGGAATCTCTCTAATTTATTGATTTTGTTTCCTATTTACAATTGTTTTCTTAGCTTTTTGTCTGTAACTGATATTTAGATAAAGTTTTTGTAAGTGAATTTTATCGGAATAAATGTGTTTGCAAAAATAAACAGCAATTTAAATTTCGCGCGTTAGTGAATTCCCTGCGCATGCGCGAATGTTAGCGGTATAATTTCGATTCTAACCTTAAAAAATTTTACAAGACGAAAATAAAGTTTGTGATGGATTTGGTGTAAATAATTATAAAAAAAATGGCTCAAATCGAGCAATATATTCAGTGGATTCCGAAATTAACAAACGAAAGTGTGACGGATTGTGAGAAATTGAAATATGTGCAAGAAGTGAACAAAAATTTAGAAGTAAGTCCAAGCCCCAAAATAATGCATTTTCTCATTTTCACTGTGTTTTTAGATAATTGTTAATACAGATGGGTATAAAGTGTTTCTAGACAATTCAGTAGAAGTTTACATACGTATATTACGGGAAGGAAAATGTTATTTCATCGCCGATTCAACTGTGCAGCAGGTAAGCGCCCACCAATACCAAAGAATTTCCATAATTTCCGTTTTTTCAGATGCGCAAATTAATTCTGGAAATCCTCTACCGTTTGCCAACCAACGAGCTCCTCAAACCCCACGTCCAAAACATCCTAACCCTAATGTTCGACCTACTGAAAGTCGACAACGAGAAAAACGTTCTAGTCTGTCTAAAAATCATCATCGAACTCCACAAACAGTACCGCGAATATCTCTACACAATCAAGAACCCAATCGACATGATTCGCAACTTTCTCTCCTACATCAAAACGATTTACAGCACATTACCGAAAAAAATGCCGAAAATCTTCAAACCCAAAGTCCAACACACCGTCCGTCATTTAAACGAAACGATGATCGAACAGTTCCTCAAAGACACCTTCACCACCACCACCATTCAACTGGAAGGCTCCAAAACGCCGCACACACTCATCCCCAAAGCGATCCAATCGCTCAGCATCCTCCAAGAACTCCCCATCGTCATCGTTCTCATGTACCGGATTTTCAGCGAAGTGCGCCAAATTGTCGGCAGTTTCATCCCCCTCATAATGGACACAATCATTCTCCGACCCACCGACGAACAACGCACCGAAGAACATTTCAACAAAGACACATTCGCCGACTTTATCGGCGCCCAAATCAAAGCGCTCTCCTTCCTCGCTTACATCACCAAAGACTACATCGAAATCGTCAAACAGGACTCTGCCAAACTGGTCAAAGGCGTGCTGAGTCTCTTGGAATTGTGTCCGATGGAAGTGGCGCATTTGCGACGTGAATTACTCATCGCAGCCCGTCACATCCTCGCCACCAATCTTCGCAACGATTTCGTACCGAACATCAAATGTTTATTCAATGAGGACATACTTTTGGGCCACGGTTGGACAACGCACGAATCGCTACGGCCATTAGCGTATTCAACGCTCGCTGAATTGGTGCAACACGTCCGTCAGCAGTTGAGTTTGAACGATTTGTCAATGGCGGTGCATTTGTTTAGTAAAAATGTACACGACAACAGTCTACCAACAACAATTCAAACAATGTCGTGTAAGTTGTTGTATAATTTAGTGGAAAGTGTGAGGTTATTGCAAGTGGATGAACGGAAAACGATGGAAAGTCGAGTGCTGTTGATAAGATTGTTGAAAGTGTTTGTGCTGAAATTCAAGAGTATCGCGAAAATCCATCTACCAAGACTGATAAAAAGGGTGGAAAGCAGTGAAACGAAGATGGAAGTGAAAGAGGAAACGATTTTGTGGAGTAACCAAACGGAAACGTCGCGATTTATGTACCAACAGCCGATTAATTACAATGTGAACGATTATAAAAGTTTAGTGAAGAGTTTAGTGAGTGGTGTGAAGAATATAACGTGTGTATGTGCGACGACAAAGAACGATTCGGGTCAGTTGATTGTGATGAAACAGTTCACATCGCAAGAGATCCAAATTTATGTGCAATTGGTAAAGTGGGCATTGAAAGCGTTCGATGTATATACGTTGTGTAATGGACCGCTAGAGGGCAGTGTGGTGCGATTGCCGCAAGTGAAAGAAAATTTAAAGCGGACTGAGGAGAGGGAAGTGTTGGAGAATTTCAGTGCGATCTTTCCGTTAATGTATCCGCAGAATTTCCATGAAATTTTCCATGCAACTATTGAGTATTTGGTGGAAAGAATTGCGGAGAATGCAGCGTTGCAAACAATACCGAGAACGTTGTTGGTGAATTCGACCAGTCCGGTATTTGCGACGATTCTAGTGGAATATTTGTTGGAGAAAATGGACGAGATGGGCACGAATCCGAAGAAAAGTGATTTGTATTTGGGGTTGTTTAAATTGGCGTTTGGGAGTGTGTCGTTGTTTCCAACAGAGATTGGGAATATGTTGCGGCCGCATTTACATCAATTTATTAATAAATCGATGGATTTGGCGATGAGAGCGAATGATCCGTATAATTATTTTCTCTTGTTGCGTGCACTGTTCCGGTCGATTGCGAATGGGAAGCATGATTTGTTGTATTTGGAGTTTATACCGTTGTTGCCGAACTTGTTGGAGAGTTTGAATCATTTACAAAGTGGCTGTCACAAGCAGATGATGAAAGATGTGTTGGTGGAGTTGTGTTTTGTGCCGTTGAGGTTAAGTTCATTGCTGCCGTATTTGTATATGTTGATGGATCCGTTGATATCGGCGTTGAACTTAAAAGGCTCCGATTTCTTCAGTAAGGTATGAAAATTTAGTTTTGGCGAGTGGCGCCATCTTGTACCTGAAGGCGATACTATTTACTTCATCGTAATTTTAGTAGATGGCGCCACTGGAAGTTTGTTTGTAAACTTTCCGTAGATTTGAAAAGTGCTTTGGAAAATCTTCATTTTCTCCGTAATTAGTGGGCTAATATAAAAATAAAAAAAAAAAATGTCGAATGAATTTCATTCCTCTATCGAGTCATATGGTTTATTTCAAAATCCCCGTTTCATGCAAGTTGTCCATTTTCTATTTTTTTTCTTGCAGGGTTTGGGTATTTTGGAGAATTTCGTCGACAATTTACGTCCAAACTATTTAAATGAACTAATACAACCGTTTCTGCCCGATTTACTTCAAGCTTTATGGAAAATCTTATGGAATAATGACAAAGTGGCGCAGACTGTGTTCAAATTGTTAGGAAAATTGGGTGGATGTAATCGTGAAATTATGTATGTGCCACAGAAATTGAATTTCGTCCATTCCGACTATCAACCGACAACAATTCGCTTTAAATTGAATGGTTTAGAAACGTGTATTGAGATGGTAATTGATGAAATCATCGAAACATCATACAACATTGTGAAACAAACGAATTTGGATGTGTTTTATAGACGACAGGCTTGGGAGTGTATAAAATGCTATTTGAAATGCACAGGATGTACTAGAAATGTCCTAAATGTCAACCAAATGCATTGTTATCGCAATGAGGAGATGGTGACGGGTGTTAAAGGTGTTTGGTACAAATCGAACGATGTACAAGCACGTAAAACACATCAATATGCATTAACTGCAATGTTTATCATTGGTTCAACAAGAATTGATCCAGATATTGATTGTATTATCGAGAATGTGGTGCAGTATTACACAATCGTCGCCATTCGTCAACAAATCGGTTCGGAATCGTTCGTGCCCAAACCGAATAACGAAACGAATTTGGATCCATTGGTGTTTATTGATGCCTTAGCAACGATTATTGGGAATGAAGAGCGGAATTTCTGTGCAATTGGCTACAAAGCATTGGAAATTTTACTAAATACCGCCACATATTTAATTGGTGATTTAGAGAAGGCTTGTGATTTGCCATTAATCGATTATCTCACTGAACAAATGTGTAATTTATGTTATGAAAGGCCATGTTATGCGAAATTGGGTGGCTGTTTGGTGATTAAGTATTTACATGAACGTTGTTCAGTAAAATGGTTGTATTTACATATTTTTAAATTTTTAAAATCATTTTTCTTTGTCATGATGGATTTGACGGGTGAAGTGTCGTGTGGAGCGGTGGACAGAGCGAAAGAGAACTTGAATATGATGCTGACAGCGTTGGTGCAACATGTCGAAGTGAATGCATTGCAAATGCAAGCATTGAGCGATGTTTGCAATGAATTGGTGAGGCAGATAAACAGTCCGCATTTGGTGTTGAGAGAACAAGCTTTGGAATCGCTCAGATTGTTGGCAGATAAGCAGAATGTGACAGTAACGGATGTGATTCGACCGTGTAAAAGTTTGTTGGAAGATTTGGTGCCGCCGAAGAAGAATTTATTGAAACAACCTATTGTGGCACAATTAGTGTTGATGGATGGTATTGCGTTTTGTGTATCGTTAAAACCGCGTTTATTTACGATTGATATGTCAATACAAGAGCATAAAACGTTTGTGAATGATGTCATCTCGATTTGTACAACGGACGATGCGAGTTTGAATGAAATTTCAAGTTATAAATCCGTAACGAATTTTATACCGTTAAGAATAAGTGCGATTAAAGTGTTGGCATCGTTGTATTATTTAAATGAGATAAGAAATGAGATTTTTTGCATACTTTATGATGGTTTGAAGAGTACAAATGATGAATTACAGTTTGTGGCGTTTGGGTGTATGAGAACGTTCATAGATGGCGCTGTGATGGATATGGAGTTTGTGCAGGAGACTGTAAAGTCGGCAACGAATGTTATTGAAATACATCAGTTGATTGATGTGAAGAATGTTTCAATATGTAAATTGAGATTGTTGTTGTATTTAACGCAATTATTTCCGGATATTTTTAATGAGAAACATTGTGAACAGTTGCTGAAAGTGTTGGAATTGCTGTTGGATATAATTTCGATACAAAGTGGAAGTTATGTGTCGAGACAAGGAGATACTGAACAGATTGTGGTGACTTTGTTGACGATTTTCCAACATTCGAAGATTGCTACATCGAAATACATCTTGAAATTGTGTCAATTGAGATTGATGGAGACACGATTGCCGTTTTGTTATGATTTGATGAAATTTTTACTGCGTTATCCCGGTGAGAGTATGGAATTGTTTTTAAGTGATCAGTACATAAAAGAAACACCGTTTAATGTTTATTTGGAGTATATTTTGCAACATGGTGATGGGAAAGTGTTTCGGGATTATATACAAACGAATATGGTGCATAGATTGATGGAATTGGCGATGAAATGTGATGGGGAGAAAGAGTACAGATATCAAGCGATCAAAATTGTGCATTTATTGATTAAATATGATGATCAATGGTTGATGACACAACGGAATCTTGTGAATTGTTTACAACAAATATGGTGTGATGAGAATTATCAAGAGACACATAAGAATATCAATGATATTGATTCGAAATATTGGAATGAGCCGAAATTGTTGGTGAAAATTATGTTACAGTATTTCTGTTATTGGCCAACAGATGATTACAATTTGTTGTTTCAATTGTTGCGTGCTTTTAATGTACGTTTAATAGCGGACTTTCAGTTTTTACATGACTTTTTACAAAATACTGTATGCTATTATATGGTGGAGTGGAAACGTTGTGCGTTTTTCAAGTTTGTCGAGTTATTCAATCAAGATGGAATGTCGAATGTATATGGGTGAATATTTTATGTTAAACAAGTGATTTATTGGTTTTTTTTGTAGGAGCTGAAAGCGAAAGTGATCCAACATATTATTATACCGAGTTTTGCTGTTAGTTTTGAAAGAAATGAAACAGAAAAATTGATTGGAAATCGAACGGATTCAAATAATAATATTGTAGCGGTTTTTATTACGGTAAGTATGCAACCAGCAATACTACTTGATTTTGGTGACATGTATGCAACCAACAACACAACTTGATTTTAATGAAGTTAGTTGCATTTAGGCGCGAAATTCAACAATCCCACCGAATTAAAATCGTTTATTTGTTCGCAGTTACTGAATCCAACGACACATCATCATTCATCCGATTGTATTCGCATCGCTTTATATCAATTGGCATGTTTATTAGTGGACCAAGCACACGATCACATTCGCGGTGAGGAATTGCGATTGAACACATTACAAGCGTTTGCTGGCAGATATTTACAAGTGGAAAACAGTGTAGATCCATCAACACGGTACCATGGCCACTTGTTATTAGCGCATATAATCAACAAGTTCAAATTGAATGCGAAAATCGTGCGTCAATGTTACTGTATGCTGTTAAAAGCGCATGCAATCGAAGCTAGAAACATTGTATGCCAAGCATTGGATATAATAATACAATCATTAACAGAGGACGATTATCTATGGTTGGCACATTGTACAAAGAAGATATTAGTGGATGAGGGCCATTCAACACAACAACTCTATCACACATTACAATTGATTATCAAACATCATAACATTTATTATCACATACGGAATCATATCATACAAAATATGGTGACAGCCATACAGAAATTGAGTTGTGGCACATCAGCGACATTAGAACAAAAAAAATTGGCAGTGGAATTTACGGATGTGGTGCTGAATTGGGCATTGTATCATAAAAAGAATCGTAGCATGAAACGGACATTGAGTGAAGAGAATTTGATGGAAAAAGAGCCGAAAAAAATTGTTTTAGAGACGGGTGTGCAATTGTGCCCGGCTGGCACATCAAGAATCAAAACAGAACCGGGCACATCGATTGTAATCGAACAACAAACGTACACCGATTACGTGTTGAATTGTTTATTGCAATTGGCATTTAAAATTAACGAACCAAGCGGTCAGAATCAGCAGGCAATTGCAATGGCAAATGGGCCAGGTGAATTGTTGTCTAGACGGTGTGTAAATAAATTACAAGAAGCATTAGATCCGGGAAATTGGCCGAAACGGATCGACTTGAAGTTGATGTTTTTCGATCGGTATTTAATGCGGATTGAAGACACATCAAATCAGTATTTAAATAATATTTATCTCGCTTTGGAGTTTTTAACGTACGCATTGGATGTGTTGAATGATGAGAAAATACCGGAACAGTATAAAATGTTGGTGAAATCGATGTGTGCGTGTTTGAAGTCGACTGATCGCAGGATTATTGAGTTGATGACGAATTTATTGGAGAAATTGTTTGGAAAATTTCCGGTACCGAATAAAATTGTGGAACAGGAATGGACAGCGTATGGGAATGTTGTGATAAAACAGGAATACAGTGAGAATCAATTTTGTAATGAAATTCCGAAATGGTATGATGGTGAACCGTTTGGACAATTGTATGGATTTGTTGAGATTTTTATCGGGAATCATTTAAATGTGAATGGGAATTTACAAGAGGATCAAAATGGACAGAAACGTTTGTTGATGTGTGTGAAATTGTTGAAAGCGGCTTGTAAGAGTAATGCAACGTATATTTATGGTTATATTGAACCGTTTATGAATGTGATGGAACATTTAGGTGATGATCAATTGATTTTATCGAAATCAGCAATAATTCATGAGATTTTGATTATTTGTTTGGATTTGGCAAAGAATTGTTTAACTGTAATGTCGGAACATGTACGGAAAGTGTTTATTGAAGTGATTTTAGTGAATATTATTGAGAAAAGTGCAGATGTGCAAGTTTTAAAAGCGGTGATTAACATGTTGGATGAATGGACAAGGAAATCGGCGACAAACAGTGCAAATTTACGGATTTTATACTTGAAATTAATGTATGAGATTGAGAAACGGTTTCCGAACGATGAGGAATTAACACGGAATTATTTCGAATTGATTTTGTTTATTTATACAGATCGATTGTATTGTACGAGTGAATTGAGTGTTAAATTGGAAGCGGCTTTTATACGAGGTTTGTGTTGTAAACAGCATGAAATCCGGTTAAAATTCGTGCAACTTTTTGACGAATTAATGGGAAATTTAGAGAATAATGTACAAAATCGTTTATTGTATATAATATCATCGAGAAATTGGGATGCAACTGGTCAACATTATTTTATAAAGCAATGTATTGAATTGTTGCTGATTGCATGTGAAAGTAGCGAAGAAATGAACCTTTCCAAACATTTCAACTTGACAGAGAAGGAACCTGTAATGACAGTTGAGTTTTTACGTGCTGTCACGGAACTTTGCCATCTTGATTCAAATCTTGCGAAGAATGTATGGTTGGAATTGTTCCCAAAATTGTGGAATACATTCAATACGGAAGAGCAGTATATATTTTCACGTGAATTAAACGCTTTTATACAATCAACATGCAGTTTAGTGCAAGAGAATTGCGAACCGAACGCTATAAATACGTTCGTTGAAGCGATGTGTCGATGTAAAAACACCAAAATCGAAATACCACCAACTTTGATGGTGAAATTGGGTAAACAACACAATTTATGGCATCGTATGGCGTTGGAATTGGAGAATGCTTCATTGGATGTATTGGATTGTGTCGATTTCCAAGAAATCTACTACAATCGTTCCGTTGAGAATGTAAAAATCGAAACAATTTTATGTTTAAGTGATTTATATGCAATGCTGTGTGAAGAGGATTTATGGTGTGGTTTATGGGCGAAAGTCGCTTATTACAACGAAACAAAGTCAGCCATTGTTTACGAACAGTTTGGTTACTATGACTACGCGAAAAGTGCGTACGAGCAGGCGATGGAACGGCACACTGCGAACAGTTTAATGAATCTTCCAGTTCATGTGGAGAACGAAGTGGAATTATGGGACGAGCATTGGATACGGTGTGCCAAAGAATTAAACGAATGGGACACATTGTTGGAGTATGCACAAACAACGAACGATCCGTATTTGTTGCTAGATTCAGTGTGGCGTTGTGCCGACCCGAAATGGGATTTAATGCGTGAATATTTACGAAAATTAGAACCGAATTGTGTAATGGAGTACCGTTGGCGTACTACCATTTACAAAGGGTACTTGCGTATCTTCCAACAGCAGAATCTCGATCAGACTGACACCTGGCGACTGTTTATCGAACCAACAATCGGTTTGTGTCTGAAACAATGGCGTCAATTGCCGCAAATTGTTGGTCACATACATTTGGAGTATTTACGTGCAGCTCAACAAATTTTAGAACTGCAAGAGATTTGTCAAATCTGGAAAGAGTTCACAAAGCGAAATAATCCATTCGATCATGTGAAATCGATGATGAAAACATGGTCGAATCGTTTACCGTCAATCGGTGACGATTTGTGTCATTGGAATGAGATTCTAATGTGGCGTCAGCATTTTTACAAGTTTATTATCAATTATGATGGCGATCAGAATAGTTCGATGAGTTTTTTGTGTCGACATGCACGGGCACAGTGTAATATTGTATTGAGTGCAACAACGAGAAAGCATCATTTGCCTGCAATTGCATTGAATTTATTGAATCGTTATGAATTTGCGAATTCGGATCATGATTTGTTTGAGAAATATCGACAACAGATTAAGAATCATTTGCAGATAGCGTCATTGAATGGTGATGGAGGGAGTTTAGAGACTGCTTTGGGGATTATTCGGCATATTGAAGAGGAGAATTATTTTAATAAAGAGAAAATGAAGTCGGAATTGTATGCATTGAAAGGAACGTTGTTGCAGTATAAAGGAGAGTCAGATGAGGCGAATAATGCATTTTCTACAGCAATAAAATTGTTTAATACATCGTCGAAGGCTTGGTCGTTGTATGGGGAGTATTTGGAGCGGGTGTTTTTATGTGAACGGCAATTGATTTATGGCCAAGGGGCGATTAAATGTTTTTTGCATGCTTGTCGCGATCAGAATGAGTCAAAGGCGAGGAAATATTTGGCGAAAGTGTTGTGGTTGTTGAATTATGATGACACATCGTTAAGGTAGGAAATGTTTGGAGTTTTTTTCATTTTTTTTTTGATTTGGTGCTTTTTTTAGCTTGAATGAGTCGTTGGAGCGGTATTCGTATGGTGTGCCGTCCATTTTGTGGTTCCCTTGGATTCCACAATTGATTACATTCATTTTACAGTCGGAAAATAAAGCGATCACGAGTATTTTATGTGATGTCGGGAAAATGTTTCCGCAGGCAGTATTTGTGCCGTTGTGGCCGATTTATTTAACACTTAAAACCAATTCGATATTCAAAAACAGTTCGCCGCAGGTGAGTGAATTTGGGGGCGATGGCAGCGCCGTGGTGGGTGTTTGAAACATCGATTGCGTGACTTTTTTTTGCAATTTAAATTCAAAATTTTCAATTAAAAACGTTTATTGTTTGAGATTAACACTTTTTAACGTTTTTTTAATGTTCTTACAAATAGTAAATTGAAATTTGAGAAATTTCCAGATAGAAATTTCACAGAGTTAAAGTTTTAAAATTCCACCATAGCGCTGAAATCGCGTGAAAATGGCAAATTTTTAATTTCTGTCAATTTAGAAACCGAATCAAAATGAAAATTCAACAGAAGTTAAAGGAACACCGTCCATGAAACGATTCTCATCGATTATTTTAATGTTGGAAAATGTACATACGACGATTTTCTCATGTTTAGCTCGAATTGCCGAACAAATGGAATCGTTTAAAGAGGAATGGCATGAGAAAGTGTTGCAACAATTGCGACAAGGTTTGATAAAATGTTATGCAATTGCATTTGAACATGCATTGAACAGTACGGATTCGGTGAATGATGCGAAGATACCGAAAACGATATTGAAATTTGTGAAAACTTTAATGTCCAATTGTGGTATTGGGAATAACGATGTGGAATTGAATAAAATGCAAATGGAATTTGAGAACGATTTCGATTTTAAACAATCAAATTCGATGCGTTTGCATTCGTTGATTTTCAAGTTGAAGAAATGGATTAAAATATTGGAGAATCATTCAAAGTTGCGGTTGCAGTAAGCGATTTTTTGCTTGTTTTTCAACTGTGTTTAATTTTTTGATTGTAGATCGATTTTAATGGAAGACGAGTGTCGATTCCTATCGAATTTCACATTGAAAACAACGGAAATTGCTTTACCCGGTGAATTCCTTTTGCCTAAAGACATAAACAAATTTATCCGGATATCAAAGTTTATGTGTCGAATTGATATCGTTCAAAAATACAATGTAACAGCGAGAAGATTGTACATTTTAGGCCACAATGGCAAAATCTATCCGTATTTAGTGGCACCGAATTCGTCGAGGGAGGAACGGGTGTTGCAAGTGTTGAGAATGTTGAATTTGTTTTTGGGCAAACAGAAGGAAACATCGAAACGATTGTTGTATTGTCATGTGCCGAAAGTGATTGCGGTGTCGAGACGAATGCGTTTGATTGAAGACAATCCGGACTCGGTGTCGTTGTTGGACATATTTAAGAAAGCACAGGAAAGAAGTAATGATGATCCGATCTATTTTTATTATCAGAGATTGGCGATTGCACAAAGTCGGTGTGTGAATATCGATCAGCAAGCGTATAAAGAGATTTTCTATGAGATACAGAGGGAAATGGTGGCGAAGGATGTGTTTAAACGGTGGGTGGTGAAGACGTATCCATCGGCGACGGATTATTGGCAGTTTAGGAAAATGGTTCGATTGAAATGTGTGAAAAATGAACGATTTGTTAATGTTTGCCCTTTTTTAGTTTACTTTGCAATTGTCGTTGGCTTGTTTCTATGAATATGTGTTGCATTTGACACGATTAAATCCGGAAATGATTTATATACATCAAGATACTGGTTTATTGAATATGTCGTTCTTTCAATTCGATGTGGAGAGTGAAAGTGGAGCGTTTGCGATGTGTAGGCCGGTGCCGTTCCGTTTAACGCCGAATATTGTGGAATTTTTGCCCAGTTTGGTGATGAATGGACCGTTGATTGCATCGATGATTGCAGCGGCACGGTGTTTTGTTAATCCGAATTATAAAGTATGTGAAATGGTTGAATGAAGGGACGTTTTTATGGTTGTTTGTTAATTTTTTAGTTTGATTCGATTTTAAGACCGATTTTACGTGATGAAATGGTTTTATTGAAACCGGACGATATTGAAATGGATAATGAGAAGGTGATTAGAGTTGTGGACAAGGCAGTGGATCAGATTGTTGGTAGATTGGAGAGTTTGGCGATGTTTGATGGTGTTAATAGCAAGGTAAGTGAAATCAACAATAAATTCTCGATCTTTTTTTATTTCTGTCAATTTTCAGGCTGCCTCACTTGTGAATGATGCTATAAATTATGATAATTTGTGTAAAATGGATCCAACTTGGTATCCATGGCTGTAAATAGTCTAAGATTAAATTATTTAATGTAATTTTTATATTGTAAAAAATACAATTTGAATTTTATTTATTTTATACCGCTATCTAGTGTGAATAACTCAAACGTCATTAAATAAACTACAGAAAACTGCCTAACGGCGACCTCTACGTTGACAGATTCAAACACGACTCTTTGTAACCGCCACATTTTTCTCGAATTTTGTGTTCGCATGAAGTTGTTTCAATTGGATCTGTTAGTTTTTTTGTTAATACTTAATCGTTATAAGTTTTTTTGTTAAAAAAGTACACAATTATTCAGCAACATGTTTTGGGGTGAGTAGAATTAAATTGTTAAAATTTTTTTGTATGGGAATCAGTACCACGTGCCGAATGAAAAAAAATTGAAAATGTTTTTTGTACAGGTTTAATAATGGAGCCCAAGCGGCGTTACACTCAACAAGTGAAGAAAGCATTCCATATATCCATGGCTGCCATGGATTTGTCCAATTCCGAGGACGAGCCGGCTCAGGTTATGTGCACGCACGACGGCCGCAATTATCTGCTCTGCACATTAACCAAAGAGAGGTTCCAGTGTCCACTCGATTTAAATTTTGATGTTGGAAACGAAGTATCGTTTGCTTCAAATGGCAAAAGTTTGATCCATTTGACTGGTTATTTAGTGGAAGATGCCGAAGATTTTGGGGAAGAAACGGAGGAGGAAGAAGAGGAAATTGTAGAAATGGCACCGAGAAAGGCAAAACGAACGAAAACGGCACCTACACTGAACGGACGTAAGCATTAATGACGAATTGATTGGAATTGTTGTGCGATTTTATGATTTTTTAGCTCCTGTAAAGAAATCAAAGAATAATATCGAAGTGAGCAGCACTCAAGTGGCTGTAGAAGACGAAGAAGAGTCGGAGGATTCCGATTTCGATTTGGAGAAAGCTTTGGAAGCGGCCACTGAAGAGGATGAGGATACGAGTTTCGGAGATGAGGAAGTGGACGATGAGGAAGACGGTGAAGAGGAGTCCGATGAGGAAGAAGACGAGGATTCGGATGAGGAGGAAGAGGAAGAGGAGAAAGAGGAGGCCCCACCGAAAATGAATGGCAGTGCCAAGAAACAAAACAAACAAGAAGTTGTGGGCAAACAGAAGAAAGAGCAACAGCAACCGGCGTCGAAGAAGAAGACGTTGGCAGGCGGTGTGATTATTGAGGATATTAAAGAGGGCCAAGGAAAACCTGCGAAAAGTGGACGTTTTGTTAATGTATGTAGGAATCTGTAATTTGGTGCATTTCGTTACTATTCCGTTGTTTTTTTTCCCAGGTATATTATGAAGGAAGACTGAAACAAAATAATAAATTATTCGATAGTACGTCAAAAGGGGCCGGTTTTAGTTTCCGTTTGGGTGCCGGTGAAGTGATTAAAGGTTGGGATATTGGTGTGGCTGGTATGAAAGTGGGTGGTAAACGGCGAATCATCTGTCCACCGGGAATGGCTTACGGTGTCAAAGGATCACCGCCAGCAATCCCACCAAATTCAACGTTAGTTTTTGAAGTGGAACTCAAGAAAATCAACTGAAAATTTCACCAGTTCGGTTTTCATTTTTTCGTGTAACAATTTTCTGTTTAATAGTTGCGTTTTTATATTTTCGTACAATGTATTTTACTTAAGCAATAGTTCATTCTGTAAATTTGTAAGCTGAAAAGTGATTTTTTTCTGATTAAACGTTTATTTTCGAAAAATTTGATGTATTGTGAGTTGCTTAATAACTGTCACAGTTTATTTTCGAAAATTTGAGTTGTACTATGTATTGAGAATTGCCTAATAACTGTCACAATTTAAACATAACCTCAAATTTTCATCGGTAGAAAAATGTTTTTCAGGAAGCCCTATCGAAAATTGCTTCGTTTTAAGCACAGTTGGATTGAACCGGACGGCTACAACACTGGAATTAATGTTTATAATTGTGTTAAGAAGCAAAAAGTGGCATTAAAAGTGCCCAACAAGAATGCCCTCACTTGGTACACTTGCGGTCCAACCGTTTACGATTCCTCACACATCGGACATGCTAGTTGTTACGTGAAAATGGACATTATTCAGCGAATATTGAAAAACTACTTTGGAATAAACATTCTTAGTGTAATGAACATCACAGACATTGATGATAAAATAATCGCTCGAAGTGAGAGTTTAAAAGTGCCTTGGAAAGAGCTGACAAATCGTTTTGAAAAAGAATTCTGGACTGACATGAATCTGCTGGGAGTTACTAAACCTGATCTGGTCTTACGAGTCACTGATCATATTCCATTAATTGTAGGTTTCATTGAAAAATTAATAAGCACAAACCAGGCGTATTTAGCCAACGACAAAAGTGTGTATTTCGACTTGTCTCGCTTTCAATTCTATGGAAAACTTGGAAAAGTTACTGAAGTATCGAATCAAACGTCTGGAGTGAAACGAAACCCGAACGATTTCGCTTTATGGAAAGCTGCAAAGGCCGGTGAACCGTTTTGGGAGAGTCCTTGGGGCGCCGGTCGTCCCGGCTGGCATATCGAGTGTTCTACTCTAGCTACGCACATTTTCGGCTCCACAATCGATGTGCATGCGGGCGGAATCGATCTACGATTCCCACATCACGAGAATGAAGAGGCACAATCGTGTGCTTTTCACAATAAACAACAATGGGTGAATTATTGGCTGCATGTGGGACATTTGCATTTGAAGGATGATGAGAAAATGTCGAAATCGTTGAACAATACCATTTCCATTCGGGAAATGGTGAAAGGAACGTCAGTGGACGCTTTTCGGATGGCTTGTGTCATGTCCCATTACAGAAACAATTTGGAATGGAGTCAAGAGTACATGAAAACAGCGGAAAACACGTTGAAAAACTACAAGAATTTCATCAGCAATTGCAGGCAATTCTTGATGGAGCCTTTAAAGCCGTCCATTAACGTGGATGTGTTGGATAGAGTGTTGAATGAGACAAGGAGGAATGTTGATGGCGCGTTACGGGATGATTTCAATACGGCTCTGGTGTTGAAACATGTTAATGAGCTGATTTCAAGCACGAATTTGATGCTGCATAGTTGCACAATTGATGGAAAGAATCATGAAAGGAATTGTTATCATATTTTAGCGATTTTAAAGTTTGTAAATAATTTAATGGAAGTGTTTGGTGTTGATGTAGGGAAGAAAAATGTGTGTAGAAATGGGGATGAGGATGATTTCGATGAGATTATGGAAATGTTGTGTGGATTTAGGGAGGAAGTGAGAGCGATTGGTATTGGTGATAGAAATAAAAACTTGTTGAACTTGTGTGATGTGTTGAGAGACGATTTACGTCGAATTGGTGTAAATATTAAGGACCTTGGCAAAAAGTCAACTTGGTCAAGATAAATGTAGATAAATAAAGTTAATAATCTCCTGTTCACGAATCTTTGTGGCTCTGATGTCATTACCTGAATAGATCAGCGACACATTATTTAGATGTTTTTTTCTTTCAACTCACATATTTTTAAATTGTCAGATTGTGGCAGCGAGTTTAATATGGAATCAAAGATAAAAACCAATTTTATCACAATGTATTGAACCTTTACATGATTTTAAATCGAGCATATGTAAGTACAATATTAAGAAAGTATTGACATCCTAAATATCGTCTGTATACGACCGAGTGAGACAAATTTTTTTTAGAATTCGCCACGCACGTAGATCACCAGCAATACACCGAGTTCCCTTTTAAAACGAAACGCCACTGATCACAAATGTCTAATTGATTTGATTCCATTTGATGTAGTGATCTTGTTTGATTCAGAAACATACGCGTGACGTCAGAGCCACAAAGATTCCTGAACACAACTTTATTACTGTTATTTCTATTCTTTTATTACGTGGTTATGTGTAGATAATTAATAAATGTTATCGGTTGCAATTTTCCTGAATTCATTTATTTGTTTACCTCGTTCCTTTAAAAGTCATGTTAGAAAATGTCTTTTGGACTCGAGAGAATGATGGGGAGTAAAAATGTCCTTTTGAGACTCGGGAAATGACGCGGAATAAAAAATGAAAAGTTTATATATACCTTTTTCATATTCTAATATTCTGATAAAAAGTCACTTTTCGCAAAAATTTTGAAACATTTCGAAAATATGACATTTCTACCCGGCTAACAGAAACACGTCAAGGCACAGAATATCATACTGATCATACACACAGAACACAGAATAAGAAACACAGAAGTACGACTCCTCCCCTTTTCCTTTGTTCTTTTTTCTGTAAGTTTTCTACTGAGTGCTAGGCCAGGCGCATGTAAAGGAAGCAATATACGAGTGTTAAAAACTTAAAGCCTGGTACCCACATCTCACGTATAAGAATTGTAAAAACTTAAAATCAAAATAAAAAGTAAAAATAACTTCATCAGATGGTTGTAATATGTATAATGGTCATAGTGCTCCATTTCAATTTAATTTTTAAGACGTCTGTAAACACATTGTCCTCAAAATGCAAATTACAAATGCGTCTATTCTCTAATTGGCTAAATTGGGAGCCGTTCTCTAGCAAATCCATCCGAAAAACTCTTCCAAATTGAAAAACAATTTTAAATTCAAAATTGTATATTCACAATTTAAAAGATTGTAATGTTAGTTCGTACTACACTACTTCACTCGGTAACACAAAATAAAGTAACAGAGTACAATCGAGAACACGAACGAACAGATCATTCTCCTTTCGTGCGAAAACACTGTCATTTGTGAAAATCTGTCCGACTGCTCTTCACTTTATATCGGCCAGGCGTCATTCCGGCCAAAAGGGGAGGAGTCGTACTTCTGTGTTTCTTATTCTGTGCACAGAATATCATACACAGAAGTACGACTCCTCCCCTTTTCTATTCTTTTTTCTGTAAGTTTTCTTCTGCTCAACACCCCAAGCGCATGTAAAGGAAGCGATATACGTACGAAATATGAGTTTTAAAAACGTAAAGCCTGGTGCCCACATCCCCCAATGTAAGTTCGTACTACACTACTTCAATCGGTAAGACAAAATCAGAGATATAGAGTAGGGAGATTAGACATCAACCTGCGCAAATGGGAAGATATTGAAGTCCTCCATTTTCTACTCGTAACCGGCAACCTGCTAGTGTGAAACTAAAGTTTTATTGAAAGTTACTAACTTTTAGCGGGTAAATTGAAAACAATGCAAGTTATCTCTCTATTCGAAGCTGCCGGTACAAAGTTGTAGGAAAACGCGTCCAATTTCTGCGAAGGTACAACGCCAGGTTTAAGTTTTTTTTTATTATTATTTATAATGAAATCATCATAATTGAAGTGCTCGCTACACACTATTTTATTGCTTGACCATTTCTAATTTTTGTCTTTAATGTGTTGCGCTAATATCCACTTTTCTAACAACGTAGGTTCATGAGGAAATCTAAAATATCAGTTAATAAGATATACATTGTAAATTTCTATTATTTCTTATGTATACTTACACATGAATAGAAATATTTGGTGACCGAAATTTTTTATTATTTTTACATCGGGTCACCTGACACGCAGCCATTATAAAATTAAACAATTATACTTGTATTGGACGTCCAAAAAGTTTAAAACAAAACAAAACAAACACCTGTTGACCTGTTGAATAACTGTCACTAAACGTCAAAACGATAAATAAACAAAAGAAATGAAAGGTCGAGTAGAAAATGGCGGACACTATGCCGTCTCCCAAAATTTGGATGCGCAGTGGTCGAAGTCGGTTCTCCCTTCTCTATTTCTCTGGACAAAATAAAGTAACAGATTTAGAATCGAGAACACCAACGAACAATCTGTCCGTCTGGTCTTCAATTTATGCCCCCCAAGCGCACTCAACCTTCATTCCGGGTAAAAGGGGAGGAGTCGCACTTCTGTGTATGATATTCTGTGGTCAAGGTGGCAGATACCACCTCGAAAAATTCTGAATTCCTGAGCTCCTGATACTGAAATTACAGTTTTCTGTAATTAGTTCCCGATTCAATAGATAGATGACACCACATGGTTAAATTAAAAAGTTGATACCTCCTTTACCATTCTAATATCCTAATACACAGTCACTTTTCGCAAAAATTTTGAAGATAAGTCATACACGGCTAACAGAAACGTGACAAGGTGACAGATACCTCCTCGAAAAATTCTGATTTCTGAGCTCCTGATGGGAAATTACAGTTTCCTGTAATTAGTTCAGGATTCAATGGATAGATGGCCCCATGAGGCATTTTGGGAAAATAAAATTTTATTACACGTCAATATCTCGAGTCCCAAATGACATTTTATTCCCCATCATTTACCCGAGTCGTAATTAACATTTTCAAATAAGTTAAATTAAACAAGGAAAATCAATTTGAAGATCATTTATTAAAACTTAAATGTATATGTATTATATTCAAGTAAAAGTAAAAAAATCAAAACAAATATTCATTTATAAATTTAATCAACAATAACAGAGAAATATACATATTTCATCTAAATACATATAGAACAAAACAAAAACAAGAATGAAATATATAATTATACAAAGCGGATTCTTCTTTTGGATCATCAAGAAGAAAATCAAAATTCAACAACCACATATTTGCTTTTACAAATTTTCCATGTAGCGTCATCCATGCGTCGTGTCACGAACCAATTGCAGAACTCTCGAATCCTGCGTAATCTGAAAGATTTCTATCTTTTCAAAACATAACCTCTAAATTCAAAACCGAAACTGCTGTGAAATTGAAAAAAATGTTTAATTATGGCCCCAAAATGCCTTCCAATAAGTTATTTGTACCGAATCGTAGTCTCGATTACATCAGTAACCATACTCCATTACATGTGTGTTATATAAAAAGCCGTAAAGAGGCGTGTAAAACTATTCACACGTATGAAATCACACATTTGGGACTTTTGAGTGTTGGTAATTGTAATTTACATGCCAAATATATAAGACAACTTTATAATGGTATAATATACGTTTAACGTCGAGAGACTGCATTAAAACCCACTTACAAGTCCACTTCTCAGATCTTAGCCTGTAAAATGACCAAAATAATTGGGAAAGTTACAGAAACCAGATAATCGACATAGAAATAACAAAAATAAACGTATTCCTTAAAATAGCAGTACTTATCAAGAAGTACTAACAACTTGAACAAAATACGCCCTCATTACAGATACCAACAATTGGCAATTTGTATTGTAGCACACATTTTCCAACTTAATTGATCCTTAAAACATCAATTCCATTCCGAAAACGGTGCAATTCTGCTCATATCTAATCTAATAAACCACAAATACAAGAATTATACATTAATAAAACCTTAATTCATATCGGTAAAAAATCTCTTAGCAAACAAAGTTCACCGAAAATTCCCTTTAAACACGAAACCCGAAGCCTTGACGTAATAAATAACATAATATCCCACAGGGAATCCTACTATATTATACGAAAGAACCTCGAATCTGTTGGGAATCCAAATACAAACTACTTTGTTGTGACATCAAGTTGCAACTTGCTAAAAATCGCATGTAAATCGCAATAAATTATCATCGAAAAACGAACATTCGTCCGAAATGCGCCCTCACATTGTCCGTCCGCCCCATTCCGTGTCCAACTGTGTCCCCTTGTTATCGTTATGCGCTCTCACAGACGCACAACCAACAACATCGTCCACCCCCATTGCCTTCCGCCTCTCAATTTACAGTCGAACTGAAAGCGCGCTCGTGAAAAGCTGGCCGTGCATCAGTCGTCCTTCTGGGCAGGCGAGAGTGCTGTGTTTGGTTCAATAATACCGAAAAGACACAATTTAAACGGTAGGCGAATAGTTGTTAGTTCCCTTTAAAAACAAATTTAATTAAACAAATTTAATTGAATCATTCTAAGTGAACAAACATGCTGAAATTGAATTGTCTCCCATGAAATTCAATTTAAACCATCCATTAAAAAGTTTTTTAGGGAAAAATGACATTTAGGGTACACAGCCTTCTAAAAAAACACACTGACATTCAGCTACTTGATCTATTTTGAAATTGAATTAAACAGTCGTCAAAATATTTAAATTCCTTCCATGTTTGCAGTGCAGAATTAATTTGTGCCATGACGATGGAAGAGAACCAGCATCCGAATGTCGTCGCTGGACCGTCGCCTCCGGACGACACCAGGTAAATTACGATTTTTCTCTGTTTATTATTTTCTAATGGATTTTTTGTTCAGTCAACAGAACGAAACGAAACCGCCTCCAAGTGAATCGCTCAGTTCCCAAAGGTAAAACAATTTCCATTTTTTTATATAATGTTATATAAGATGACATTAATTATAATTTGCCCATTTTCCCTTGCCACTCACTCTCTTTATTACATAAAATGAATCTTTTATCATAATGAAAACCGTCCTCAGTAGCGCGCATCTATTATTTAAGTAAATAATGATTTTTCCATGCTGTGCAGAATTATGTAATAGTTGATCCCATTGGGAGAAATGTTTCTATTTTTATTTTAATTAAAACTCACAAACTAAATTTATTGAGTTTTCCAACTAGCTGTTTTTATAATTCGCGTAATTTTCGTTTTTTGCGTTGTCGGAAAATGTTTTGTTCTTCCCTCAAATGAATTTTTAATGAAAAATTCTAAATCTACCTGTACATGAACATTAAACGCGCATGAAAACATGTCAAATGCGATGTAATTCGCGTGTTTTTTTTTATTAAGAAAACTTTGCGACCAAACTCATTACACATTCCTTCTTCCAGTGAATTAATCTCATCAGCATCTGGTAATTTGACGTCATTTTCCTTTTTTTTAGTGAAAATAAATTGTTGAAACACATTTACGTACACAAAATGTTGGAACATTCAATGTTCGAAGCCTGCCACCAAATCAATTAAGACGAAATTCACACGAAAACCCTCCAATATCATTTATTAGCATTCCCATATTAATAATGGAATCAAGTTAAACAAAACAGCGCCATTGTCAGCATCAGACAAGGATCCTTTCATCATTTCCATCACAATTTTCTTCTATCCAACTCCCAAATATAATCAACTTTAATTTATTTGTTATTAAACGAGTTTCCAAACAATCCAGATACAAATCTTGCAAATTAATTAGATTCTCTGGTGCATTTTCTAATTTTGAAATCATTTCCCGCCCATTCAAGTTGCAATCTTTTCTTGAAATCGTCGTCAATTCGTTTGCATTCGATTGTCTTTCATATTGACGGACTAAGTAGTCCACTTATTGCCAATTTCTCCCATTCACATTCAACATAGTTCAAGTATTTCGTTATTTAAAACTCGTAATTGGATATACGAAATGTCGAAAAGGAAAGATGAAAAGTTTCCAATGCAAACATCGCCCACTCTTTCTATTTTTATTCAACTTTCTTCATAAAAGTTACTTTCCTTTTGATTCATGACGCCTTCTTCTCCCCCAATTTTCCATATATTGTTGGTGGATGTGAAAAGTTGCGCACTGCTGAAACATTTTACAACTTGAAAGCTGTTTACTAATTAATCCCCCCATACAGGGTGTTCAA